>CM063497.1:9134115-9138699 GCA_032207245.1 Pardosa pseudoannulata
TGCTGGTGTGTGATGCCAATTTGTACTTTCTCCACTACTTTAGAAAAAGTATGAGCGCTCATGCTTGTGGTACCTTTGTATCACAGCGTAGTACGCCAAAAACATACGTACAATTTTAGCTGGTAGCTTGTGTGTTTAGCTGGTGTTTACGTTTACGAAAACTAATAAAATTAAACTCGATGTTCGTTACGTATTTTTACAACAATATAAAATTTTAATTACGTATCTATCTTTAGATTTAAACAAAGTATTATACACGTTATAGAAGAATTTCAATTTCTCAAAATAAGATGCAATTTTTTTCTTACCAAGTTTTTTTTTTAATGAAAATATTATTGCGCCTTCCGTGGATATTTGTGCCAAAGCCGCACTTTGCCGACCACTGTCCTAGACCATGACATGACTAACATAGAGCGAAGCGAAGTACATTACTTTATTGGACCTCACAAAGGGATATTGGCAAGCAAGAAAAGAGCTGCATTCACATCCACTGAGATTGCCGTTTGGGTTGACTTGGGGCCCCCATACTGTTTTAGTAAAATGATGTTACACGACCGGGAAACTTTTGCAGTACCGTACGATAGAGCAGTATTTTCCAAAACATGGGAGGCACTTGAAAAGAGTGCTCACTTATCTATTAAGCCTAATAAAATGAAGATTCACGGTGCTTGGGCCACTTAAATGGCAAAGTAAAAAGATTTCCAGCTGTTCGAGACTGACAAGTAAAACAGAGCTTTCCCTGGGTTTATCCATCGGTTTTCAGCGATCGCTGCTGGGACACTCGAAGGCAAAATGAAGTGGAATGACGATTGTGAGAACACTTTTCGTATACTGAAAGGGAAATTGTTAATTGCAAACCAGTGCAATGACGAAAAAGAATTCTGACTTGCACAGAGGGAAAGAGCAGCCTATACTGCAGGGGTGTGCAAATACTTTTAAGCGCGGACCAACATGAAATTTTCAAAATGTCTTCAGGGCCGGACGACTATACCGCGTACGTGATTGTTTCGGTTCCAGTTTTTTTCCCTGCCCAAGAAATGTTTTTACAAAAACACTCTAAGTATCATTTTAAAGCATTTGGACAGAGAAATTGGACAGTTAATAAAAGATAATGGTAATAATAAATTGTCTTACTTGGGTGTATAAGCGAACCATTTGTGCCCAGTAAAATAGGTCGCGTCATTTTTAAAGAAATGTAATCCATTATATTAAGATAATTGTCGTAAAAGACCACAAGAGAATACAGTACAATTAAATCAATAGGTAAAGCAAAGAGGCTTTACCTCCAAATTGCCGATGGTACTGCTTCTCGTCAATTTGTCCCGGGCCGGGCTGTTTTGTTCTTGCATAAACACCTTGATTCCGTGTTTGGCATTAATGGCTCGAATACGTTTGTGAAAAAAAGGAATAAAATTTATATATATTTAAAAAGAATTACAGAAAACTATGTACATGTAAAAAGAAAGGCTAGCGAGAGTTCATCTCGACTGTTTACACATTCGCGGTAGACACCGACACTCAGTTCGTTCGTTACGGTTACAGTTAGTTCGCCGGGGGATTTCCCACAATAATGGTCATTAAATAAATCAGTTAATGAAAGATTTTATTTCGATATTTATTTATATCATACAAATTATTTTATTTTGATCGTGGTTATTACATTTTTATATTTATATTAAAATTTGTAAATATTGCTGTTGTGTAGTACATTGCTGTTGTTATTTCAAAGCCATTAATAACCCAAGTTTGCTTTATATCGTCTTTAATTATAGAATAATACCACTGATCTATATCACAATATTCAAATATAGAACAAACTACAAGGAAATATGCTAAAAAATATTTAAAAAAAAATTAAAAATTAAAAGAAGCACTCCACGTGCAACGCCTAAAAAAATGTCCAAGAGAACGCTGCATTCTTTTCCTTCTTTCTTTCTCTCGGGCAACCCTATACTTCTCATTATCCTGTGCTGATGCGTTCGGTGTTCCATTGTCCTGTGCACAATGCGTTCTTTCCCGGCTGTGCCCAGAACGACCGGGACTCCGAAGATGGTCCTGAATCGTCTCCTGGAGACCCATCACAACTCTCCAAAACTTGGTGAAGTTTAAGTGCAATCGTTTTCACTGGCCACACCACACGCTTCCCGGAGTCGCGAAAAAAACTTGGGCATTCGACCCACAACGTGTGAGTGCTGCGAGCAAATCAGTTTCGCAAACCTTATGTCAAACATAGCTGCACTCTCACAAATATAATAGTAAATATAATTATAAAAAGAAAAGACAAACATGCAACGTTAAAATAGAATAGTTTTAGTGAGTGCGAAACGCGAAATATAGAATGTTCATTTGATAATTTAGATCCAAATCACTCGTAGCAATCCTTAATACCGAGTGTAGATTTTGGTCAGTCGTTTGTGATCGATATTTATTTTTCTTGTAAATCATTAACGAAGAAGTTCTTTCACAAATATATGTTGAACCAAATAAATTGCATTAACTGAAAAAAAAAATTGCATGCAGCGTTTTTTAAACGGGCCGGATCCTTTGCCCACCTCTGCTGTACTGCATTTGCGTAGGAAACTCAAGCCTTCCGAGAAAGAACAATTTCGTACGACAGAAAAAGAGTGTATGCAGTGAAAAGGTCACAGGAAGGTCATCATTCAGACTGACCCTAACCCAGTGGTGTGTAGAGTCGTGAGCATTGGAAAAAAACGGTTTTTTTGGGGGAAGGGAATTTTGAAAATTTCCAAAACATGGGAATTTTGTAGTCGCCCATTCCTATGACACAATGAGAACCACCATTTTTTTCTGTCTTTGTTGTAGACCTCAAAAGTGGATATTTTCCCAAAATTTACTTACTATTATATGCTATGAAAAAAAAAAAATTGAATAATTGGGATTCACTCACTCTATTTGGCAAAGGTATCTTGTTCAGCACGCAAGTAGGAGTCTATTTTTCATTCCAGAAATATACAATATTTTCATTAGGACATAAATATTATTAGGCAATTATCTGTAATGTCACAAAACCCATCAATCATTATTTTACTTGGATAACATCTCCCCTTCTCTCTCTCTCTCTCTCTCTCTATATATATATATATATATATATATATATATATATATATATGTATATATGTATATGTATGTATATATATGTATATATATATATATATATGTATGAAATATTATATTGGCGAGACTCATTCAAAATTACAATACAGTTTATTTCTGGTTATAAACATGAAATCCATACAACAGATAGACAGCTTTACAGCTTCGTGCACACAGATCATCTGGTCCCGCACATACTTTTTAAGTAGGGATTCCTAAACTAAAAGATTACGAATAATCCCTAAGCTTAATTGATCACGTGATTCAAAATACCTATGTTTAAAGAGAACTCGCTAACTATTGGCTAAAGTAGTCCAGACAGAGGCTGTACTAAGTCTATAGCGTGTCTGGAGGGAAAATCAGAATTATCGCGCAAACCCCGAACTCACTTTATGAACAAAAGTTCTTAAATTAATATTAAAATACTTAAATAAGGGATTTTAATATTACATCCCCCCCCAATAACATTATTCGTAATCCTTTTTTACATCAAAATATGTACATAAAAATTATATCACATAAAAAGGAATCCCCACTTATGAAAAAGATAACTAACAATTATACAAAATAACATATTACAAAGTTTTACATAATGATCAGCATAAAGTTAACATTTATACAAAATTAACATATTATGAAATTTTACATAATTGATCATAATAAAATTAACATATTACAAAATTTAGATGTCTTAGAATAATTATTACTATTCATGATACAATTTCAATTTTTCTGGGGCATAGTAATACCTTAATTTACAAGCATGTACAATTTCAGATTCTTGTTTAGTTTGAAAATTTGGTCTATTGATTTCGTAATTAACTTCAGAAACTTGTTTTAAAATTGTGTAAGGACCTGAATATGGTGGCGTCAACTTCCTAGTGTTTGGATACTGAAATTCTTCATATAAAACTAGATCTAGATCTCCAATGTTAAATGTCGATTCTATAAAACGACTATCATATCTTACTTTATTTCTTTTATGATAACCTATTGTCCTTTCTTTTGCTAGTTTCCTCGCTTCATCTACTGGAGGATAAAAATTTTGTTTGTTTATATGCGGTTCATAAGGCAACATTCCGAAGAGTAAGTAAGCTGGCGTAAACTGAGTCACAGAGTGTGGGGTATGATTGTATTCATTTATTACTTTATTTAATACGGTAGTCCAAGGAATTTTACTTGAGGAGTTATTAACTTTGCATCTTAATCTAGTTACTATCGTTTGGTTTACTCTCTCAACTTTTCCATTTGTTTGAGGGTGATGAGCAGAAGTGAGCAACTGCTTAATATCATGGTGTTCTAAAAACCTTCTAAATCTTGATGAAGTAAAAGCTGCATTCCTATCCGTTAATATTTTCCTAGGGGTTTGAACTTGGAAGATCTGTTTTAGACAATTAGTATAAGTTTCTGTTGTTACACTTTTGGATGGAAAAGCCCAAATGTAACGCGTAGCATGGTCAATGACTAAAT
>CM063497.1:9138799-9171050 GCA_032207245.1 Pardosa pseudoannulata
TTAAGAAAAAACCAGAATAATATCCATTTACCCACCCATTAAGCTTTCGTGCTTGGAGTTTCCTTGGCGAACCAATTTTACTTGGCAATAGGGTCAATAGGATAATACATAAATACCAAACTCAGTAACTTCAGCCAAATGACAAGTAAAAATAGAATTAAACAATTCAATGCATTTTTTTAAATCGGTAGTTTAGCAGATCCATGACTTTTACTCATTTTACTTGAAAAATCAAGACTTTCCATGACAGAGTTAATCCATTGTCTAAATCCATGAACTAAGGTATAAGAACCTAAAAGCCATTGATCCTACCTCATGAGAGAGGAGTGTATGCAGGACAGCCCCCCTAAGGGCTATCAGGGCATCTGGACCTCCACAGCCACTCACCACCACATTGTCCTTCTTCACAGAGATCAGGGCTGGACCTTCCCGGGTGCCAAACAGAAGCCGGGAAATGAAGGCACAGGGATCCACACCTATGGGACATAAAACATCATTACAGCAGTCACATGTATATTTGTATGACATGTCGTGGTGCAGAGTTAAGGCAAATGGACAACAGTCTTCTTGATAATAATAAGTTTATTAAACTATCGTTAAAGAAAAACTTGCACCATTTCCACTTACTTGAAGACACGCATAGAGTGTTCTTGACGTCTCCATGTCCACACGCTGACTGAAACTTATCTGTTTGCAATCTCATCAAATAGCTCAAAAATGCTTCCACCTGACTGGATTATCCTGAAAGCTTTTGTGAGCTTGGGTCTTTTTGATGACCAGCTACCTATTATTATAAAAGAGTTCTCTTTTTAGAACAGTTTTTAACTCGCATAATTTCCAACTACCCCTTTTTTAGACCTGACATATATGTATGTAAGGAAAATTCTCAGGGGTTTTCAAAACATAAATCAAGGGCTACAAATACCTGCGCAATTTTGCATTTCCCTTTTTAACCCCTTACCTACATGGACCACTGGGGCTACCGTTGACGCCCTTAGAGAAGGGGCCTGACCCATTATAACTCTACATGGCCCTAGCAGACAATTTAAGAAATCACCAAATAGAAAGGAGATGTACGATGTCACTGGGCAGATACTTTTCCCACAGATGTTGACCCAAGTGTTATGTGTGTTGTACATAAAACTTCATGCTAGCCAACCCTTCCGTTTGTCCTGTCCCTAGGATGAAGTGGGAACCTGTCCTTCAACGTTATCTCAATAAAGGTCTTTAGCTAAAATGGGGTCAGTTTTAAGGGCCATGACTGCAACCTCCCATCGAGAAGTTTGTTTCATTACGTATATATATATATTATACAAATAGATATATATGTAATAAATCAAAATTATTATCCTAAAATAGCTATCCAAACTTCTCCTATTTTCCTCTATTATTTGTTAATGCCTAATTTCCCACCCATAAAATGTCAGATAAATGAGTATCCTATCACCTAAATGCTTCTTAACCCTTTCTCAAAACTAACACTGCAGTAAATGTTCATATTCTGACTTCATTTTTACTGTTCCAGGAATATAGTTTTGACTCTTCAGTCATGAAATCGCGTACTTTTGTGTAGTTTTTGAGAGGTCTTGAATGAAGAAAGTTTGCTCTTGTCTCACAAAAGTGCTGAACCCTATTAAGTCTCATGAGAACAAAATGGGACTCACGTGCTGTGGACCAGCATCTCCGAAAAAATGTGAATATTCTTAGAGTATTATATGCAAAGCCACTTTAAAGTAAAATTTGTTTCTCCCCCTCTTCTAAACAACAGATGCCGAGCTTGTCCAAGCAGCATTTCAAATAATAAGTCAACAATCTTTACCTACCTCTGGTATCGTCCTGTATTGTCATCATCTGTTGGACGGTGGAAAGAGACAGGCACAGATCGAACTTCTCCGGCAGTGGAGAAGCAGGTGTGTGGGAGCGTGGGAGGAGGACATTGGCGACTGGCCTATCCTCTGCCAGCTGCCGGGCTCGACAGGGCAGGGGCTTGAGAGAATGGGCAGCAGAGAGGTGCAGAGAGTCGTGGATCACGAGTGTGCAGAGGCACAGCTGGAGAGGCAGGAGGTGCGAGAGGGCAGAGCAATCCACGGATGCTGTAAAGGAGAGGGGCAGGTGCAGGAGCAGCCCCACTTCGACGAGCAAAGGGAAGGGCGAGGGACAGAGTGTATCCTCCAAAAGGATCGACTCGCACATTTCCAAGCACACACTGGGATCCTCTTAAACAAGGAAACATCACACAGAATTACAACTTCAATCATTATAAACTGTTTTATTTTAATATAACTTAAAAGAAAATATTTTTTCCCATTTAGATAATGGTTTAATCTTAAATATCATAATTTTTAGTATCTACTACTTATATTCTTTGTTAATAAATTGTTATTTAATGTTTAAAAATGTACTAATATTTAAATATTTACTAATTATTTAAAAAGAAACAAAACAAAAATATTTTTACACATGTACCAAACAGTGTTATTCAATCTTATATAGATAAGTGATATATAGATATATGAATGTATATGTACTATATACATAAATATTATAAATACACACATATATGCAGATATATATATATATATATATATATATATATATATATATATATATATATATATATCAGTGGCATGTTGTCCATATGTGCAGGGTGTGCACTGCACACCCTAGCAAAATTATGAGAGACAATAATTTTTTGCTTCTCTGTCTACTTATCTTTATATGGTACATAATAAATATTATTTATAATATATTCAAATATTATGTTGATTTGCTGGCTTGTATTCTGGCAGTGCGTGCGGTACTAGGTGCTGCACCACGCAGTGCATTCAAAAGCAAACAAACATAAGAAATTTTTATGTGTATGCACTACGCACGCTTTATACGTATGGGCTACTGGAGAAGCAGAGAATACTACAGCGCTGAGGCAAGTGCAGCTATTTTTCCCACACTTGGCATTCAGAATCATCCAAAGGTACAATTTATTAAGTGTTGTATTAGAGCGGGGACTTACGTGCTGAAGCGATTTTGGTTTTTTAACTGATTCACTGGCCATACGATTTTGCAGACTATTAATGTTTAAATTTATATATTGTAAGATTTTGTTTTCATGGAAATATAAAAGAAGTATTTCATCAATATAAAGTGGAATGATTTAGTGTGGCAAAGTAATTTCGGTGATGTATTATATTTATAGAAATAATTCGCTGAAAAACAATGTTGTTTTGTTAGCCAAAAAAGATACGAATTTTAACAGAACAGTCCAAATTTTACCATTCACTGTGTCTTACAGACAGTATATAAGTTATATCTGTAACACCATATCACTGGTTTTGTTTTTAAAAATTGTTAAGATGTTTTTCAAAGAATATATGATTTCCAAATGTCAAAAACAATTAATAAATATAATTTAATCTGCTGACCGAACGAGAAACAGTTCGTTCTATTGCGCCAGCGTGCAGTGAAATCCTCTGCATGTGGAATAGACGCTCAGTTTGTAGGCACCCATGAGCATCCTGATGAGGCACCGCAGCTGCGGGCGCCGTGTGGTGCTACGTTTGCTGAAAATATAAGTTTTTCGTGGAAATATAATCTTTTCATTATTTTATTAGTAATATGTTTAGACGTATGGATTTTGTGTACAAATGAATAATAAACGTAAAAGTGTTTGTGTACATTTTAATGATTTTATTATTATTGTTGTTATTGTTGCTCTCTGCACACCCTGCATGAACACCTACCACACGCCACTGATATATATATATATATATATATATATACATATGTAGACACACACATATACTGTATATTTTTGTGTGTAAGCTGAGAATTTTTAGGGCTTTTTAACTACATAAAGTGTGTGGTCAGCTTGTATATGGGTCCATGGAACAGATCTAATACATGTGATTTTTTAAAGTTTTTTGCCATAGGTCACATAAAATTGCAAAATCAACAAATATTAACGAAACGGTTTAAAAAAAAGAACAGAAAAGATAATGCATAATGGCAAAAAACAAAGAAATCATGCAAAAATTTTGAAATTAGAAAACATAAAAATCGAAAAATTTAAAATGACTTTTAACTGTGTTATAATCCCAAGCAACAGTACAATAGCAATATATATATATATATATATATATATATATATACATACATATATATGTCAGGTCTGAAAAAAAGGGGTTATTTGGAAATTACTCGAATTATAAGCAATTTTAAAAAGGGAATGCTTTTATAATAATAATATATATTATAATAATATATATATATATATATATATATATATACATAAACATATTTAAATACACATGTATATGCATAAATATAAGCATAAATATATTGCACACATATTCATGAATGTGTGTATGTATATACATATGGTATATAAACATATGTGTGTAAGGTCACCTTGTTTCTAATAAGTGTTCATTACCTGGTTGGTAGGCCACAGTTTTTGAAAGTAGAATGCGACCGGCTGTGGTACAAACGGAAGCAGACAGGTGGCAGAGCTCGGGATCCAGACGATATTTTTTCAAGCACCGACAGTCGATGACCAGCAGGTACTTCCTTGGCTGTAGGCTCACTTCCGAAATGGAGAAGGAGATGGGATGGCTTGAAAGATTGGCTGCAAAAGAAGAAAATCATCTAAAACATTCCTTCCACGATTCTCCCTCCAGGCTATGATAATTCTTTGAGATAGAATAAACTCTAAACAGGCAAAGAATTCTATTTGAACTGGTGAAAATCAATTAGTGTTATAGCTTCGTACAAATATCCCTCTTAAAACTATTTAAATTATCAAAATACTTGAGCTCATCTAGAGGAGGACGTATCTGATCGTACCTATGTTCATACTGAAACAAAACTCTTTAATTAGGAACAGATGCATTATAGATGCCGGTCCCATGGTTTTTTTTATTTTTGGCAACCAACAGAAAAAGGCATGTTTTGAAAAATCGTCAAGTAGAAAAACATGGCGGCAGTCACATGGCATATTTGAAACACAACATTAAGAACATTTTTAACAAGAAAAAAAAAAAAGGAGAGAGAGAGAGAGAGAGATTCTCCAGACACAGAAGTCAAAATTTTGGGAAAAAAGAAGGAAAAAAAGGAGAAAAATTCAAAAAAGAGGAAGTTAAATAACTATTAAAAATTAATGTTCTGATTTACTTAATGTAAAAACAAGTGCCTAAATATGAAATATGGAAGTATCTAAATAACTTTTTATCCATATAAGCAAGTACTCAAGTTTCCTAGTAAAAAAATATTTAAAATAGATTCAAATCAGATGCTTCTTCAATGTGCCTAATTGAAACAATAAATTCACCAATAAAGTTGAACTTTATTATATTAAACTTTGAGGAACCATATTGTTTGTTATACTTGAACCTTTAAGAAAAATGCTAGATCTCAGAAAATTATAACTTGTATAAGATTTATAAAAATATCATCTTTAATAATTTTAATTGACCTTAACCAAACAACTGAACGATTGACAGTTAGAATGACCAAAAATGTAGACAAATGCAAAACTAGTTTTGTCTTTAGTTAATGCAGAACACATTTAAATAATTTAAAATAAGAAATGATTAAATGAGATGATTAAAGGGATGATATCATAATGCTGGAAAAATTGTTATTTTTACCTATTTATTATGTGATAAATTGATAAATTGAATCGCTTGCTCTTAAAATGGGGTTGATACAACGGTATTAAATGCTCGAAAAAGGGACGGGGTGGATTTTGAACGTTTTAAAGAGGCAGCATTTTTCGCTGTGATACGAAGCTTATTCATACCAATTTACTTCAGAATCGGATCTATAGTTTAGGAAAAGGTAAACTTCACTCGCTTTGAATTTTGCTAACCCTAACTCGTCAAAAATCCAACATGGATGCTCTATCTATTCCAGGTTCAATAGCTTCATAACTTCGAGGACGGATGGGCAGATAACTTAGGCTATTATTACATTACGAGAAGAAAGTTTAAGGATACACAACATGAAATGTTTATGAGGCCAGGGACATCCGTAAAGCAATACGTGAATTTAATAAAATAAAAATTATAAAAATTATAAGAAGTTGAAAAAATAGTAAAAATTTATTTTAAAAATAATAAAACAACTTTCCGAATAAGAATTTAAAAGAAAAAGCAGAAAATATTAAATTTATTACACATTAAAAAAAATTGGCTGCTTTGGGGATAGAACCGTCAACCCAAGATGTACGACGATCAAGAGGGCGGGCATTCTACCAAATGTACGCCTGCATGTGAGCCAACTAATTAGAGTAAATCATAAAACTTTCATAAATTGGGATATTGGCTTTTTTATTTGCCTTTCCTGACAATTGACAGTCTACTGTATACAATTTTCTGTCACCTTTTTATTTTTTTTTTTTTATACTCTGATTTATTTTTCTATATTGCCAACTATAAATAAAAAACATTCTGAGAAAGACGTACACTACATCTGTACAGCCAATCCATGTCAAACTTGACCCTTCTTTTTAGATGTAGTAAAAGTTCCAAAAAATATTGGCTCATAAGTTGGCAGTACACAGAATAGGACGGACATACTGAAAAGCAGCCAAGTAGCCAGAATTCGGAGAAGGGTCCAAATTTTAATACAAAATAAGTCAACTTTCAACCTTATAAAAAAAAAATTCATAACACATAGTACATACACACATAAATCTATATGTTATACAGGTATACATAAATACATCATTTGAATTTCACTGGAAATTACTGGAACATATTTACGATATAATCATTACCAGACAAATTTAAATTTAAGCAATCTTATGGAGTATTTATTTTTAGAAATAACAACTAGTTAAATAAAAACTATTGTGGAAAGAAAACTGACATATCCTTTTATTGTTCCTTTACAAAATAATATATTTTGTAAGACAACAAAATTTCAAAGCAGAATGACATATAATCAGTCCAGGATTGGAACAAAAAAAATCATGATTTAAAAAAAATAAATAAATAAATAAATAAAAAAATCATGATTTTTTTTCTCAATACTCATTTTAATTGTTTTTTTTAATGTTTTTTGCAATATACATAAAATAGTTTGTTATAAGAAGTAACATCTATCTAGTATATTTTACACACTGATTACCTAAAATTAAAGATATCAATCTTAATCTCAATACATTCCATTATTTTGTCATTGGATAGTGCAAATTCAATAAGATGTCAATTGAAAGAACAAATTAAATATTCTTTTAATGCAAACTATTTATTAAAAAAAAACAAATAATTATTTCAATATTTTTTTAATCACCAAATGTTGGATTTAACTGTTTCAATAAAAACACTTGCTTCAATGCTTTATCTGCTCCTCATGGGTTACGAAGGCATTAGAATGAACAATACCCAAAGAAGAAAACTGTCTTTCCATTCCGGCAGAGGAAGCCACGGCTGTCGTTATTGGGTAGACAAACTGGATTTCAAGTTCTACAATGCTCTCTTTACCTCCCATGACATATAATGAATTCCACCTGTCCTAACCAATCGTTGTACCTACCTGTACTCCTCACTTTCTGATATCAACCCCTCCATTCTTGGAAAGCACATGCTATCTATTGACACTTATTGACTTATTGGTATTACTGTGCTGACCGATTCCCAATTCTCCTGTCTTTGGAATAGAGGTTTTAAAAGAAGTGAAAAAAATTATTTAAATAAAAAGAAAAGATTTAAATCAGTTGATTTAAATCATGCCAACCCTGAATCAGTCATTCTACCATTTCATAGTAGTAAATGAATTCATCTATCAAGGCTAGGTTTTCAAACCTTCATCCCCATTTATAATTATGTACCAAAAGTAATGCTAACTGTAATGCAAAGAAATGTTTTGATTTTTTTCATGGTTAGAAACAAGAAAAGAACACAAATTTTAATAAGTTATAAAAATTTTCCAATGATATACTAAAAATATTTTTTAGACAGTCCAGATGCTCTCACTACAAATAACTCCTGGATGAAAACATTAAAAATTCAATTTTTACAATCTTTCCCCATATCTTAAAAGGAGTGAAAATAGTATTTACCTGAACATTTGAGTGAAGCAAATGTTGATATGGTGGCAAAGAGTCTACTTTGAAGAGATTTCGTCCGAAGCAATTCCTGCATCGAAGTACACTGAGTCACACATTCATTCATAAGGAAGGGAAGAGATGAACTGCATTCCTCCTTCACACATAAAGTTAAATACAGGTTACCACAATTGCTCAGCATCAATGTCAAGCCTGGAAAGAACACCATATTACCTGCAGTTTATTAAGGCAGAAAGGCAAGAAAAATTACAATAATGAAAACTTGTATTGTTAACATTTTCAAACATTTCTTTAATTGTTAAAGAATTTGTTTTTCGATTGTCTGCCTTCTACTGATTCGACACAATATCTATATCACATCTTGCTGAGCCCTTTCCCGAGGGTTACTTTTAATTCTTTTTGGATTATTTAATGGATTACTATTTTTTAGGATATTCCTTTGGTATTTAAGTGTCTGCTTTTTAGCTGCATTTGTCAACTCTTTTTACAATAAAATTTTCTTTATGTTGTTCTATTTTCTGTATTCTTTCTCTTCCTTTTTCACATTTTTGGGGGGTGTATCTGGTTCTAATATTGCAAGAAAAATAGGAAGGTTCAAGCCTGAAGCAAACACTTTTCTCAGAAATCCCAAAGATTACGACAGTAAGAAGAGTACAGGAAGACCAAAATCCTTAACTGTAAGTTAACCGAGACAAATCCAGAAACTAGCTTGAGGGAAAAAAAAAAGTCTTTTGCTCAAATTCGAGAACAGTTATAATTGCCATGTACAAGCTGGTAAGAAATGTTTTAAGTAATTCCCATTGTTCAATTGAAAAAATTTAAAGAAAAACCTTCTCATTTTAAGCACCACAAAAACTCTCACTTATACTTTGCCTAAACACATTTAACCAAAAGCACAAATTGAAGATATGTTGCATAGGGGATTCTAAGTAAAAACAAATTTTCTGAACACCATACAAAATTTTCTGAAAGAGTATATGCTACTAATTTTAAATAAAAATTATAATAAGGTTAATTTCTGGATGTCAAAACTAGAATTGCATGATATCTGAATTTTAATATTGCTGATATAATGTTTCCCAAATATCAAACCTTAATATGTCTTAATATATATATATTACCTTATTATAGAGTTGTAAATATAAGTATGTTCCGCATAAAATAATACAAACACACATATATCAATGTTTGTGTGGGTTATTTAGAAAACAAAAATTCAATTTCTTAATCCTTTCGCGACGTGAAGCGCAATCATGCGCTTTTATCTGAGGCCAGCAGCGATTTTCGCAAGTGAGTATCCTGGGCCGGAGGGTTTTTTGCTATTAAGCCTAAATTCATGAAATTAACGAAGTAGCAACGCGTTATTTAATAATGCTGCGTAAAGTATTTAAACGGAATGGGATTTATATATGTTTATAGATACTTTATTTACTTAAGCTATTTCTTATTTAAATATATATTTTACACTTTACTTTTTTTTTCATTTTTTACTTAGTATTTAATGACTTTTAACATTGCAAAACTGAATACTATGTTATTTAAACTTTTTTTGTATGAAAAATTTTAAAAACAGGGATCTACAAACAATCCTACGTTACAGTCCTTGCACTCGTAGTAACTCATTTGCCGTTTTGGAGGATTTTCCGGAATGTGAAAAAATGAAACATCGTCAATTTCTTTGTCAGAAATGTCCTCCTCATCATTAGAATCACTAGATCCATTATGAACAGAGAGAACAATCAGAATATATTATAGTGTAACTATTACTAATAACCTAATCTGTTTCAGAATCAAAATCTGAAATATTTTGAGTCATTTCATCTATTTTAAGCTCAGTTAAACACTTTTGACACTTCGAAAGTCTAACAATAAAAAGAGAAAAAAAGATCTAATTGATGTCACATCTAGTTCTGTACTAAAAACTGGACTGCAAACCGAAATACACGACGCTTTAGCAAAAATAAAACTCCCCTGCTTACATAAACAAACACCACGTGGGAATTTAAAGAGCCGTCATAAAACATGTCAATGGGAAACATTCCTTTTCCCTCATGTTTATATAATCAAAAACCACTTGTATGTGTATCATACTACTCTCCTATTGAGTACAAGGTCAAATCTACATGTATCTAAATCCATATGGACATATAATGCCATCTTGTGTCAAAGATTATAGTTTTTAAAATGTTCCACAACACTGGCACACATATGTGACAGTTGGGGGTGAACGAGAAAATGCTCAGGCACGCCAGTGTGTTGGCCGGGAAGTGAGTGCGTTTCTTGCTGGCATGTATTTGTGACAGTAGGCACGAAAGGGTTAATCTTAATACTTAATATTTAAACTTCAACATTTTGCTTTAAAAAAGAAAATCACAAAACATTATTACTGTTTGTTAAGTATTTGTAAATATTATTGCCGTTAGGTGGCTCTTTGGTTTTCAGCGCTTGTGTATGAGACGCTGGACACAGCCACTGATATGAGAGCATGTCTCTTATTGCCACACGTTACATAAAAATGTATGTTTTTTATTTGTAAATAGCATTTGTTAATTAAATGTGTGTGAAAATTACAGTCCTCAATTAATCCAACAGATATTTACCTAACAGTGGTCAATGCTAAGCCTCAGGTAGGAACTATTCCAATAGAAAGTCAAAACGAAACAAAGAAAATGGCTCCCAGCGAACTTTCGCAAATAACTGTGTTTAATCAAAAACATGGATACATTTGTGGTCAAATTACTCGATTCAAAACGGTTCTACAAGATAAGTTGCTCTTGGTGATGCAGAATTATCAGTGTTCGAAGCAAGCTTAGATGAGTTGCAAATAGACCTTGACAAATGCGAGGTAAGCTTTCAAAAACTTCTCAAATCAAATTCTATTTCAAATGTTGAAAATGGTCAGTCTTTTGGTAACTGTAAGCTAAAATTACCGTCAATTAATCTTCCCGAGTTTTCAGGTTTTTATGTTGAATGGTTGTCATTCAAAACAAAGTTCATGTCATTAATTCATAATAATAATGAATTGTCAGATCAACAAAAATTATTTTATCATCAATCAGCACTCAAGGCTAATAATTAATTAAGGTAAATGATACGTATACTAATTTATTCAAGACACTGAAAAAACGGTTTTAAAAACACAAAGTTACTTATTATGAGTCACATTAGTGAAATATTTAATTGTTCTAAAGTTAAATGTGAATCTACGTCTAATTTCTGACAGATGCTTAACAAAATCAAAAGCAATTTGCAATCTTTAAAACAGTTGGAATTAGAGACAAATCCTATTTGCGAAGCGATACTGATGTATGCAATTCTTCAAAGAATTTATATTGAAACACGTAGATTATACAAATTGGAATTGGTATCCAAAATGCCAAGCTGGGAAAAATTTGTGGAATTTTTAACCAAAAGATGTCAAGCTTTAGAAAATGCTAACAGAGTTCCAGGAGAAAATGAATTTAAATGGGAAGCAACCCCTAAATTCAAAACATTAATGGTGAAGAACGATAAAAATAATTGTATGTTAGGATGCACTGAATCGCACCCCATTTTCAGATGCAAAAAGTTTATGGATTCAGACATAGATAAAAGATTAAAATGTCAAAAAATTTAAATGCTTTTATTGTCTCAGGTTTCATGCGATGTCTCTATATAAGAAAATACATTTAAAATGTAAAAATTGTAACAGAAATCATTGTATGACGTTGCATGGATCAAAATTCTTTTTCAATAGGTATAATCAAAACAAAAATGAATTCACCCCAATGCTGCCTCTTAACTGCAAGAGAACTTGTATAATTTAAAAAATAGTTGTGTCCTTTTAATATAATAATTGCCTTCTTTCTTTAGAGTATTTGAATATTTATCTTTCTCATGCTCTTTTTCAGAATTTCCATTTATGTTGTACATTCCTATGGCAGGTGGACTTCATAGATATAATTCAGTTTTTACTAACCTTTATGTACAGGGTTCCCACTCTTTATCCAGAAAAAAAATTAAGGACACCAAAGTCACTTTTTATAAGGACCTACTTGAAATACACGGCATAAACCCTATCTCCCGAGGAACCTATTTTAATGATTATGAACCAGACAAGGCATGTTCAAGAAATGCCCTACAATATTTCAGAAGTTTTTAAAAATGCCTAAAAATTAGTAATAAGATATATCTATTTGACAAAAACTAATTTGAAAAATGTACTTCTAAAGTTTGAATGACCAAACTAAATATAAATTGTGAATAAAAACAATACTATAAAGATATAATATATTATAAACAGTACTTTCTGAGGGTTTAAATATGACTCTGATATATATATATATATATATATATATATATATATATATATATATATGTGTGTGTGTGTGTGTGTGTATGTATGTATGTACGTATGTACTAGCTGATTATACTCGAAGTTGCCTAGGAAAAAAGAAAGTTTTAGACTTTTCTATTACATTCAATGCTAAGAAAATTAAACTTCCATAAATAACTGAAATATCTACAAACCCTCCAAGCTTCATTTAATTAACGCTGCATGACTGTTAGCCATTAGGAAAGGGCAGCTGAATTTATACTTTAAATCTTTTCAGTATGCAAAAAATTATATATTTGTCATAAGAAAACTGATAGGAAATCATATGAGACTGTGGATCTCATTGATGGGGAGAAATTGATCAGGTTTCAATAATTTAAAAATTAAGGAGTTTTTAAGGTTTGGTTTGGAGTTATATAGTCTACTTTTTAGCAACACGAGGGCAAATGAGACCGGGACCTACAGATTAAAGCCAATTCCGAATGGCTACGAACATCCATGCCTCAGTGGGATAAGGAGATCTTTAGGACTTTTAAGGACCTTGGGAACCCTATATGTAGATTTTTTTAGCATTGGGAGCAAAAGTAAAAAAAAAAAAAAAAAAAGAGATAAACAATTTCTACAAAATTTTTAAAATAATGTGGCATTTAATGCACACTAGCAAATGTATAGAAAAATAAAATAATATCAAATATATTTAAAAGCAAATGCTTAAAAAAATAAAACATGTCCTACATACCTTCATCTTTTCCTACAGATGTCATTTGCTGAATGGAGGCGAGCTCTGTACAGCTGGAAGCAACACAAGTAGCTTTATTCAATTTCTTCGAAGCCATTAATTCAGAGAGTTCTGCCATTCCCAATGTCCCAGACTTTGAAAAGTACACTAAGCATTTTTTGACAACCACACAGTCAACGACAGATGATTTTAAATGCCACGTCTCAATTCTGAAGGATTGGGAAGAATGCTTGGAGGGAGAAATCACAGTCATTTGGCCTAAAGAGCCCACAATCAACAAACAGCCACCATCTGTCAAAAACAAGATACATTCAAATTAACAACTCAAAATTCAATGAAAATTACTAAACAATGGAAATGACGTTAAACAATTAAGAAAACAGAAACAACTTTGAAAAAAATAAATAAAAGTGGAGAAAACAATGAAAATGACATTACAAATGATATTTGACAAAGAAAAGTTATTCAAGAACAATACAGTGAATTTTCTCTGAGCGGCCACTCTTCTAAACGGCCCATTTTTCATGGCACGGATTTGTTGATTCATAGACCTAATGGTAAAATAATCTGTATGAGCAGCCACCCAACCCCCTCGAAACCGCCACCCAGTGGGATTGCCCCTTGCATTTTTTGGGAAATTCTACTCACTCCATGCTTTAATTTTGATCTGAAAAACTCAAGGTCAAGTTTATGGTCGGATATAAGACCCAGGAATAATTCCAGTTTATGTCCTGGCTGTATCTCAATCTGATAGAACACATTTGGGATGCTATGGAACAGCAGCTCAGAGATCAAAGACCAACCATTTGGTATATCTCGGATTTGTGTAACTGATGCTTCAACATCTGGTACATCCTGCCTCCGCCCATCTACCAAGGACTTGTGGCATCCATGCCAAGGCGGGTGGAAGCTGAGTTGCGTGCCAAAGGTAGGCCAGCTCGTTATTGACAGGTGGTTATAATGTTTTGGCTCTTGAGTGTAAGATGAGTGCCATTTAAAATATTGGCTCACATTTGTACAACCAATTTATTTGTGCTGCTTGGGTACAATAGTAGGAAGAATGTCAAACCTTTCGATTCCTCGAAGAAATCCATCGCAATAATGGGCTGTTTTGTATCTAACAGGGTCTGAAGATCTTCTGAAGAGTGCAAGTGGTTCTTATCCCAGGAAGACCACAAGAGTTTCCCATCTGGATGACCGACAAGACATATAATGCTGGATGGCAAGCAACGAATTCCGAGCAGATTTTCACAAATCACTCTTTCAGGGCTACTCGAATCGACAAAGCGAATAACTGGAACACATACTTCTTTACGATCTACAAAGACATTTAGGAAAAATCACAGAACAGCAAGTTCCATTTTCAGTTGATAAAGTTTTAAATACAGATCTCAAGAGGTTTATTTGACGTGTATGCCATTTTAATGGAATATTGAATAAAGCTGGTTTAAATGAAAATAGTTTGGCTGATGAGGTTTGGATTTAAAAAGTTAAAACTGATAGCATTCATTAATAAAACAAGATTGAACTCTTTGTGAAGGGAAAGGATATGGGGGTAAAACACTCTATAAGAGCAGAACTCACTAAATTCCAGGTGAATCTTATAGGCTGGTGTCCTGCTTTCATATCAGGGTTCCCACTCTTTATAGAAACAAAAATTAAGGACTTTCTAAGGACCAAAGTAATTTTTTATAAGGACCTACCTGAAACACACAGCATAACGACATAAACCTAAGGAAAATATTTTAATAATTATTAACCAGACAAGGCATGTTCCATAAATGTCCTACAGTAATTCAGAAGTAAATTTTTAAAAATACCTAAAAACTAATAAAAGATGCATCTATTCGACAAAAACATTTTGAAAAATGTACATCTAAAGTTTTTTGAGTGATCATATTAAAAATAAATTGCGAATAAAATATATTATAAACAATACTTTCTGAGGGTTTAAAAATTACTCTGATAGATATATACATATATGTGTTTGTGTGTACTAGCTGATTATACCTGACGTTGCCTGGAAAAGAAGAAAATTTTAGATTTTTCTATTGCATTTAATGCAAAGAAAATTAAACCCATAAGTAACTGAAATATCTACAACCCCCCCAACCACCATGCTTTGTTAAATTAAAATCTGCATGACTGTTAGCTATTGGGAAAGGGCAGCTGACTTTAGAAACCCTTTCAGAATGCGAAAGATGATTTATTTGTCAAAAAAGTTTACTAGCTCGTGACCATAAAAAGTACTAATAAACAAAAAGTATTTTCTTAAAAGTATTTTTAAGGATATGAAAGTAAGGAATTTTGAATGACTACAGTAATACACTGAAAACATATATGTATTTGAGGATTTCCTTTATTATTAATACTGCATTTTGGCTGGAAAATACAAAAGAATGTTATGAACATTAACAAATATTTTATATATTCTTTGACCAGTACTTATCACCTGTACTGGCATTCTTAGAACCAGTTTGGGGCAAGTTTAACTCCGAACTTACAAAACCAGAAAGTTTGGAAAGTACGGTGAAAACTGATTGGAAATCACAAGGCGACGGATAAATTAATAAAGTTCTAATTTCAAAATTAAGGAGTTTTTAAGGACCTTTGACAAAAATTAAGTAGTTTTAAGTTCCCTTAAATATGAAAGCTAAAATTAAGGAGTTCTTAAGGGCTTTTAAGGACCGTGGGAAGGCTGCATATTGAAAAGAAAGTGGCTAAGATGAAGATGTTTTAATAAACTTTTAGTGCCTGGAATGGATGTGTTTCTCTTTTGTCTTTACAGGCTGTGATCTTGACGTATATACATATTATTTGATAATACGTAAAAACAATTGGATAATTCTTTGCTTTGAATTGATTTATGCTATTAACATGATAACCAATTAGTGTATTTAAATTACGCACCTAAACACACTCAATCATTATGCCAATGAAGTCCCTGTTCTGGCCCTTTTTTGAAAAGTATAGGCCACGCAACAGTCCCATTTTTCACTATTTTTGAGCTAGATTGACGCTAAAAAACCCTGTAATATTTTTAAAAGTCATGTAAATATTTGCCAAAAATAAAAGTGTATTCCAATTTCCAGAAATAAATTCCGGGTATCTGCCAGAATAAAATTTTTTAAATCCATGACTTTCCCTGATTTAGTGAATCATTTTCCATGACTTTAAAAAGCTTTCGTTAAAGTATATATGAATAAAACTTCTGACGTACATACAAATATAATAAATGTTTTTACTGAAATGACAGGAATTTTATCATTAAAAAAACTATAAACTTACTTTATAAGTGTTAATAAACTCACATACTTAAAAATAAATTGTTGTATCTACATATCTAAGTTTAATCCTATAGCCATTTTTCAATCAAAATGTTTCCCATTTGAATTCGGGGTACTTTGGTATTATCCACGCGAGTATGAATAATAGCCAATATAACCTTATAATGTTTATATACAATATCCCTAGAGATAAACTTATATTTTGTGCAAAAATCTTAACTAATTTTTATTTAAAAAAATAATGAATATTATATTAATAAAATTTTAATCTACAATTTAAGAAAAAACCAGAATAATATACATTTACCCACCCATTAAGCTTTCTCGCTTCGAGTTTCCTTGGTGAACAAATTTTAATTGGCAATAGGGTCAATAGGATAATACACAAATACCAAACTCGGTAACTTCCAGCCAAATGACAAGTAAAAATAGAATTAAACAATTCAATGCATTTTTATTTAATCGGTAGTTTAGCGGATCCATGACTTTTACTCATTTTACTTGAAAAATCAAGACTTTCCATGACAAAATCCGTTGTCTAAATCCATGATTTTCCATGACTTTCTAGGTACACGGAAACCATGTAAATTACATAAAAAAATCTATAGTCCTTTTCTTCAAAACTGTTAATTCAATTTTTATTATATGAAAAACTGTGAAAATTCTCAATCTATCTGTAAATCCACAAAATAAAAACTAAAATTGCAAATTTTATGAATATATTGTAAAAAATACCTAGAATGTACATATTTTTATATGATAAAGTATAAAATTTAATAATGCAGAAAACCTTTTAAAGTAATTTTATTAAAGTTATTTTATAATTGTTATTAATTTCAGTTTATAACATTTCAATGATACCTCCAAAAGAACAAGTCCGTGTGTTGTCATCAAATGATACTGGAAAATTTAAAAACTGCTCTGAAGACCCGTTGGACGACAGAGAATTTCTTTTCCCGAGTTGCACAAGCTCCAGTTGCCATCTTCCTAGAGTGGAGTTTTTACGACATAAAACAAAGCCATCATCGATGAAACGGCATCCTATGAAAGCATCTTCCTGATCAAACAAGTTATTGGATTCTAGGACATCAATGTTAACGACAAGTTTTTCTGGATTGTATTCTTCAACATAATCGGCATCCATGCATTCATTATTTAGCTGGAATTTTTCTAAGGCTGACCTAAAAAAGAAAACAGGAAGAATTTAAAATGTTTCATCAATTTCAAACTTAGTAAGTTTGTCTCCGGTAAATTTTGTTTTGTTTTATAATTCAAATCAAATGATTTAATATGTTACATGATCAAACAGTTATTTCTCTACTCTGATTACGGTATTACATACAAATACAGATGTTTAATTATTCTTGTTGTCTTTAAATACAAAATTGAAATAATTTTAATCACTATCAGTTGTAGTCTGAGATGTAACATTTATCAGCCTTTCATTCCTTCAGTGGGTAGAAAAACTGAGGACCAATCATGCTTGGGAACTAAACATTGGTTCACAACCTAACTGGAATAGATGCTTTGCACCCCAGCGCTCTCAGTCTCAGAAACAGAGACTGGCACCACAGGCCCCCCTACAGGCTGTTGCACTCATGAGTTTAGTTTTTTAGAAATGTATCATTTACTGTATTCAAGATTGGAAAAAAATCAAATTTATTTCATTTTTTTAATACTAATTTTTATTGTTGTTTTTATATTTTTTTGCAGTATACATAGAATAATTTGTTATAAGAAGTAACATCTTATCTATCTAGTATGTTCTACACACTGATTATACCTAAAATTAAATCTATATAAATTTTAATCTGAATACACTCCATTATTTTGTCATTGGACAGTACAAACTCGATAAGATGACAATTGAAAGAACAAATCAAATATTCTTTTAATATAAACTATTTATTTAAAAAAAGAAATCACCATTATTTGAAAATTCTTAGCAGCGAATGATGGATTTAATTGTTTCATTAAAAACACTCGCTTTGATGCTTTATCTGCTCCTCATTGGTGAACCTATGAAGGCATTAGAATGAACGATACCAAAAGAAGAAAACTGTCTTTCTGTTCCGGCAGATGAAGCCACGGCTGTCGTTATCTGGTAGACAAACTGGATTTCGAGTTCTGTCACACTCTCTTTACCTCCCAGGACATCAAATGAATTCCACCAGTCCTAATCAATCATTGTACTACCCCTACTACATACCTTCTGACAACAACCCCTCCATTCTTGGAAAGCACATGCTACCCTATTGACGCTTATTTACTTATTGGTATTACTGTGCTGACTCATTCCCAATTCTCCTGTCTTTGGAACATAAGTTTTAAAAGAAGTGAAAAAGCAAATGATTTAAATAATTTTTTCATAAAAATCAAATAATTTAAATCATGCCAACCATGATTCTATGCTTAAAATCCAATTAGTACTTAATCATACAATTACTTTTAATTGTATTGTATACTTAAAATAAGGTAACTAATATATATACATATATAAAGATACATACACACACACATATATATATACACACACGTTTCAAGAATTAAAAAAAAAAATACTATACTCAATTAGATGAACCTACACTTAAACAATAACCAATTAATTTAAATGATATAAAATTGAGATATGCAGACGTTTCATCTGATATAACAATGCAAATGTATTTTAACTTACTTTAGATAAGGTTTCAAGTCTAAAACAGCTTTGTACCCTATTGTCCATATATTTTCAGTAGTACAAACGACATCAATCACATTGAAAGACAGATGGAATACTTTCTACCAAAAAAAATTCAAACTCGTTAGAAAAATTTATAAAATCAAATCTTTTTTTCAACAGAAAAATAAAAATACATTCTTATATTATTAAAAATGTTAATCGTGGAAAGTTCAGTGGAATTTTAATTATTCAAACCAATGAGGAATTTGCACACAGAGAATGGAATAACTTATTATTTTTCTAATAATTCCAGACTCGTTAACAGGGTTGGAAAAAAATCATTCTTTTAAAAAAATCAGATTTGATTTAAATCAGATGTTTTTTTTATTTAAATCGGATTTATTTGATTTTTTTCTGAATACTAATTTTAATTGTTGTTTTTATATTTTTTGCAATACACATAGAATAGTTTGTTATACAAAGTAACATCTTATCTATCTAGTATATTCTACACACGGATTACCTAAACTGAAATATATAAATTTTAATCTAAATACATTCTATTATTTTGTCATTGGATAGTGCAAACTAAATAAGACGTAAATTTAAAGAACAAATTAATTATTCTTTTAATACAAACTATTTATTAAAAAAAAAAAAATCATAATTATTTCGGTATTTTTTAAGCACCGAATGATGGATCGAATTGTTTCAATAAAAAACACTCGCTTTCATGCTTTATTCACTCCTAATGGGTTACGAAGGCTTGAACGAACAATACCAAAAGAAGAAAACTGTCTTTCCATTCCGGCAGATGAGTATTTTATTGGATTTCAAGTTCTGTCATAATCTCTTCACCTCCCATGACATCAAATGAATTCCACCAATCATCATTGTACTACCTACCCCTACTCCATACTTTCTGATAACGACCCCTCCATTCTTGGAAAGCACATGCTATCTATTGACACTTATTGGTATTACCTGTGCTGACGGATTCCCAATTCTCCTGTCTTTGAAATAGAGGTTTTTAAAAAAGTGAAAAAAATGATTTTTTCAAAAAAATCATGATTTAAATGATGCCAACCCTGCTTGTTAAGACCAAAAATGTAAAAAAGATGGGTCCATTATTTTAAAATTAATTTTAAAGTTAAGAGAAAACCATATGCCTTCAAAATGCTCTGTGACTGATTGTGATGTCACAGATCATGAAATTTCAAGTTTGACATTTTGTTAGCCCGCACTTTCTATTTCTGGATTGCATTTTGCTGATATCTTAAAATTTTCTAGTCTTCCATATTTATTTCTACTCTGACCTTTAAGATAATTTTATTAATCTTGATAATATATGTGTCCATCCCCTATATAAAAATAGCCTAAGTTATCCATCCATCTGTCCTCCAATTTATGAAGCGGTTGGACCAGGAATGGATAGAGGCATCCATTCAAAGAGAATAAAGTTTATCTTCTCCTTAACTATCGATCCGATTCTAAAATAAATTTGTATAAATAGGCTTCATATCACAGCGAAAAATACTGTCGTCTGTAATACATTTGAAATCCAACTCTTTTACCCTTTTCGAGAGTTTAATGCCATTATTTCGAGCCCTATTTTCCCCGGTTAAGAGCAGGCGATTCAATTTATCCATTTATAAATTAATAAAGAGGTAAAAATAACAATTTATTCCAGCATTGTGACGTCATTCCTTTAAAAATCTCATTTAATCATTTCCTATTTTAAACTATTTAAATATCGTCTACTCTATTTTAGTATATTTTATCACTGAACTTAGATATTACGTCAATGATTTTCTTTTATATTTGGCTTAAATAATAGATTAGGTACATACGTGATAATTTTAAATTGAATCATTATTTTTTGTTGCAGTGAAAATTTTATCACTGGTATTAACAATAAATTCTTTTCATATAAGTCTAGGAGTCTATTTCATGGACTCATAAATATCTAACTTTTAATTTATATATATTTGGAAATTAAGAAGTTTGTTCTTTTGTGTGTTTATTATACATAACCACACTGTTTGACTAAATGAATTCAACGTGATTCCAAACTGCATTCACAGGACGGGAGACTCTAGAGGAGTATGACGATAAATAAATTATTGAGAGTGAACCAGATAGTTCTCAGCCAAAAAACAAACCATTTTTTACCTGCCTCATTGGGTGCTTAGCAGTTCTGGAATATTAAAAATTTTACCGTCATATGATGGGCTATATGCTAGTTTGTTTATAATATCTCTTTCCCGATTTCACCAAAGAACTGCCAACAATTATGCAAAATTCCACAGCATATCAATGTTTTCATTTTGGGAAATAATTTGGATTCCGTAGGTGCAGAAATATGAAAAATCACAACCAAAAGATATGTAGAATAATTTTTCTTAATTTCAATTTATCTTAAGGTATTCGTCTACGTTCGGAGAACTTTTTTCTTTAAACATAGAAACTAGCTCATGTTTTTTACATTTTTAGATTTATTTTTTATATTTTCATAGAGAATTGCACTTAAAAAATTGATTCCTGGAGAAGTATTTTATAAAATTTCTAATAAATGAAGAAAATTTAGTAAAAAAATTGAATTTTTTCAAATGGTATAATTTTTTAATAAATCATTTCAATATTTTTTGACGCAACACATTTCTTATACACTGGACGAGTGAATCACCTAAAATCTTTGCTTCATTTACATTTGGTAAAAAGGTTTGGTCCTTCAAAATCATACATGTTGAATTTTTAACAAATTTTCATTATTTATATATCTAATTCTGAGAGAAACATTAAAAATTATCCAAATTTAGAGCTTTTAAGTCATTTACTAGTAAATACTATCAAAAGCATTCATAATAATTTTCAACACGATATTTTAAGAACTGTTTTAGAAATCACATTTAAAGTTTTGACATTTTATTAAAAATACCGTTCTGAGAAAAATGCATTTGAAGTTTATGAAAACAACTTTAACTGTTAAAAAATTAAAATACATGTTTAAAATTCCCCACACTTTCTTGCTTCAAAACTTTCTAATTATTAAAAATACTAGAAAAATGTTTAAACTAATCTTCATGAAAATGTAAAACGTTTAGTCCCAAAAAATGCTCTTTAAAATAATTTAAATTCACAACTCCCGGTTCCAAAGTCACTACTTCCGTTTAAACGGCTGTAACCTTTCTTTAAAATGCCATAGAGACAAAAGTAAAACAGAGTTAGAAGCCTTAAAGTTGAAATTTTACAATAGAGAAATTAAAAAAAATATATATATATGATTTTTGCCAAAAGATGACATTTTCAACGTAGATGGATTCCTTAATGTACTTGTATAAAAGCTTTATTAATACTACCACAGCTATTCTGTTTGTAAACACTAACAGCATGTCAAACATATCTATTTATGCATACATATACATTTACTGTTCCAAAATCATGTTTTATATAGAGATGGAAGTAATGCTTAAATAAAAAGTTAGAAAAGGTATTTATATTTCTTTTAATTGAAAGTTATGTATGGACTTTTTTTTTGATCTGGTAAAATAAAAAATAGGTGAAAAGTATTTTAATATCATACTTGGAAATATATTAAAAAGCATTCTTGACATTAAACACTTAGATTATGTATTAAAACCACCATCATGTAAGTTTTTTTAATTATTATATCAACATTAATAATAGTCAGTTTATATTAAGATACTGGGATTCCCAGATTGCACAAATACAGTGACTAGAAATACAGGGTATGCAAGAGAAAACTGTAAAATTTCCTGTCAATTACAATTTATTTAATGGTACATTCATTATTTAGTATATAATTTCTTTCAATTCTTTTACAAAACTAGTTTTAGATATAAATTTATGGTTATAAATTTAAGCATAAACCAATAAAATTCCAGTAATACTAAGAATAGGGTATCTCTTGGTAAATGTGGCAAAATTATATGTGATCTTTATTAAAACAAATGGTAAACTACATATTATTAATGGTTCACTATATCTAATTTGTTAAGCATTATGTGCATCTAATATATAAGATAAAATGTTGCTTAAGGAAAGTTGGATACTAATATAATATAAATCAAAATATAGATGCAGATTATGTGGACATGGCGAGGTAATGAGAAAATTTTAGGCCACCATGATTAGAGTTTTATCACCAAATTAGCAGGGGTACCCAGCTCTTGTGTCAAACAACTTTATTATCAATTTCATAACATTTCCTTATTTTTTCAATACGCAAAATAAATTAAACACACTAGCTAAAGGATTTATATAATCTATCTCTAAGTTAGACTAAGAATGAGCTTTTGAATGAAGATTCTACAAACCAATAATATCAGTTCATATGGCTCCTTTCCATAATTATCTGTTAATGACTTTATGTTATATGAACCTTCACAAATTAACTTGCTCAAGTGCAAGTTAAAAAATGATATTCCCTTTTCATTAGTAGAATATAACAATAAGCCATAATTTGTAGAATCGATACTGAATGTTCTAATTTTACTATAATCTTCACCAATTTGCGAAAAGTTAAGTTCTTCCAAACTTCCCAAAACTTGAATAATACTCTTATTCATGACAGTTAAGCATATCAACAGAAGATAAACTTGAAACGAGCAAAAATTTTCTTTTAAAAAATTCCTCCTATTATTGGTATGACATTTTTAAACAGTTCTAATCACTCTGAATGGTTTATTAACTTTTTCCGGATTATGGGACTTCAAATTTAGGGGGGAAACGAAACATAAACATATTCAAAAGTTGAGTTACACTCCTCCCGTTCCTTCACCTGTTGCTTCCAGCTGTTGATCTACTATTGTAGCACCCCCATCGACTCTCCCCGAACTCACGTCTATGAGACAATCACAGATCTCAATGGTAGAAATATTAATTGAAATAACCTGTGTCGATACGTTGGTGGTTGTTATTTACCGTTAACAATATTTCATTACATTTTTTAATATTGTGTTTGTAAGTTTCAGAGAGAAGGGTGAAAATTCGAAGATGATTAATCAAGCTTCATTTGAATCATTTAATATACATTCTAGTAGGAAAATTTGAAAATATTAATTAATAATATATCTTAGATTATATTTTAACTTTATTTCATAAAGTAAATCAAATTTTATTGAACAGGGCCGTAGCCGGAAATTATTTTCATAGAAAGACCAAGGGAGAAAGACATCTTTATTTGTGAATGATACTTCAATTAATGAAAGGAAAAGCACTGTATTTCCAGAATACAGTGCCGGAAATACAGTACTGTATTTCCAGCCAGCGGCCCAGGAAGACTTTTATGATCTGAGCAGTTTTTTTTAAAGAAAATAACTGTTTATTTTCATGAACAGCTTGGCAGATAGCACACACAAACGTAGGCACAGCGATCAGTGATGTAATCTGTGAACTACCAGCAGTGTTCACCACTTGCATGACTCGTAATTTACTTATTAAAAATACGGGTTTTAAATGTTTAATCTCTATTTTTTATTTGTACCGAAATATAACACATGTAGTAACTTTTAATTTGTCCTGAATAAAATTAATTAATTACAAATATTTCTTATAGAATATGGCAATTTTGTCTCTCAATTGACAACTTCCTCTTCCGGTCCTTACGAGGAAAAGTCAAAAGTATGTAAGCGGTGAGATGGCAATTAAATTATTTAAATATTGTCTGAAATAATCGCAATAGAAATTATATTTCTCGATGAATATGTTAAATGTTGTTTTTAATACTGTTTTGTTACAGTGTATCTAAATTAGCAGTTAACTCTTTCAATATGTATATGCAATTTATGTACTTGCTATTTTGCTCGTACCGAATAAACAAATAAAAATTTCTATAAATCACTTAAATTTATGTACTATTTAATTTTTTTTATTCTTTTATTTGGATAGAATTTTTAAATTACTGCCTTATAATAATTGTGTGTGTATTTATCGAAATTCTCGACGGAGGTTATATTAATTAAGGATTGAAGGGCATTTTCAAATTCTAGGATGACAATGCATAAAGTTATATGTAGTAAGAAAACTGTAATTAGTGAGGTGGCACAATAATTATACAATTGAATATACCTTACCTATTCTTAGCTCATATATTGCTAAAATTTTCAAAAATTTTGAGTCTGCATCATCATCTCGGTCATAAACTTGCCGTTATATTGTTGTCATTAAATTGTTATATTTGAAGTTGTTCATTCTTGTCTATAAAATCAGTTGCTAGCTTTTCTTTATTCTTTGTAGTTTTATTAAATACAATTTGAACATTTCCTATACACTTTTAATCAGAAGCATAGTTATAAAAATTTACAAATTTTAAGAATCCCGTTTTGATTAATTAATGTTTGTTTACGTCATTACGTTACAAATTGGATATAGGCACATATATTTATATATGTGTTATACTCAGGGTTGTAATTTTGACCAGGACACTGTATAAAAGTGATTTTAACCGTCCAAGAATGGTCAGAATTGTTAAAAATAGTTCTAAGTAGTTTTAATTTAAATATATCTTTTGTACTTAGAAGTGACTTTTAATAAGCAATAAAAATAGTAGTGCCGTTAAACAAAATAGGACACTCACAAGTTCACGAGATTTAACGTGCTTATACAGAATAATAAGAATGTTTGAATCTTAAAAATGAACCAGGCACATGCAATTATTAAAATGGAATCCAGTCGCAACAAAAAACATAAACATACACTTGTACCTGATGGGCTTCATGGGCAGCCATGAAGGTTAAAGACATTAACATAAAATGGGTTGATTTTACAATACATCTCATGAACTGTTGTGCCACCTATAGAAAGATTATTTTCAAAGTTGGGAGTCATCCAAAATAAATGACAGTATTGTTTAAATTTAGAGACAACTACAAAACTTGTTACTTGTAACCGTTTCTTGAATTCATAAATTACATATAAAACAGCTTGTATAAAAAAATAAGTAAAACTTTTTTTTGTATCTTGGTGTTATGTTATATTTGTTTTTTGCTGGTGTTATTTATATCAGGACATTTTTAATAAATGCAACTTGCCTTTATAATAGGCTAGTAAACTATGTTTGATTAGTATTAAATATATTAAAAAGTGAATTTCATTGGTCAAAATTGGTATTGACCAGGAGAGTTAAAACCACTGGTTTAACTCTCTGACTGCTCAATTTTTAGACCAATATCGCTTTTAAAATTGCATATTTCAAATCTATATATAGTGGAGAATTTAAAAATGCATTTTTTTCTTTCTAGGGAATATTTTTTAAATAGATTTTTAATTACATGAGAAACTAAGTTGCCAGAAAAACTAATTTTAGATAATGTCACCAAAATAATTCTTTTTAAAATAAATTTCAGTTGAATTACAGTTAATTTCTATGAATTACATAATATAAAAAAGTAAACTTTATAAAATTTAAGAATATATAAAGCACTGAGAAAAAAATACCTTAGAAATGCAGTTTGGTGTGTTAGAGCTCGAAGCAGGGTTCAAGGCAAAGTCCAAATTCACAGTCTTTGCACTAGATTCGTGTTTCTTTGCTAATTTTTTTTTCTTGTCATTTGTATCTTTTCTTGAACATACAGCACACTGTCTTCAACATTCCCTTTTTATGGGGAAATATATATATATTAAATATTTCTCTTTTTTTATTTTCATGTGCCGTCAAATGTGGTAATTAAATAGACAACTAATGGCATCTGTTGGTCAAAACTTAAATTAAACGTCTAATACTGTATATGATTTATTTAAGTGATTAAACAGGATGCACTCACTGATAAAGGAAGAAAAACCCATGCCCGCGGAAATCGCAGGATGAGCAGATTTTGCTACATTTGAGTTGGCCATGTGAACTGTTTGCCACCTATAGAAAGATTATTTCAAAGTGGAGAATTTATAAATTACGATATCTTTTAAATTGAGGACAACTACAAAACTTGTTTTAACCGTTCTTTATTCATAAATTACATATAAAACAGCTGTATAAAAAATAAGTAAAACTTTTTTTGTATCTTGGTCATGAATATTTGTTTTTTTTTTGCTGTTATTTATATTATGACATTTTTAATAAATGTAACTTTTATAATAGGCTAGTAAACTATGTTGGAAGTATTAGATATATTAAAAATGAATTTCATTTTCAAAATTATTCAGGACAGTTAAAACTAGGTTTAACTCTCTGACTGCTCAATTTTTACCAATATCACTTTAAAATTGCATATTTCAAATCTGTATATAGTGGAGAATTTAAAAATGCATTTTTTTCTTTCTAGGAAATATTTTTTAAATAGATTTTATTTACAGGAGCTAAGTTGTCAGAAAAACTATTTCAGATAATGTCACCAAAATAATTCTTTTTAAAATATTTTCAATTGAATTACAGTTAATTTCTATGATTACATAATATGTAAACTTTATAAAATTTAAGAATATATATGTCTGAGATACCTTAGAAATGCAGTTGGTGTGTTAGAGCTCGAAGCAGGGTTCAAGGCAAAGTCCAAATTCACAGTCTTTGCACTAGATTCGTGTTTCTTTGCTAATTTTTTTTTTCTTGTCATTTGTATCTTTTCTTGAACATACAGCACACTGTCTTCAACATTCCCTTTTTATGGGGAAATATATATATTAAATATTTCTCTTTTTTTATTTTTTACGTGCCGTCAAATGTGGCAATTAAATAAACAACTAATGGCATCTGTTGGTCAAAATTTAAATTAAACGTCTAATACTGTATACGATTTATTTAAGTGATTAAACAGGATGCACTCATTGATAAAGGAAGAAAAACACATGCCTGCGGAAATCGCAGGATGAGCAGATTTTGCTACATTTGAGTTGGCCATGAAAATCGCAGGCTGAGTAGTCAAAGGGTTAAACCGCTACAGTTAAAACTGATACAACTCTGGTACTTGTCAACAATCGTATCATTATGACAGAAGGCACATCACCTTGTACAGGAAAATCCGGAAAGAAAATCAAGGGTTACCAGAAAATTGGCGATTATTTCGTATGTTTGTCAAGCCCATAAAAATTGGTTTCAGTGATTTAATTAAAAAAAAAGATATTTTCTTAAGTTAGATGTATAAATAACAGGGCTGATACAAATCTTGATACCTTTTTAATCATACTGATTGGATTCTAAAAAATTTAAATCTGTCTTTTAGATTTTCTTCATCAATTTTTTTGAACATTATAAATCAAATTATGTAATTTAAGATATTTATATAAATATATTTATTAGGGTTTGATTGTTGCTAAGTATTGATATTCCTCCAGTATTGCGATAACAATATCTATTCTGGTGATATAATTCTTGTCAAGGAAAAAGGATATTTTTTCCTCTTACTGCATTTGTTTGATATATTTACCAATGTGAATACTTTATAGAAACATAAGTCTGCCTTTGAAGATTATCATGTCAGGTGTTTTGATAGTATATTCTAATACATTCATACAATACAGTTGGGTAAAAACTGGGATTTATTAGTGTCCGTCTGAATTTTATCTATTGGGATATGTTATTGATATTTTCTGTTACATTCGTGTTAGTATTTTGGCTTGACTAAAGTGCTGGGTTCTCCCGCCAACTTGGCGATAATATTTTAAAAATATGTTCACCCATCATTTTCTTCTGATCTCGGCGTGTCCAAACAATCTGTATCTGTATTATAATTTATATGATAATTGCATCTAACTCTCCTTATGTAACTATTTTCTTTTATATTAAGAATGCGAAATTCTTAAAAAATTTAGATGTAACAAACCATTAATGGTTCACTATGCTGATTTTGAATCATTTGGAGCTGTTGCATTTGTAAACTGTTAAGGGCTCTCTTCTTCCAATTTTGTTGATCTGAGCAATGAACAACCAGCTGAAGAAATTTGCTTTTTAAACACAGATAGTATGCAGACTATGCGTGCAGAATTACGGTAAATGTTTTATACATAAAGGGAATCCTGTTAACTTATGGATAATATATTTTTTTACAGTGTCTCTTAACTTTTAGAAATCTCACATTGTTTTGGAAAAGAACAAAACATTTTTACCCTTATTTTATGTGTGTGTTGAGTACCCTGAATCATGGAATATTTTCAATACCCTCTTTTAGTATTGTTTATTTGATATATTTTAAATTGTCCTTTGATTTTTGGTATTGCTGTATGATGTACATGTTTGAAATTTAGGTGATGCTGGTTGATGTTATTTAGACTGTTTTCTCGATCATTGAAAATGGCAGCCCAACCGAATGTTGTATTTGTTTTGGGAGCCCCAGGAGCCGGAAAAGGAACACAGTGCCAGAAAATTGTTGAAGTACACAGTCATTTTTTTTTTATCTTCATTTTCCTCTTGGTTTATTTCACTATTTCTCATCTGGCGTTCTTTAAAAAGATTGTATAGTATTATATACTGTTATGCATGAAATTAAAGTTGAATATAAAACTGATTTCATCAAAATATTGAGAAAAAGTCTTAAAATATCATAAAATGAACTGTAAAAATTGAGATAAAAAATGTGTAAAAATGAATTATCAATTGCAATGTATTAATATGCATATATTTCTAAAAGAATCTTAAAAATATATAGAGTGAAACTTCTTCAAGCAGCCACCCCTATATAGCGGCCAACCTTCTAAACGGTCCATTTTTCATGGCACGGAATTTTTGACTCATAGACTGAATGGTAAAATAACATGTATCAGCGGCCACCAAGTGGGATTGCCCTTTAATTTTTCGTGGCATTCTACTCACTCCATGCTTTAATTTTAAGCGAAAAAACTGAAGGTTAGGTTTATGGTCGGATGTAAGACAAAAGAATAATTTGCAAAGTCCAATCCCTTGGTCTCCCCCCCCCTTTTTAAGAAACATTAAATCTGTTATCTCTTTTGTGTTCTCCCCCACACCCTTCAGATAGGGAATCCCTATTACACCATGCATAGAAACTGAGGAAGGAACTGGACAATCAAACGTTGAAGGTGTCCTAGGTTTGGAATTCCAAATGATAAAGTTAAGAAAGAATTGCATCTCAGTCAGAAAAAATGTCATTCACGCCAGTTTCATTTTATTAGTTTGACCAACTGAGTTGCAACAATGTCGAAATGCGTTTTTATAAATCTCGAGCAGAGCATTGAAGTTCTGCATGAGTATGAGAATGGTGAATCGGCAAGAAAGTTGGCTGAATTATTTAACAGCGGAAGAACAGAAATCAACAAAGTCATGAAAGAAAAGAATTTGATTTTGAAGGAGTACGAAGACTGCAGAACAAACAGAAACAAATTGTAACCTTTTTTAAAAAAAATTGTAAAGAAACATGAAATAAAGTGTTATTTTCTCTTTAGATAATTTTAAAATTTCATTTACATAAGGAATAGATGTCAGACTTGTTTATATTACGGATTATAGTAATTATCTTATAATAGTAAATAAAACCCTTCTAAGCGGCCAAATAGTCTCGGTACAGAGGGGTGGTCTCTCACAGAGGTTTCACTGTACATATACCGTCTATTTCTGAATATAAGCCGAGGGTACAATTTTCCTTCAAAAATTTATCCAAGTTCAAAATTTGTATATAAGCCGAAGTGAAAAAAAACAATTCTTAGAATGTTCAAATATATCGCGAAACAGTAAAGCGGGGGAAGTATTTTCCAATCAAGTTGATTTCAATTAAAATGCTAGATCAACACTCCTCAAACCTTTTTTGCATCCAATTTAAATACTGCAGAGGTAAGAGGATGGGACACACTTTGAGATAAATACAGAGACATATCTTAGCACGTTTCAAAAATGGCGAGGAAAGACAACTTACATTTTAACCCTTTACTGGACGGTGGTTTTGCAGTGAATCCACCTGCTAAAAGTTTATTTTTTCTACTTTTTAAAGACATGTGAATGATTTTTTTTTAAATTTCTAGGTTTCTGACATTTTAAACTTACAGCAGATAGAAGCACTACACTTAATTTATTTTTCCATTTGAAATATGTGTTTTTTAAACTTGCTTTGCCCCAAAAATTCTGAAATTCGATTTATCTTCCTTGTGACCCCCAAATACCTATATTTATCCAAATAATATTTAAAAACTGTTTAGTTATTTTTTATTATACACTTTTAATAATACTTATTCACTACATTCCCACCTTAGTAACCATTTATAATAAAGTATTATTTTCACACAGTACAAAGGGATGGTTTTGCATTTAAACTAGCCCTGTAATTTTTCGTCCTCTCAGTGAACGCACATTTATGTCCCGTATTTTACATTTATAAAGTTCATAGATAACATTTATAAACTAATTTCATGAAATCATAAGAAATCTATATTAGTGTCCTTTAAAGGGTTAATTAACTTCATGCATCTTAGTTAATGTCATAATTTATGCTTACCTATATCTAGATTGCCGCTATGGTTTGATATCAAGGCACTAGACCGTACAACTCATGGTATTTCTACTTAAATGCTAAATTTCAATTCTAGTAATTCTATATAAAGATAACTTTATCGTAAATTTAAGCTTAGAAAAAAAAAAAAAAAAAGATTTATAGATTATTTCTGGATTACGTAGAATTGTGTTTACTAAAAGATTAGCTGTTCTGCTGCCATTATTGTACTTTTGTTTGGAGCAATAATAACATAGATAAAAGTCATTTTTAATTTATTTTTCATTTTTCATGTTTTCGCATTAAAAAATTTTTACAAGCTTTATTTACGTTTCGTCGTTATGCATTTTACTTTCTATTCTTTACTGTTTTTTTTTTTTTTCAAACCATTTTGTTTATTTTTGCCGATTTGGCAATTGTTGCCAATGGCAAAAAACATACTTGTAAATGCATTTTCAGTCTGGATTTTTAGTTTACGATGAGTATGTATGAGTTTCAGAGTTGATATGTTATGACAAAAGTTATTGTGTATAAGAAGGGAAGTTTTATGTGATGATTGTATGTTTTTATTTTTAGAAATTTGGCTACGTTCATTTGTCTGCTGGGGATCTGTTAAGAGCTGAGAGAAGCACGCCTGGTTCCCAGTATGGAGAATTAATTGAAAATCACATACGCAATGGGACTATTGTGCCAGTCGAAATTACGTGTCGCCTTATTGAGGAGGTATTTGCTTCTTCAATAATTATAAGCGGTGTTTACAGAAGGTCATTCACACTTTATGGAAATTATTGTGATAG
>CM063497.1:9171150-9178650 GCA_032207245.1 Pardosa pseudoannulata
GTTTAATGTGTAAATATCATATTATTTACAAGGATTTGTTTCTGTCTGATACAGGGTGCCCACGGTCCTTGCAAGTCCTTAAGAACTCCTTAATTTTAGCTTTCATTTTTAAAGGCCCTTAAAACTACTTAATTTTTGTCAAAGATCCTTAAAATCTCCTTAATTTTTAAATTGGAACTTGATCCGTTTTCACCGCACTCTTCAAATTTTCTGGTTTTGTTCAGAGTTAAACTTGCCCCAAACCAGTTCTGAGAACGCCAGTACAGGTGATAAGTACTGGTCAAAGAATATGGAAAATATTTGTTAATGTTCATAACATTCTTTTATATTTTCTAGCCAAAAGTGTTGTATTAATAATAAAGAAAATTCTCAAATACATATATGTTTTCAGTGTATTTCTGTAGTCATTCAAAATTCCTTTCCTTGATATCCTTAAAATATTATGAAAATGCTTTTAGTTTATTAGTACTTTTAATGGCTAGACAACTTTTTTGGCAAATAATCTTTCGCATACTGAAAAGGTTTATAAAATCAACTGTCCTTTCCTAATAGCTAACAGTCAAGCAGATTTTAATTAAGTGAAGCATGAAGGTTGTATATATTTCAGTTATTTATGGAAGTTTCATTTTCTTTGTATTGAATGTAATAGAAAAGTCTAAAACTTTCTTCTTTCCCAGGCAACGTCAGGTATAATCAGCTAGTATATACACACACATACATATATATACATATATATATATATATATATATATATGAGTCATTTTTAAACCCTTAGAAAGTACTGTTTATAAAATTGTATTTAATTCACAATTTATTAGATGTACATTTTTCAATATGCTTTTGTCAAATACGTTTATCTTATATTAATTTTTAGGTATTTTTAAAAATTTAATTCTGAAATATTGTCTGGCATTTATGGAACATGCCTTGTCTTTTTCATAATTATTAAAATATATTCCTCAGAAAATAGGGTTTATGTCGTTATGCTGTGTATTTCAATTAGGGCCTTATAAAATGTTACTTTGGTCCTTAGATAGTTCTTAAAAAGTTCTTAATTTTTGTTCTAGAAAAACAGCAGGAACTGTGAGTGTTTTTCTTTCAGCAATAATGCTTGGCAATAGCAGATAAACTTCATCTTTTTTAATTTCAAATTTTTATGAATTATTTTACTTCCAGTACCAAAAGACTTTTTTAGTTTTCATGCAATAGATCTTTGAGTCTACAGATTTTATTTTAGGATCAGAGACTTGTCTTTCTTTGCATTTGAACAGTTTTCAGATGAGATCATGCTTCTATTTTTGCTTTCAAAAAGACATCTTTCCTTTCAAATTTATTATCTGTAAAGTGTCTAGTTTATTATCTATATAATACTTTTACTACACTATATTATATAATACTCTTGTAGTCTACTATATATTATTCTTTTTTGAAATGCAATAACTGCAATATTTATACAGTCTGTATCGGTAATGTGGTCCAGAAAAATGAGACCCTATAAGCAGGGTGACCCTATATGCAGAACATTACAGCCCTTATTGAATTGTGTGTAAGATTATATTCACCTATCAGAATGTAGTACTTATAAACAAATACAGTCAAACCTGTCTATCTCGAATCTCTTGGGAGTAAATAAAAAATTTGACATAAATAGGTTTCAAGATACACAGGTTATATGAAAATAGACTAAGAAAATTTCTTTACACAATACAAAAAATTGAAAAAAAAAAAAAAAAAAAACACAAGAGAGAAAACTAGAATTGTATCTCCTGGAAATGGGAACTTGTGCGGTTGTCAACACAATAAGGCTCTAAACTGGAATGTTGTGTTTCTTAAGAAAATTCTGCCGAACGATGGCCAAATGGTAGAGCACTGCTCTTCGGAACCGGAGTTCGCGGGTTCGAATCCCGCTGCTGGCATGGATGTTGTAGCCGTTCGGAATCGGCTTTAAACTGTAGGTCCCGGTCTCATTAGCCCTCGTGTGCAAAACAGTAGACCGTAGCGCTCCAAACCAAACCAAACCAAACCAAACTTAAGAAAATTCGAGATAGACAGGTTAGGGACAAAAATAATTTGAGATAGGTTTGGAAAATACGTTAAATTTTTATTGAAAATGTAGGGAAATTGAAAAAATTCAACATAGACAGGTTTTCGAGATAAGCAGGTTTCGAGATAGACAGGTTTGACTGTAATTATACTTTTAAGAGCATTTTAAAAATTCAAGAAGTAAAAACTACATTAAAAATATGCTCTTTTTTGGGGGGGAGGGGGGAATTTATTAGCTTACCTTACTAATCAAAGTACAGCACACGTACATACGTACATTCATGTTCAATGCATTTAAAAATAATGAGGTATACAAGTTTGCTTCCTTTTGTTGGTTGTTAACAACATTTTAAGTCCTTAATAGCTTTTAAATGCTATCTCCAGCTGCGAAATTAGTAAACTAACACCTGAAGTCATGTATGAGAGAGATCACTTCAACCCATAAACAGACAGATGTCCATTTGTTATTAGGGGGGAGGAGAACTGAGAGAGGAGGAAATCTCCAACGATGAATCTACACAAGCAAGAAAGGGGGAAAGGGAGGAAAATAAAGGCTTGAATTCAGGTCCTCTCCGATTTCGCACTGACATCTTAAAAAATATATATAAATATATATATATATATATATATATATATATATATATATATATATATATATACATATATATATATATATACATATATATATACATATATATATACATATATATATATATATATATATATATACATATATATATATATACATATATATATATATATATACATATATATACATATACATACATACATACATACATACATACATACATATATACGAAAAGAAAAAAAAGGAAACTTGTTGAAAACATGAAATTGACCCTATAACCAGTAACAAGAAAAAGAAATGACTGTGTAAGCGGTGCACTATAACACATGTTCCCTCTTAAGTTAGATGGGACTTTAGAAAAATGACCCTATATTCGGTACTGACTGTACTGCTTTACAATATGTTGATACGAGTATTTCTTTTCAGAAAGTGTAGTAGTGTAACCTTCAAGCAATTTTCAAACTAAGTTTTTTATTTTCCAAAGAGGACAGTAGAAAATGATTATTCTGAAATTACCAAATTTTTATCTCAGAATGCAAACGAGAAAATAAATGACGAAATTGTTTATTCCATAAGGTGTAAATTGCCTTCTGTAGTTTATTAAAAATTAAAATTTTGCTCCTAATCACAAAGTGAATTAACTAACTATAAAATGTTATTTAGTAATTACATTGTAATTCTTTTCTTCTAATGTAAATGTATATCATTTTATTTTGTAGGCAATGAAAAGCAGTGGCAACACTAAGTTTCTCATTGATGGTTTTCCCCGGAACAAAAACAACTTGGATGGATGGAATCAGGAAATGTCTGATAAAGTCAATGTGCAGTTCATTTTGTTCATTGATTGTTCAGAAGATGTAAGCCATTGATTTTTAAATTGAGATTCATTTATGGTATAGTTTTCATGTACAGAACTGCCACTCTCCAGGTCTTTTTACTTTGCAAAATGCATTATAGTCTGTTCATAGCGAACATATGGCCTTTCAGGTCAAGCACCAACTCACAAAGGCTTTTTAAATTTCTTACTTGTCGATTTTCAAGAAACAGTCAAAAATATATAAAACAATGTTAAACTTATATCCAAGTGTATGTTGGCAAATTGATTTTCTATCCTATCACTTCACCTGTGATTAAGTCATAATTGACATTAACTTGGAGGGCATATTCTTTAACCCTTTAAAGGTCACAATTAAAGATTCTTTCAGATTTAAGGGCATTGGGTTATAAATGTTGTCTGTGAACCTTATAAATAGGAAAACAAATTTTTCATTCCTTTGGTAGGTGGGAATTTTTTGGTGGGAGAGTAACTGTGAAACCCTTCCCTTCTACAGTATGGAAACAGACTCTCTTAAAATTAATTATATTGGAAGAACAATATATAAATATTATAAAAATGATGTAATAAATCGATAACTATACAATTTTTCATTGTTGTTTGGGTAGGTGTTTTTGTTTGAGGTCATAAGGAGAAAAATCAAAATCGAGATTTTTCATGTAAAGAATTTTAAATTAATATATGTCAAAGAGAAATAAACTATGCAAAATTCTATTACCTATTGCTACATCAAGGAGTCCATAACGTAGAAAATTGAAAAAAATCCTTTCTTTGTTTTCAAAAAGAAGAGAAAAAAGTATTAACGGGTTGTTTTGCTGCGAAACCACTGCCCGTTAAAGGGTTAAATCATAGAATGGAGATGTAGCAGCTTGCAGTGTTGGCAGCCTTTCGAACCTAGTGGCATCCTTTCTTTCATCTCCCTACTAGTTATACCCCTGACTTAATGACTGACGGGCTACCAGAAAATAAAATAAAATGATAACCAGATAATAATAACCAGATTTTGAACAATTTCCCAGGTCAAATATATGAATTAACCGATTTTGAAAGAGGCAAACATTAAACTGTTTTTGTGACGACAAATCAAAGCCAAGTTGCAGCTCACCAATGCAATCAAAATTTGGTATTTTGTAACAAAAAAAAAACAAAAAAACACCACAATTCTTGGTGAAGACTATGGCGTTGGATTGGACAAAAAGAACAGTTATTGATATTTTAACTCTAGAATTACGGTGGTCTTTGTATACCTACAATTATGGCGGGTGTCATTTTGACCCCTTGATAAGATATCTGCATATTTATGTATATGATATAATATATTTGTGAAAAATAAATTAAAATAATGCAAATTATGACAATTATAGTTTGTTTTTAAAAATATACAGACTTTGCAGTTTTGTAGGATTAACTAAACGATTTACTACGTTCTCTCCTAAACTTGGATCACTCGGTCTCATTTCATCTTTTCCTAAATATGGAAATCCGTTTAATAAGTATTTTGTCCTAACATCTACTGCTAGCCAAAATTGTATTCTGAATTGAGCTTGTTAGGCATACACTGCAAAAAACGGCATATTGTTTTTGTAGGGAATAACTGTTCATCAAGCGTAATATTTTCATTTGGTTTGTGGCAAAGCTTACAGTTTTCTATAAAAGTATTCCATACTTTGAATATTAGTGTAAATTTATCACATTGCAAACATGAAGACCTTGTTAGTTTATTTTCAAAACGAAATTACATAACTTCTGGAAACCTATCTCTAGTCATAGTTTCATGAAGAAACTTTGGTCCCCGAGTCTTGGACCACAAACTAAGAATTGGTAAGCCCTTGGCGGCTATAGCCCCCCTTACTTATAACAACGCTACGAATGCTTCCAGTTCTGCTAATAAAATAGTGAAAGAGTCATTATGAAGTTTACACTTGTCTCCAACATCGGTATATAGCCTGTCGTATTTCTAGGTATAATCATTTGTTAGGGCTAAAATAAAAATAAGATTTTCTTGAAATCTTGACTATTTTGTAAATCACAATGATTTAGGAAAATTCAAGAAAGGATTAAGATATTTGCAAAAGAAATAGAAAAGCTGTCACAGATAAAAGTTCGCTAGGTGTCAAAATGACCCCTTCTGTAATTCTAGTGTTAAATAAGAATATCTCAGATTTAAAATTATTAATTTTAACGATTCTACATACCCTAATTTCTTGCCTATAATCAGCGGGTACGAATTTTGCGATATTTTCAGAGAAAAATATCGTATAGTCCACAGATTAAATTTCATGCGATTCACAGAAATGAAAGGCATACGGAAAAAGATATGTTAAGAAAATTAAATTTAAACTCTTTTACTTAATGATAACATTTTCTTTAAATTAAAAAAAGTAATCTAATAAAGTGAGAATTTGGATAGACTTAAAGAATTTCATATCTAACAACAGTAAGAATAAGTGACTATTTACTTAAAAATTTACATTAAATAGTACAGAAACAATGATGCAATTAAATTATTCAAACGCATATTTAAATTTTGAAGTCTTAAAATGCATATTTTTATTTCAATTTAATATGGTTATTTGCGATCTGTATTAAAATTTTAAACTGCAGTTATGGCATCCTCTGGCAAGATAAAAGTGAAAAAAATGAGAATGCAACAAAATGCTCCTATTTCAGATTATACAAGTGTTGTTTCTTGATAAAAAGAAATATACAAATTGGAAAATATAAATTTAATGTATAATGTAATGTAAATTTAATATATTCAGGCTTGCAATTCCGTCCCTTTTCTCACCTTTAGTCACTTTTTTTTACAATTGATCACTTTTTTAAGTAAATAGTCACTTTTAGTCACCTTTTTCATCGTGTATCACAGCTTGAAAAAAGAAAATCTGAATTAATAACAAAATATTTTAATAAAAGACCAAACATGGGATGCTCTAATCGTATTTTTCGTATTAAAATGTAATTAGTCATATGGTTTCCAGAATTGAGTGATTTTAAAAAGTCGCAAAGAAGTTCCCGAAATCTACATTTGTACCGAAATGTATATTTAATACATTAAAGTAATTTACGTCAAATCACAGATTTCTTTTTTTTTTCTTTTACTTCACAATTTTTGTTTAGACACTCTAATCTAGCTATGTACATATTTCAAAACATCATTAATATATGCAAAAAATTGTGATTATAAAATTCATGTATGTATTCAAATCTAATTTATAGATTTTCTCGAATAAAAAGCAATGTTGAATTTTGTTAAACAAAATTTTTAACCTTTTTTGTATTTGACGCTAAAATTATGTCTTGAATGAATCATTTGATTTAGAGTTAAAATAAATAGAAAAATCTTAATAATAGCATCTGTATTCAAGAGGGGGAAAAAATCTTTTTTTTTCTTTTCCCCCTAAAGTTTAGTCACTTTTTAGTCACTTATTCTGTATTATTTGTCACTTTTCTCACCTTTTTGAAAGTACCTCAGCAGTTGCAAGCCTGTCCTGGCAAAAATACATTTTTGCCACTTTTTGCGAAGTGGCAAAAATGGATATGTTTTATTTGCGGGGATGTAACTATTTTAACTTTTATTAATTTTAACTCTAATCTAAAGATATATAATATAATGTTTTTTAACATAGAATATTCAATGTGTTATTGAAACAGTAATCCAAATCTAAAGTTATACTACCTAGAGATTAAAAAAAAAAAGATAAAATATAGATTGATTTTGCAAATTTTTATGTGCAATGTTGTTTTTAATGTAATTATTAGTTTATTTCCCCCTAGAAACTGTAGGTTTCAACGTTTTTAGTACTTATATATATCTTATGTATATATCAGGCATGAAAGTTTTCCGCTTTTAAGCAGAAATCTGCTTTTTTGACAGCCTTTAGGACTGTTTCTGAGATCGATGCAAATCCATCGAGAAGTCGTGATTGGAAAATTGGGGGGGGGTGTAGTCTTGGTCGAAATCAGTATCTCCTACCACATGTTTTCGCTTAGATGTATGCTGGTGGAGATATGACTACGCATACTGATTCAC
>CM063497.1:9183650-9326150 GCA_032207245.1 Pardosa pseudoannulata
GCGAGCTATTGGAGATATCTCGACACATTCCACTTTCACTGGCTATTAAAATTATGTATTGAGTAATAACTTCAACATTAAACTAGATTTTATTATGTGAACTTTTTGCTTGATTTAAATTTTTATTTTAATTTCAGGTTTTTGCGTCCATTTCCGAGATGTTTGAAAAACATTCGTGAGCAATGAAACTGTTTCATTTCCTATTGCATTTATGAGTTGTTACCAATTGTTTTGTATATTAGAATTTAAAATCACGCAGTTAGAATATTTATCACGTTTCTACTGTACGTTGGAATCTTGAGACCTCTTAGCTTTACTTTATATATGTCTTGTGATATATTAATTGCAATGTTAGAATCTGTTATATTTTTATAACGCTGAAATTCTTTCCTCTCGGTTGTAGCTCAAATAGATCAAACATTTCATTTTTCTATGTTTTATGTGATACGTTGTATTAATTATTTTATGGAAATTTCAATAATTTCGACAGTCTGTAGTAGAGTTTCTTTTTCTGTTATGAATGTCCTTGGAGATGTTTACGAAACTGAAACTGTCCAACTTCGAATACCAGGGATCATCTGCAATCTTTAGTCGGACGTCTTTGTACTTTTGTTGTGTTGTTCCTCGTTTTATTAAATGTTAATTTAACACAAAATGAAATGTTTAAAACATCAGTGTCCAGCAATCAGGGAATTATCAGTAAAAAGGGATCCAAAAATAACAAATTCTGACAGTCAAAATTTAAAGTATCCTCCAATCAGAGACCTCTTGTGCATTCTTATTGAAATGAGAAGGAATCTTCAGAAAATGATGCTTGAAAGGAAAAATGTCAATAATCAAAGAAGATAACATGGAGAAAATTGAATCATTAAAATAAGGCCAAACGATGGCCAATTGGTTAGGGTACTGCTCTTCTGTAAGAGAGTTCAAATCCCACAGTGGCATGGATGTTCGTAGCCGTTCGAAATCAGCTTTAGGCTGTAGGTCCCACTCTCAATAGGCCTTGTGCTGCAAAAAGCAAACTGTAGCGCTCCAAACCAAAACCAAGAGAAAAACCCCATTAAAATAATAATGTACAATTTCTAGCTAATGTGGAGAAGCCAAACTATGAGAGTGGTCAGTTTTTCCTTATTATTTTCACAAAATTAATTAATCTTCTGTTAATGTGAACAACCCAAAGAGAATATTTCTAAATTTTGAATTGAGACTTTGTTTATATTAAAATACATAGCTAAAACTAATTTTATGAAAGAAATTGCGTCTAAATGGTTTCACCCTGAATGTGATAGCTAATTATATTTCTTGAATCTTTTCTGTGAATTTGCTTTTTTTCTCAATTAAATTAAATGAATTTCAAGAATCTGTTTTATTAAATTTGCTCCAAGCAGTTTAATTGTTTTATAATCTACTTAGTTCTATTTTCTTGTCAGTTCTATTTTATGCTGTCAATAAATAGTTCAATATACCTGAAGTTTTGTTTTATTATTTATGTAACAACCACCCACACTCTGGGGGCATCGTTGTAATACCACCCTGTTCTGATGCGTTATCAGGGTTCCCACTCTTTTTCCAGAACAAAAACTAAGTACACAGCATAACGACATAAACCCTATTTCCTAGCATGTTCCATAAATGCCCTACATTATTTCAGAATTACATTTTTAAAAATGCTTAAAAATTAATATCAGATAAATCTATTGACAAAACCTAATTTTGAAAATAGTTTTTAGTGATCAAACGAAACATAAGTTGTGAATAAAGTACAATATTATAAACAGTACTTTCTCAGGTTTAAAAATGACTCTGACATATATATATATATATGTATGTATGTATGTACTGGCTGATTATACCCTACGTTGCCTGGGAAAAAAGAAAGTTTTAGACTTTTCTATGACATTCAATGCAAGGAAAATATAAACTTCCATAAGTAACTGAAATATCTACAAAACCCCCATCCTCCATTTAATTAAAATCTGCAGGACTGTTAGCTATTAGGAAGGGGCAGCTGACTTCATACTTTAAACCTTTTCAGTATGCGAAAGATTATTTGTTAAAAAAGTTTTCTAGCTTGTGACCATAAAAAGTACTAATAAACTAAAAGCATTTTCATAATATTTTAAGTATATCAAGGAAAGGAAATTTGATTTAGTACACTGAAAACATATGTATTTGAATATTTTCTTTATTATTAATACTGCACTTTTGGCTAGAAACTGTAAAAGAATGTTATGAACACTACAAATATTTTATACATTCTTAATATATATGTTCTTTGAACAGTACTTATCACCTGTACTGGTGTTCTTAGAACTGGTTTTGGACAAATATAATTCTGAACCTACAAAATTAAAAAGTTAGGAGAATACGGCTAAGACTGATAGGAAGTGAAGAAAGCGGATTGCGTCAATGGAGAAATGGATTGCCTTCCAATTTAAAAATAAGGAGTTTTTAAGGGCCCTTAAAAATGAAAGCTAAAATTAAGGAGTTCTTAAGGACTTGGGGAACCCTGGTTATGCTTGTGGGCCCAGCCCACCTACTTTAGTGGGGCAGGTAGGTTTGTTGATAGCCTCTGGGATGCATGGAATTAAGATAATTCCTCTGAAAGCTTAGATGGACAACACAAAATGTATTTACAAGAATTATGAAACAGAGTAAAACAAAATGTCATATTTAGAACCTCGGGGCCTGCATGAGTCAGAAAGGATAAATGATGTTGATTTCATTATTGAACGATTTTATTACTCCTCACACTAGCAGAGTGAAGCAATGAAATAACAAGTTCACGACTTGAAAAATAAAATGTTTATTTTGAACTAAAAAAATATTTTATAAATATAAGTAACGTAAAAGATATATTTAATTATCTATCAGAGCAGAGCCAGCACCGCAGAGAAAACTATCGCAAAAAACATCAGCTACACGAGCTAGACCTCGCAAATCCCCGAGACTAAAAACATCTCACTGTCTCATTTTATATATTCCTGCGGAGGAATACCTTTGCCGAGAGTAAAGTAATGCATAGTGCTCCGTCAATTACATCCTAACTGACGTATGTGACGTTGGCTGTGAAATAATGGCAAGAGTAATTGTTACGGGTTGCTAACAATAAAACCGTCATAGTGTTTGTTCTCTCGCATTGAACCGAGAGATGTCTCCAAGTCACAGGCCTGAATCCAACTACTCTCTTGCAGATCTTTTCTCCCTACTTCGGGGAGGGGTCTGAAAACTTGATCACATCCTCCTTTTCTGCAAAAACAAAAAAGTGTCACAACCATAAAACTTTATCAGCCTCCCTTTGCCAGCCGGCTTCTTATTTCCCGAAGGTGTGCAAGGGGATGATATTGCAGATATCATGAAAGGCACCCAGATGCTGAACACTAGTTGTGTGGTCCAAATTCCTTACAATTTATACAAATCAGTTTTATAAAATAAAATGGGTATAACCATAATTGAGAGTTTTCAAACAACGATATGTAATAAAAATGTTTTTTTAGTAATCTGAAAAAAAAATGCATCAACAGCTTTTAAACATATAATTTTACATTAGATTCCAAAGTAAATTCATTAAAATTGATAAATTTGCATATATTTACATAAAAATTCATGATTCAAGTTTTACAAAACGTTTTCTTTTTTTCCAAAAAATTGAAGTGAATAGTAAAAAATTGATTTTTTTATACTTTGAAAACAATTTTTTTTTTCTAATTGCAGGAAAAAACCTTTTACATTTTAGGGTTTTCTTTGCAAATATATAATATGAGTCACGCCACACTTGGAAGGTACAATGCTAAATTTTAGAATGAAATGTTCACAAACCCCTTTTAGAAATTTAAGGCTTTATCCAAAAAGAAGTAAAATTTGCCTTATGTGTAGGTCCGACACACCTGGTAGATAAAAATCAAAAGTTACAATCCTCGCATAGTCTTGTAAATAGAAGTTAGTAGGTAGGTATTATGGAATTAGAGAAAGGACACTTTGAGTTCCGATAAAATTGTAGTCATTACTTCAAAACAAAGCTGGCTTGCAAGGTTTTGAAAAACAACTTTTTGATTTGAACGGAATTTAAACCAGGTGTAACAGGTACAAAAATACCGCACTTATAGTAAATAGGAGAAACTATTTTCTGAAAATCATAAAAGAAGTCGTGTTTACGAATAACACCCGATACCCCTTCAATACATAAAAGAAGGAAGAGTACAAAACATGTTGAGAAAAGGGTCCAGGACATAAAAAGGGGAAAAATGTATAGGGGCAGGTTTTCGAGAAGGAAGTCTCGAAGAAATATAAATATAAAATGCAAATAAAGAAATACGAGCATGGGGTGCTCTAATCCAATAAAACATCAGATTCTGAAAACGGACCACCTGAATTTTCAAGCGTGGATAATTTCCCAAATGGGGATGGAACCAAGGAAGGGCTATGAAAAAGGTAAAGGGATATATATATACGAGAAATAGAGAATTTTCTTTTTATTATTGAGTGCTTAGATTTTTTTGAACTCCGGTCAATGAAGATTTTTCTTTTATTATTGAGTGTTTAGATTTTTTGAGCTTGTCAAAAATGTCGCTTCAGCTTCAGTGGGGTAATTTCTGTTTTACTATTTTTAAGGCTGTGACAATAAGGCGATTTCACGTAGTAGGGCGCATCTCAAATTATGACACTTCTGGCTTTTGTTTCAAACGGAAGGGCAGTTTATTGCTTGTCTATTGTACACATGAAAATGAAAGGGAAGGGCATTATAGTAGTTTGTGAGGTTGCGACAAATTGACTTGATTTAATATTTTGTGTACATATGTAAATTGTAAATAAATTCATTTTTTTTTTTTTTTAAATCTAAATTTTCTATGTCTTAATGAAATTAATCGTTTCGAGTTGTTAACAGAAGAATAGGAAAAAATCTGGGATGACCTTATGGGTTTAAAGTTAATTAAATTGAATAAAATAAATGATTAAGAATTAAATGAGAAACATTTTAAAGTAAAGTTTCAGCGACTCAGCACAATGCAGCTGGCAATACAGACATATCTGTACACCAAACACATCTCTTACTCGTTTAGCAATACCGAAGAAGAATGCTACAGAACTGTTTGAACATTATTTTATATGTCCTAGCCATGAGTAATGAACCCCACAGATCGTTTGCCAACTGTCCAATTAACAAAGTGTTGTGTGCCAAAAAGTCAATGAAGACAATGATTTATAATATTACTTTATTCCTTTTTAATACAGATTCATATTTTTAACATTCATGTGATAGTGCATTATAAAATTCTATGCACCATATATATTATACATAGAAACTATTCTAGGAATATTAAAAAGTTCTGCAGCTTTTTATGGATTAAAAATGCAAACAATTGCAGCATGTCAAAGGAAAAAAAAACTATCCAAGACATCAGAAATCTAACACAGTTTTATAATATAGTAACTCCTTCAAAACCATTTGCTGAGAATTTCTTTAAAAATCTAGAACTTGACAATTTCAAATCATGAAGAGAACAGCATTTGCACAGATATAGAATTTTATCAAACTTCATAATTACATTTTGATATAGCAGATTCAAAATTTGTGCATTTTTTAAAAAAATTATAGCATTGCAATTACATTTTCTCTCCCATTCACCAAAGTTTTGATCCATCATTCACTTAAAAAACAATTGGATTATTTTACCTGATGTAGGGACGAAAATATATGTTGGATGTTTTCTTGAATTTGAACCAAACCTTCATTGGTCTACAATGATTGGTTACGGCCAAGAAGGCATTTTTTGTTAAAAAATTGAAATGAAAAATCTTGCTCTAGTATGATGATTTGCCTACAGTAAATAAATATATAGTCAGTACCATCTATATGGCCAGTTTTCTTAAAGTCCTGTCTAATTTAATAGGGAACATGTGTTAAAGTCATTATCTTGTTACCGGCTATATGGTTGGTTTCATGTTTTCCACGAATTTCCATTTTTTTTTCGAAGTCAGTGCAATAATCAGAGAGGACCTGAATTCAAGTCTTTATTTTTCTGATTTTCATGTTTGTGTAGACTCATCGTCGGAGTTTTCCACCTCTTTCAGTTCTTGCCCCCCACTGATAACAAATGGACATCTGTCTGTCTATTGGTTGAAATTTTCTCTCTCATACGTGATCTCAGGTATAATTTTACTAATTACGAAGCAGCAGATGAGCATTTAAAAGCTATTAGGGACTTACAAAAAGTTGTCTTAACAACCAACAAAAGGAAGCAAACTTATATATCTGATTATTTTTAAATGCATTGAACATGAATGTACGTATGTATGCATGCTGTATTTAATTAATAAGCTAAGCTAATAAATTTCCCCACCAAAAAAATATTGCATATCTTAATGTAGTTTTTACTTCTCAAATTTATTTTTAAAATGTTCTTAAAAGTATAATTATTTGTTTATAGGTGAATATAATTCTGCCGTAATTCAATAGGGTTGTATTGTTCTGCATATAGGGTCACCCCGCTTATAGGGTCTGCTTCTTCTGGACTGTTGAGCTGAGTATATAACCGATACAGACTGTATTGTAGTTAAAAAGTAATAAAATAATAGATATGAATAGTAAATTGTTCATTATAAAATAATACTCGTTGAAAAATACTTAGATAATTAACAATAACTAATATATAACGGTGAATGATTTGCTGTAACCTAATTTATTGCAATAGCCGATAAACACAAAATTTTGACTTGATTCTAAAGGTAAAATTGTCAAATGTCGAAAACCTAACAGATGAAATAGCCGCTTATGAGTCATTCCTTCAATTTTTAGATAGTTTCTAATATATCTCCCCTACGTAATTTGTTGCTGGACTAGCATGCTATCTCGCCAGAGGGTTCATCCTCATATATTTTGATATATTGTTTGAGTCCATTTCAGTTGAGTTTCATTTCCATCATCTTCATAAGGCAACGAATATTGGGGAGAACAGGGTTTTGCCAAGGTCCCTTTTTCAGAGACAGTGCTAATTTTTTTTTTAAATTCAGTAAGGAAGGTAAAATACTGTTTGAAGTGGTATATCAGAGAGATAGAAATCTCATTAACATTATCGTGGCATACACAGGCTTGCAACTGCTGAGGTACTTTCAAAAAGGTGAGAAAAGTGACAAATAATACAGAATAAGTGACTAAATATTGAAAAAAAAAAAGGAATTTTTTTTCTCCTCTTGATTAAAGATTCTATTATTAAGATTTTTGTATTTATTTTAACTCTAAATCAAATGATTCATGCAAGACATGATTTTTAGCGTCAATACAATAAACGTTAAAAATTCTCAACATTGCTTTTTAATCAAGAAAATCTATAAATTTGATTTGAATACATACAATACATTAATTTTATAATCACAATTTTCTGCATATATTAATGATGTTTTGAAATATGTACATCATAGGTAGATTAGAGTATCTAAAAAAAAATTGTGAAGTAAAAGAAAAAGAGAAATGTGTGCTTTGACGTAAGTTACTTTAATGTATTAAATGTACATTTCAGAAACTTCTTTATGACTGTTTATAATAACTCAATTCTAAAAACCATAAACGACTACTTACATTTTAATAAGAAAAATAAAATTAGAGCATCCCATTTTGGGTCTTTTATTAAAATATTTTGTTATTCATTCAGATTTTCTTTTTTCAACAACAGACTTTTGCTGTGATACACCACGAAAAAAGTGATGGAATTGCAAGCCTGAGTATTGAATAATGCTGCTATACATGCAAATAAGTTTTCTGATATATTTATGTAAGGTTTGGTACTTCCCTTACAAATTTTTTGAAAAAAAAAAATTATCACATTTTTAAAAATTTTATTATTAAATACAAGGAAACGAAACAAAACAAAATATGTATGTTTTAAGTTAACTTTTTAATTTTGTACAAGTGTGAAAGCATTTAGATTTAATATTAGTTTACTATCCCGAGTTATCTCGGGCAAATAAAAAAAGTTAAACATGAGCCTTTGCATGATAGTTTTTGAAACAAGGGACAACACAAAGTGATATCCAACATTCTGTACTCTGATCTGTTTTCTTACTGGCTTACCTCTGGAATATGTTTTACAGCAGCACAGAGTGCACTGTCTCGTTGGATTTGATTTATTTTTTTTCAGTATCGGGAATAAATATCTGGAAAATGCCTTGAGGTTAACCTGAGTGGTAAAGGACTCATGCTGGGTGTTCCTGGTGTGGCAGAAACTCGTCACGGTGATTTTCTGAAATTTGTTTTTCAAGCAGTAGAAAACATGAGACCAGTCCCACAAAACCAACAAAACTTTGCAAACTGCCAATCAAAGCAGAATATTTCCTGTTCATTTCCCTCAGACGGAGTAAAACGTGATAAAACAAATTGTACTGACAAATTTTGCTCCACCCAAGTTTTCTCAGGATAATAATTAACTGCAACTTATAGGGATAATCAGGCAAGCGGTTAAAGTAAAAAATGGAAGCATTCATTAATTAAAAGAGCGTAAACTCTTTGTGAAGTGGAAGAAATAAAGAGGAGGGGGTGTGAAGTCCACCTGTCACTGGCCGACCGTTCCTTGCTTTGGTTTGTCCCAGAGGAGGATGAATCAGGGGGTGACCGCGACCAAGACAAGAGCTGGGGGAGAAGCGCGAAAGAAAGAAAAAAGAATAAGAAGGGGACCTGGGCTAGAGAGGTTGAGTGTAGTATGCTGGCCATGTAGATGTAAATATTGTGTATAACTTTGTGTTAATAAAACCATAGAAAATGCAAGAGTTCTAGGAGATGATTCTTGCTTACCGTTTCCCTAACTCGAACCAAATGCAGGAGTGGTTTACAGGGGGGGGGGGTAAAACACTCTATAAGAGCAGAGCTCTCCAAATTCCAAGAGGACAGTGACTTGTGGGCTGGGGACCTGCTGTTGGATAGAGATTTGTTTTGAAAAAAAACGTGACTCAGATGAAGTAAGAACTTTTAGTTCCTGAAATGGATGTTTCTCTCATTTATCTTTGCAGGCTGTGAACTTGACATATACATACATATATATTATTTTTTGATAATAAATAATAACAATCAATTGCATCTGCTTTGAATTAATTTATGTTATCAACATGATAACATTTAGAGTATTTAAATTGTGCTCCTACACAAATTTTGTCATTATACCAATAAGGTCCGTGTTTTGATGACATTTTACAAAGTACAGGTCACTTTTCTCTTTCTTTTCTTTTCTCTTTTTTTTTCCTTTTCCCTTTTTTTCTTTCTCTTTTTTTTTTTTTTTTTCTTCTTTCCTTTTTTCCTCCCTCCTCATTTTTTTTTTTTTTTTTAACTTAGATTTGATTGTGCTGAGAACTAATATTATAACAGATGGACCAACCCAAAAGTCTAAAATCCTGAAGTACTGTAGTTGCGCACAGTGATAGTCCATGGACTATCTGAGTTTAAAAAGCAAATTCCTTCAGCCGTGGACTATCTACTGGTTGTTCAATGCTCAAATCATCCAAAATTGGAAGGGGGATAAAGCACGTCACACGAACGGCTGATGATATAATGTAAACAAAAGCACGACTCACGAGGTGTCAAGAAATCAACGTATCGTATCAGTAATAAACCATGAAAAAAAATACAGGCCATAAAGCAGAACAAATCAGTAGAAGCAAGTAGCTTAAATTGTGTCCTGGAGTAGGGGACAATATCAATAGTCACTATTTACAGCTCCGATTCACAACACTTCAGCGAATGGGTTCAAGATCGAAGGTTGTGGCTCAAAGGTCATTTCACCACGAGGATCACTTTAACAGAGTGTTTTTGTTTTCAGAGTTTTGATTTACTGTAATATTGGTCATTCATTATATCTTTAAAGAATCATTGCATTTTTACTGCTGATTTCAAGCTCTAAGTAATTCAGAAAATCGACATTGAGGTAGACGAGAAAACATTAAGAAATATGTAAAAACAAAAGGAAGCATTGAAAATATGAGACAAAAGTGATCCAATTGGCTTAGAAAAATAGAATGGCCTGTATTAGAAGACGATTTACAAAGCTGAGTTCTCGAACAGAAATGTAGGCGGCTCTGCATCTTCCGTTAAAATTCATCTCCGAGGCTATGGCGGAAGAAATGATTTCTAATTTTAAAAGTGAAATTAACTGAGTCTAATCCCGGCTTTTCGGCACTCAACTGTACTTAGGTTTTTTATTCTTAAAATGATTTAATGTTGTCATACTAAAATACACGTTTTTGCACGATAGTCCACAGATTATCTAGTAGTGCACACTATCTGATGGTTTATGAAATTTTTTAAATAAAAAATTGCACCCGCAGACGATACGATGGTGCGGACTATACATGCCAAATTACGGTAACTTATATTTGCCAATCCATTTAATAATCCTATACCATATTAATATAAAAAATTGTCTAATAAAAAACCAAATTACATAATCAAATTTTATATATGGTTTAATTTGTATAAAATACTAGAAATCAGGATACATAAACATTGAAAAAAAATCAATGAAAAATTATTAATCAACGAAAATGACAATAGACAAAAGTTATTTAATGGTAATATTACCTATTTAAAATTGTTTCTTTTGCCTTCATTTCAAAATTAAAACTTTTTAATAATTTCATTTGTTTTTTAAAAGAGGAAATACGTGGCTGTTTTTGTGACAGAACTAAAATTTGGCTCATGCTTTGCATGACTAAGTGGAATTATTAAAATAAAAGCATGAACTTCAAGAATTTCTTACATTTAAAATATCTAACACTGTTTTTTATTTGTCAACACTTCCTTCTTCCAGAATTGCGATTGGGGACTGCAAAACTAATAGCATTAACACAATGATCTCTGAAGTAAAGTTTCGTTTCATTATCTCAAAACAAGTGAAAACAGAAAGTTTGTTTTTTCCATTATTATTTCTAATGATAATGTGAAAAAAATAGCAATTTATACATTTGCCTGGATGTCTAGAAAATGATAAAAAAAAAAAAAAATACAGTACTGTCAGGTTAAACCTGCAGGTCAACTATAAGAATTTAAAATTGTTCATTCAAAACATATGAATCCCATAAAATGTTCAGTTATTCTAAAAAGTAAAAATCCTACAGCATGTTTCTACAAGTACAGGATCAGTGCCATTTTCCACAAAAAATTCAAACTATACATATATATGTACCAGTGTTTATACAGGGTTACTATCTTTTAGTGATCAATTTTGTTGTAAAAAGGCTTTCAAAAGTATCACTTTATTCAGAGAAATACATTAACTCTTCTTGGGGGAAAAAAAAAAGACATTTGCTAACACCCTATATAAATATACAATTTGATAAATACAGACGCACTTTAAGCGGATTCCTAATTCTGCCTTTGCACACGCAAATGGAAAGCATTTTTGATTTTTAATTCATATATCTTTCACAAAAAAAACAAAACAAAACAAAACAAAAAAAAAAGCTATTCAATAGTTACTCGATACAAACAAACTGGCAATTTTAAAAATTCAATGCAACCCAATAAAATTGAACCAGTCTGGTATAGATTCCAATATATTAAAATCTGTGTTAGAATGCTTCTATGCCTCCAACTGCACATTTCGATAAGTCAGCTGTCAACATTTTGCTGGGTTTATATACAGAAAATAAAGCACATTTTCACTAAGATTCATCTAATTCACTCATGTCATCAAATTCACAATCATCACTGCCACCACTCTCATACCTGAAAAAGAAAACAAATATTCATCGTCACAGATTCATAGGGAAACATTTAAAACAAAACATTTCGAATGTGTTCTTTAAATAACATGGAGCATTTGTCTGTTAACCCTTTCATGTTCACTACATAATATATTTTGAAAATCACTAAATTAATTTGAAAAATGCGTCTTAGACATATAGCCTATGGTAAATATACAAAATTTAAAAAATTTTAAATTTTAAATTTAGAGAAATTTGTGGTTTTCTACGGAAACTCCACTGAACACTTGAGGTCTATTAATCCTACCTAAGCAATGAAATTTAAATCATTATGTAAAATAAACCCAGATACTTTAGAATCATAAAACACATATATTTAATCGTTAATTTTGATAAATTTAATTAATTTATTAGTTTTTAATTAACTTTATATAATTACATATTTTTTTTATAGAAAATTGACCATAAAACTTATTAATTTTTACACTCTTTATAAAAATTCGGTTACACATTTAACCGGAGATTAGATATTAATCGAATAAGTGATGAGAACAAACTAACTTAGGCTAACAGTTACCTACATTACAGGTAGGACACATCCAGCTGGTTCTGTGCGGTTGTGCTGCAATATGCACAATTTACATTTTTGTGGAATATATCCAACATTTTTCAGATGATCTTCTGCAGTCAGAGGGGTAAATGATGTTCCCTTTTGTGTGGCATATAAATTTATTTGAAATAATAGTATTGAAAAAAGAGAAAAAAAATAGAGAGACGGGTGATGGGTACACAATTGAAGGTGAGAAAAGTGACAAATAATACAGAATAAGTGACTAAAGATTGAAAAAAAAAAAGCGATTTTTTTCTCCTCTTGATAACAGATGCTATTATTAAGATTTTTCTATTTATTTAAACTCTAAATCAAATGATTCATTAAAGACATGATTTTAGCGTCAAATAAAAAAAGGTTAAAAATTTTGTCTAACACAACTCAACATTGTTTTTTATTCAAGAAAATCTATAAATTAATTTTGAATATGTACAATACATTCATTTTATAATCACAATTTTCTGCATATATTAACGATGTTTTGAAATATGTACAGAGCTAGATTAGAGTATCGAAACAAAAATTGTGAAGAAAAAGAGAAATGTGTGCTTGGATGTAAATTACTTTAATGTATTAAATGTACATTTCAGTACAAATGTAGATTTCAGGAACTTCTTTAAAATCACTCAATTCTGGAAACCATACGACTAATTACATTTTAATAAGAAAAATAAGATTAGAGCAAGAGCATCACACTTTTGGTCTTTTATTAAAATATTTTGTTATTAATTCAGATTTTCTTTTTTCAACAACAGACTTTTGCTGTGATACACCATGTATGCTAATTATGCGATTGCTAGAGCCATGACAAATGTATAGTTATGCCACAGAAGGATATTTATACATTACTTTAAATCAGATGTGTAAAGTTCTGCTAAAATTTTTAAAAAATTTTAGAAACTAATAATTGAAATAAACCATCATCATTTCTTCTAAATTTTCAATATCATTTTCATGGTACCAAAAGCAATAAAACAATTTTTGCTTTATCTGTCAGTTTTGTTAGGAAATCTCAACTTACCCTAGTTATTCTTACGGTTTCTGTGATGTTAAACATCACGGAACCGCATGAACCTTAGTGAATTTGCAAAATTAGCAAACAGCATTAAAATTGACTTTTCTAACAATAATTGTTGTACTAAGTCTATAAAAGTGACTACTTCAGTCATTATAAAACATGTGCAAGCTTAATACCATCTTTAAATGAAACGATATTGGTAGAGTGGAAAAACTGCTTTCTAGGCAACACTATACCGTTTTGTTGTTGCATTATTTACCGCCTGATACAGACATTGTCGTGTTGGTAAGTGGGAAAACACTCTAAGGTTGGTAATTCAGATTGAAAATAATTCAATTTCATTGAAACATGTATAAAACTAGATAACAAGTAATCGAAATGAATCAATTGTTATACCAAAATTAATCCAAAGGAATTTAACTTTGATAGCTATAAAAGGAATCAAAACTCTAAGTGTCAAACCCTTTATATAATCAGTCATTTCTACATTGTGGTACTGATTTCTTCTCGTTACAGACTGCAAAATTCTGATTGCAGTCCCCGAAGCAGAATGTGTCAAAAAGTGTGATGCATGTCGCAGAACAACTGGCTTTGCTGCAAAACAATCACAGCTTGCAGAATACTTTTTTTCCTTTATGTATATATATATATATTGATGGCTTTCTGTAAGTAGGAAAAAATTGCGGAAGTGGGGGTACAAGTTGAAGTGGCAGTTCCAAGCTTTATAAGAACGGTGAGAAAAATTAAATTTATGACAAAATATTTTTAAAGGAAACTACAAATTTGAAAGTACTAAGATTTAATTGGAATTTCTGGTGTCTTGCCAAATTTGCAGGCAATAACCCTTTAGGCGAGTTGTCATTTTTTTGTCTTCCAGTGTGAAAGATAGCTTGCGATCCTCCTATCGTAAAAACTTCCCTTGCATTCATGTTTGGATCAAAGGATCAGTCCCATTTTTATCATCGTAGTGATACCTCAAAATATCTTACATAAAAAGTAATTGACAGGACAGTAAATTCTACATTAATGTCTTGGTTTTAATACAAATATTTTTCTAAATTTCAGGTAGCACTGTTTTAATAAATATTTTTAGTTATACATATTGGTAAAGATGAAAATGTACCACAATAGGAATAGTATTGTGGGAGAGTAAATATATGATCTCCTGCAGAACATTTATGATTATGTGAAAGCCTGTTGCAAAACAGTGAAAAGTATTCTGCTGTGGGGATTGCAGTCTGATCGCATTGGGGCTAATTTGGCAGAAAAATGAAGAAAAATTTTCTTGTTTGAAACAAAAAGTTTAATGCTTCCACCTTTGAAAAAAGGGCATTTCATACATTGGTCGCAGACAAATGTTCCAAAATCTGATATTCTTAGGTGAGTTGGCAGGTCCGTAATAAAACATTTTTTAAAGACCATTTCCTGAAATTCAGTCCATCCAAAAATAACATGCTTTAAAATAAGCGAAATTGACTTCACCTGTCACACTGTTTAATAATAGTTTCAGCTAATTCCAATATTCTTGAATAACTAGGTTTTGCTAATAGTCTCTGTAGCATGTCGATACCCCCTTCTTCTCGGAGAAGTGAACAGTATTTTTCAGGATAGACTTTAGTGAGATTCGCTAGAGCCCAAACGGCCCAATGCTGCACTTCTGGAGTATGCTCCACACTCAACAACCTTAAAATAGGTTCAAAAGACCTACAACAAAAAAAATAAGAAAAATTACACAATATAAAATATTGGATTTATAATATCTCCCTCAAATGATACCTCTGAATATTTTCTGACATTTTTTGATATTTAGCAATATTGGTCAATATTTCTCCAATACCCCTGAATATTACTTTTGGATATTTAACAACAGATTCATATTTCCTCGATATCCTAAAATATTATTTTGTGATACAGTGAAACCTCTTTGAGCGGCCACCCTACCGTTTTGAGAATATTTGGCCGCTCTGAAGGGCTTTATTATAAGATAATTGCTATAATGCGTAGTATAAAAATGTCTCACATATATTCCTTACTTAAAATGAAATTGAAAACTTATCTAAAGAGAAAATATACTTTAATTCATGCTCTCTTACATTTTTTTTTAAAAGGCTACAATTTGTGTGTTTTAAGTTTTTACTTTTCTCTATAACAACCATTTTTTAAGTTCAATTTTTACTTTAAAAGCAGAAAATTGAAGTCTTCGTATTTCTTCAAAATCAAATTATTTTGTTTAATGACTTTGTTGTTTAGCGTTCTTCTGCAGTTACAGAACTCAACTTACTTTCTTGCCGATTTGCCATTTTCATATTCAAGAAGAACTTCAATGAGCTGCTCGCAATTTAGAAAAACACGTTTCGACATCATTGCAACTCAGATCCCTGCCAAACTAATGAAATGAAACTGGAATGAATAACATTTTTGCCAACAGAGGTACCATTCTTCCTTTACTGTATATATTGGAATTCCAAACAAAAGCCCTAGGATACATGCAACGCCTGATTGTCCAGTTACTCCCTCAGTTTCTATGGATGGTGCAATAGGGAATTCCTATCTGAAAGATGTGGGGAGAATACAAAAGAGATAACAGATTTAATCTTTCTTTATAAGGAGGGGAGGGGACTGCAGGAATGGACTTCTAAAGTTATTCCTATGTCTTATATCCGACCATAAAACTAACCTTGAGTTTTTCCACTCAAATTTAAAGCATGGAGTGAGTAGAATTTCCCAAAAAATGTAATGGGCAATCCCACCCAATGGCAGTTTAGAGTGGGTTGAGTGGCTGCTGATATAGGTTATTTTACCATCAGGTCTATGAGTTGAAAAACAGCCCATTTAGAAGGATGGCCTCTAAGAGAAGTTTCACCACATGATCCTTTTCCCCTGCAAACTAATTCATTCACTTCCTTTTGAAGAAAGGCTTTTTCTATTTGTTTAGTCGCTTTCCATTTAAAATTTCTATTACCTGACATTTTCTCCTAGAACAAAAATCTGCTTTGCTTGTCTCACAGTTTTTCAAAGAATCATAATAATTACAATTAGTTGCAGCACTCGTTATGGAGAAAGAGCAGAATTCATACACTTCTGCTCACTTTCAGATGCATTTACTTTGACACTCATTCCAATTCTACTTCACACTTCTATTTTTAGTCACATCCTAACAACTGGCATTTTTATCTTATAGAAGTTACTCACACAATTTCTCACTATCAGCATATTGCAATTTTCAGATAGGAGCCTTCCAGACAACTTTTCTCTTATGCACTGTTTTAAAATTATTTTTTTTACCTTTTTACTGCATTATCTAATTGATTTTCTTGTTCATTGGAAGAAATTTTTTTAAAAATAGTTTTATATATGTATTTTATTTTCAACTTTATTAGTCTCCAATTTTCTAATTAATTTTCATTCATAAGTTTTTCAAATTATGAGGCACATCCAGAGAGCAAGTTTCCCTATTTAAAAAGAAAAAAAGAACTCATACTTTCACGGACATATTTATTGGCAACAAGTGCAGCCATGTTTCAGCTATTTTTCAACCTAGCCACCACAAGAATGGAGACACTTGTCGTATTCTGGGATCCACTTTTGTATTCCACTGTCGTAAAACTCTGCCGCCTGTGAACGGAACCAGCCTTCCCGTCCCAGAATACCGTGCACATCCCTTTACGTACCAACAGCATGCATTGACTGCTGCTTGGTTTCCGGGTTAAAATGCGAAATCAATGTCTCACTGCCCGTGACGATCCTGTCGAGGAACTCATCGCCGTCGTTGTGATACCGTAGCAAAAATGTCAATGCTGCTTGCTCTTAAGCGTTGAATTTTGTGTTCAAGTGTCAGTTTGGGCTCATCGACCTCACAGAACTATCGACGAATTTAAATTGGGTCAATGCTTTGTGCATTCGAGGTCACCGACCGAACCTTGCATGCAGTGGAAGAAGGAATTAGAGTTTCCATTTCAGACCACTGCTACCCCGCTACTGGCACAAATCGAGACTTGTCCAGCTGGCATAGGATTAATACGTCATAGATCTGTTACGCACGTGCAAGTGACACAACTAATTACGTTTACTTTAAAGGGAAAACATCGGGAAACTTACTTTCTGGATGTGCCTTGTATATTAAATTAATTATCAGGTATTTGAAAATTTGCACATTATTTTTTTAAGCTGTACTATATAAAATTATCCATTATTGTACAGTAAAACAAGAAAATGGAAATTTAGAACTACTTAATTAAAATCTATATGGAATATTATATATTTTCTTTTCCTCCAATCTAACATTTTCTGATTGAATATTGCTTTGTTACAGAAATGAAGCAATGTGCAAAATTTCAGAAGGTAATAAAATATCAACTGATACACAAATGAAGTAAAGTCACCTCACCTATAGTTGATGTTGCGTTTGGTATCCAAGTCCCATTTTTCAATGGCATGGACCATCTTAGCTAAAACTTCTCTCCGTTTGACGGATGATATATTATGCACTGTCCACAATTCCTCTCCATCAGAAGCAATGTGCGACAAAATCCCAGCAGCATTATAACTCACTTCAATGCCATCACTTTTGCTGTCCAGTAAGTTACTACAAAAGAAAGACTAGGTTACTTACTTCTTTTTGACAAAAAAATCTGTTTAGGATTTACAGTAATGTGAGACATTAACCCTTTCGTGCCTACTGTCACAAATACGTACCAGCAACAAACACACTCACTTCCCGGCCGACACGCTGCCGTGACAGAACATTTTCTCGTTCACCCCCGACTGTCACGTATGTGTGGCAGTGTTGTGGAACATTTTAAAAACTATAAATTTTGACACAAGATGGCAATGTATGTTCATACAGATTTAGATACATGTAGATTTGACCTTGTACTCAATAGGAGAGTAGTATGATACACATACAAGTGGTTTTTGATTACATAAACATGAGGGAAAAGGAATGTTTCCCATTGACATGTTTTATGGCGGCTCTTTAAATTCCCACGTGGTGTTTGTTTATGTCAGCAGGGGAGTTTTAATTTTGTCAAAGCGTTGTGTATTTTGGTCTGTAGTCCAGTTTTTAGTACAGAATTAGATCTGACAGACTTGATTTTTTTTTCTCTTTTTTTGTTAGATTTTTGAAGTGTCGAAAGTGTTTAACTGAGCTTGAAATAGCTGAAATGATGCGAAATATTTCAGATTTTGATTCTGAAACAGATTAGGATATTAGTAATAGTGACACTATAATATATTCTGATTGTTCTTTATGTTCATAATGGATCTAGTGATTCTAATGATAAGGAGGACATTTCTCACGAAGAAATTGACGATGTTTTGTTTTTTCACATTCTGGAAAAATCCTCCGAAACGGCAAATGAGTTACTACGAGTGCAAGGACTGTCATGTAGGATTGTTAGGAGATCCCTGGTTTTAAAAGTTTTCATACAAAATAAGTTTAAATAACATAGTATTCAGTTTTGCAGTGTTAAAAGTCATTAAATGCTAAGTAAAAAATGAAAAAAAGTAAAGTGTAAAATATATATTTAAATAAGAAATAGCTTAAGTAAATAAAGTATCTATAAATATATATAAATCCCATTCCGTTGAAATACTTTAGGCACAATTATTAACCCATCCACCGGCCACCCTCCCCACCTTTTTCCCTTTCAAAACAGTCACCCTTTTTGTAAATTCCAGACGGAACTTACCGTACCATACTAGAGTTGCCGGTTTAAAAGTTGTCAGGCTACTTTTAGATTATTTTCCCTGCAAGGTAAAGGAGTTCCGTTACTTAAAATTAGTTTCTTTCATTTATTATCGCTTTGCAATATTTTTTTTTCCTCAAAAGTGTGCGATATGAGTTATACGAGTGCGAACAAGAAGGGGTCGACAGGTCCGTTTTCGAACAGGAATTCGCTGTCGAACCCCCGTCGACGCATCCGTTCAGTGGGTTAAATAACACGTTGCTACTTCGTTAATTTCCTGAATTTAGGCTTAACAGCAAAAAACCCTCTGGCCCAGGATACTCACTCGCGTAAGTGAATGCCCGCCTCAGAGAAAAGCGCGCGTTTGCGCTTCCCGCCACGAAAGGGTTAAGAAAAAATTTTAGAATTCACTCAATTAACATGCTTGGGACCATGATCCCACATGTGCTCACACAATTCTCTGCAGACACAGTGGTGGGATTGCTAATTGGAATGTTCCACTTAAATTTTTAAACAGTTTGAACATCACTCTGTTCTATAGATTTGTATATCAGCTGACTTTAGCTCAATAAGTCTAAAAAATTCATGGTTTATACAGAAAAATAAACAGTTTCTGTTACTTTCACAGTATTGAGCTTTACTGAAAAATATGGTTGTACATTGAGATTTTTTGACTGTTTAAAATTAGGATTTACATTAACAATTATAATAGAATAGAATTTACAGCTCCGACTGACAACACCGAGTGGATGGGTTCAAGATCGAAGATTGAGGGTCGAAGGTCATTTCACCACGAGGATCAATCGTAATTGAGTGTTTTGTTTTTTCAGAGTTTTGATTTGCTGTAATATTGGTCATTCATTATGTCTTTAAAACATCGTCGCAGACTTCTGATTTTAAGCTGAAAGTCATTCAGAAGGTCGACAAGAAAGCAACAAGAAATTAGCTCAAGCAAAAGGAAACATTAAAAATAGGAGAAGAAAGCAAAACAATCTTCATGGAAAAATAGAATGGCCTGCATTAGAAGACGATTTCCATAGCTGAGTTCTCAAACACAGAAATGTAGGTCGCTCTGTTTATTCCGTTAAATTCATCTCGGAGGCTATGGCAGAAGAAATGATTTCAAATTTTAAAGGTGGAAATAATCGAGTCTAATCCACATGTTTCGGCACTCTACTGTACTTAGGTTTTTATTCTTAAAATGATTTAATCTTTTCATACTAAAATACGTATTTTTCTCATATAATCCGTGGATTATCGAGTGGTGCAGACTATCTCATGATTTATGAAATTTTTTAAATAAAAAATCATGCCTGCGGACTATACAGTGGTGTGGACTATGCATGCGAAATTACAGTACATAAAAATAAAAGAGTTTTAAATCAAACTGGGTATTTCAAAAATCAAATACCTGAAGACAGATAAATATTCATCTTTCATCAAATGTGGTCTCAAGTCTTTGACTTCCGCAACATTTCCCTGTTTAATAATAGAATGGATTAATCTTTAATAAAAAAAAATTTTTTTTAAGTGAAAACAACTTATTTTAACTTACCAATAATCCCATCATATTCCTCAGCAACTCGTGTTTCTCAGGGAATGCCTGAAACAATGCAATTATTAAATAAATTTATTATTAATAATAAATGAAAAGTTTAAAAAATTATATAAATTCATAAACTCTTTGGTACAAATATTTTATCGTACAAATAATAAGGGATTTTACAAAAAATTAAACTGTGACATTGACACCATCAGGAGGTAGTATCCATAGAGAACGTGCATGTTTGGAAACAAATTTAACAGCTGATTACAACTCTTTCAAAGGCAAAGCATTGTGAGTAAGGAATTGTTTTCTATGTGATTGCACCCAACGTTGCGTGGGAAAGAAGAAAGTTTTAGACTTTTCTATTACATTCAATGCAAGGAATATTAAACTTCCATAAGTAACTGTAATATCTACAAACCCCACCCCACTCTATATGCTTACTTTAACTAAAATCTTCATGACTGTTAGCTATTAAGAAAGGGCAGCTGACTGACTTTATACTTTAAACCTTTTCAGTATAAAAAAGATTAGTTATTGGTGAAATAATAAGTAATTAAAAAAAAAACTGTCCCATAAGAAAACTGATAGGAAACCATGTTACAACAGTGGATCGCGTTGATGGAGAAATTAAGGAGTTTTTAAGGACCTTTGAGAAAAATTAAGTACTTTTATGGGCCTTTAAAAATGAAAGCTAAAATTAAGGAGTTCTTAAGGACTTTTAGGGCCCTGAAGAAGGATGCAAAAACAAATATGGCCACTTTATTCCCCCAGAACTTTTAAAGACTTTTCACAGAGTGTATGAAACTTGTTCAGAGCTTATTTCAATATATAAAAATCAAGAATATAAACATAAAACATTCCTAAACAAATATCTGCATCTATTTAAAGGGCTTGTTTATATTTATGACCATTTTAAAACTTGACCACCCAAAAATATTATGAATAAAGCTACTCTCTGTTATATGTTTAAAATATAACTTATAAACTGATTAAAAACGTTCCCATACTTACTTCCCAGTGCAGCTTCCTAAAAAATGGGTGAAAATATTTTTATGTCATATACTTAAAATGTATTTAGAGTTTCTGACACATTGTTTTAAATGTATCTTTCATATTAGATCAGGATCTTTAATATTAGTTTGAGTCTTTAGGGCTAATTACACTGCTATGATACTGAAGAGCAGCTATTTAAAGTAACAAAAAATTCAAGATAAAATCTAATTATCCTGACATTCTACAGCAAATTATTCAGCGTTGCCACTCTTTTTCCAGAACTAAAATTGAGGACTTTTTAAGGACATTCTAAGGACCAAAGTAACATTTTATAAAGCCGAACTTGAAATACACGGCACACTGACATAAACCCTACTTCCTGAGGAACCTATTTTAACAATTACAAACCAGACAAGGCATGTTCAATAAATGCCATACACTATTTCAGAATTAAGTTTATAAAAATGCCTAAAAATTAATATAAAATAAAACTATTTGACAAAAACTAATTTTGAAAAAAGTTTTTAGTGATCAAACTAAACATAAGTTGTGAATAAAATACATTATAAACAGTACTTTCTCAGGTTTATAAATGACTCTGATATATATATATGTATGTATATACTAGCTGATTATACCCAACGTTGCCTGGGAAAGAAGACAGTTTTAGACTTTTCTATCACATTCAATGCAAAGGAAACTAAACTTCCATTAAGTAACTGAAATACCTACAACCCACCCGCACCCTCCATGCCTCATTTAATTAAAATCTGCAGGACTGTTAGCTATTAGGAAAAGGCAGCTGACTTTATAAACCTTTTCAGCATGTGAAAGATTATATGTCAAATAAGTTTTCTAGCTCATGACCATAAAAAGTACTGATAAACTAAAAGCATTTTCATAATTTTTTAAGAATATCAAGGAAACGATTTCCAAATTACTACAATAATACACTGGAAACATATGTGTTTGGAGATTTTCTTTATTATTAATAACTGCCCTTTTGGCTAGAAAATGTAAAAGAATGTTATGAACATTAACAAATATTTTATATATTCTTAATATACATGTTCTTTGAACAGTACGCATCACCTGTACTGGCGTTCTTAGAACCGGTTTGGGGCAAATATAACTACGAACTTACAAAAATAGAAAGTTAGGAGAATACAGCTAAAACTGATAGGAAGTGAAGAAAGGGGATAACGTTAATGGAGAAATTGATTGCATTCTAATTTAAAATTTAACGAGTTTTTAATGACCTTTGACAAAAATTAAGTAGTTTTAAGGGCCCTTAAAAATAAAAGCTAAAATTAAGGAGTTCTTAAGGACTTTTAAGAACCGTGGGAATCCTGCTATTCAAATTTCCATTTTCCAAGATATGTACCAGGAGAAATCAGCTATTTCCAGATGCTCTGTGAAGCCTTTTAAAAATTCCTGTTCAGTAATATAAAAAATATTTTATTTTAAAAAGAACAAACCTGTAAGCATCCCAAGAATAAATCCATGCCCCTTCCTTCTAAGAACCTAGCACAATTAATAGGAGTTTCGTCTGAAAAGAAAAACAGCTTCAATTACTTCAAAACCAAACTTATTAAACAGTTCATAATCCTACGTGGAATATCAAATATTACTCTGGAAAGGTTTGAAAATTTAGAACAGTGTTTTACATTACTTTCCAGTGCATTTCTTTGCATCTATGAATTAAAGCTAACGGTGTTGTAAACTATATGAATCGCTTTAAGAGTCTAGATCTTTTTTTTTTTTTGCCAAAAATCATAACTTTTTTTATTTCTCTATTGTAAAATTTCAACTTTTAGGGTTCTAAATCTGTTTTTCTTTTGTCTCTACAACATTTTAAAGAAAAATTACATTTGTTTAAACACTAGTGACAGCTGTCAAAACAAAATAGAAGTATCGACTTTGGAACCAGGAGTTGTGAATTTAAAACCTTTTAAAGAGCCTTTTTTTGGACAAAACTTTTTAAATTTTCATGAAGATTAGTTTAAACATTTTTCTAGTATTTTTAATAATTAGCAACTTGGCAATTAGAAAGTTTGGAAGCAAGAAAGTGTGAGGAATTTTAAACATGTATTTTCATTTTTTAATAGTTAAAGTTACTTTCATAAACTTCAAATGCATTTTTCTCGGAACCATATTTTTAATAAAATGTTGAAACTTGAAATGCGATTTCTCAAAAAGTTCTTAAAATATTGTGTCAAAATTATTATGAATGCTTTTGATAGTATTTACTAGTAAATGACCAAAAAGCTTTAAATTTGGATCCTTTTTAATGATGTTACACTCATAGTTAGCTATAAAGGTAATGAAAATTTGCTAAAAATTCAATGTGTATGATTTTGAAGGACCCAAATTTTTACCAAATGTAAATGAAGCAAAAATTTTAGGTGATTCACAAGTCCAGTGTATAAGAAATATGTTCCATCAGAAAATATTGAAATAATTTAATTTATTAAAAAGGTAGACTTTTTGAAAAATCCGATTGTTTTACTAAATTTTCATAAAAACTTCTACAAGAAAAATTTTTTAAGTGTTTTACTAGTTTCTACATACAAAGAAAAAAGTTCTCCGAATGTAGACGGATACCTTAAATGAAAAGCAACATCTACTCAACTCTAAAACTAGTATAATGAATAAAAGTAATGCTCTGCAATGAAAGTTAGATGGTAGTAAGTAAAATGACTACAAAAAATAACAATTAAAATTTCATTTAACACATACATCTACTTATTAAAAATACTTTACTAAATAGTCACATAAACTGATAAACATATGACAAAAACTGTTAAAAGAAATTTAAAATATTTTATAGCTAATAATACTGAGTTAAAAGATAATACCAAATATTATGGAAAAAAAAAAAAAAAATCCATACCCGTTACATTCCACATTGTACTCCACGCTGTTTCCATGACCTCGTCGCATAAATTATTTAACAGCCTTTGTTCGATCAGCTGCAGCATTATCTATAAGTTACAACATAATTATGAATACTTGAAATTCCTTTAAAAAAAAATAATAATAAAAAAATTGCTTAATTCGCAATTTCAGCCCTTAAATTCACAAAAATCAAAAGAATCAAAAGAAAATGGTGTATTTAAACAGCATTTTCTTTTTGATTCTTTTATAAAACTAGTTTTAGATATACATTTATATTTACATAAAATTTAAAATTTTAATATAAACAAATATAATTTCAATGCATTTAGAACTTAGAAATATACTTTTCTGTCTTTGGGGTGATTGGAATAACCTGCACACACAAAAAAAGATTTATCAATTTCACTAAAATATTTGCTTAAAAAAAAAAAACTGTGACAACTCTTGCAGTTCTGCTTTTTCACATTTTATTTATATTTAAATAATGCAGCAGGATATATTTATAAAAATTTGTACATTATTATTTAAAAGATTCCATTCGCTCCATTTATTTAATTTCTTTGATTATTGACATTTTTTGTTCTAATTGCTTTTGAATGCATTTTGAGATTCAGCTGCCTCGTTTTCTGAAGTTTTCTTTTTTGCTGTTGTTTCTCCATATTATCATTTAACAACAAATAAGCATTTTTTTAAAAATGCAAAAGATTTTATATATATTTTTAAAATTTTTATTCATAAAATTCGTTATTTTTCAAACTTTTTCTTTGCAGAAAATTCTCAGATTTTAATTTTTTTTTTTTTTTTTCAGAATTTTCATAGTATTTTGTTGATAATTGTCAAATTGCCTGATGGCTAGATATCCTGTATATACACATTTATAAAAAAAAATCAAGATTTAAAAGTGTCCTAAAGGGAAAAGGGGTACTTCTTATAATAAATTTAAAAAAAAAAAAAAGAACTGCAAGTTGGATTTTTTCAAATTTAATTTAATAACAAATAAAAACAAATGTGCATAGTTTGTATAGAAGAAACTATTTTACTGACTGTTATCGCTCCTCTATCTCCCACCAGCTTCTTATTGAATCCATCCACTTGACACGCTAAACTATTTAAAAGATATAATCCGATCCTTTGAACAAATTCTTCCCGCCTCTCATCTGGAGCAACAATGATTAACAGCAAACTCACCAAGCGTTCATAATCAAAAAACTGAAAGGAACACATCAATTATTACGACAAATTCTATACATACAATACAACACATAATATCTTATTACACATTCATTTAACTCATTCAGAACCACTGGTTTTTGGTTTAGAAGGCTATGGTCTACAGTTTTGCTCACAAGGGCGAATCCGATTAGAACCTACTAAACAGTGGGATTTGAACTCTCAAACTCCAGTACCGCAGAGCAGACCTTTACCATTTGGCTATCCTTTTACTCAGGACCATAGGAAAAAGAAAAAAATATTTCCCCAGCATTATTTTTCTTCCATTTAAAAATTCATAAAAAATCATAATTTCAATTTAATAAGCTGAAATTTCTGAGGTGCATCCAAAAGTAAGTTTCCCAATGTTTTCACCTTTAAAAGTAAATGTAATTAGCTGTGTTAATTGTGTGGGTATAACAGATCTATTACGGCGGGTATAACAGATCTATTAATCATATGCCAGCAGGACAAGTCCTGATTTGTGCCAGTAGCGAGGTAGCAGTTGTTAAATTCCTTCTTCCATCGGCTGCAAGATTCATTCAATGATCTTGAACACACAAAGCATTGGGTCAATTGAAATTTATTGTCAGCTCTGTCAGGTCTATGAGCCGAAATGGACACCCGAATACAAAATTCAATGCTTAGGAGCAGCACTGACATTTCTGCTAAGGTATCACGACAACGAGTTACTTGACAGAATCGTCAAGAGCAACGAGACTTGGATTTCGCACTTTATCCTGGAACCCAAGCAGTAGTCTATGCGTTGCGTCATAGTGAATCTTTTGTCAGGACCCAATTCAAACAGACGCTGTCGGTAAGTAAAGGGATGTGCACGGTGTTCTGGGACAGGAAGGCTGGTTCCATTCACAGGCGGCAGAGTTCTACGACAGAAGTATACAAAATTTGATCTCAATTCTGGTGGGGGCTATGTTGAAAAAGAGCTGAAACATGGCTATACTTGTTGCCGATAAATATGCTCATGAAAGTGGGAGTTCTTTTTTCTTTTAAATAGGGGAAACTTAATTTCTAGATGTGCCTTGTATAATACCTGATAGTATCTGTATATACTCTAAAAAAATATAATATTAAAAAAAAATTACAAATTTTACAAATTTACAAATTAAAAAAATAGTTTTAATTTAATTAAGTTTATATTTACAGTTGGAAATAAAAAACATTTGAAATTTTAAATTATCAGTAAAATCAAATGATATTGCAAAAAAATACATGAATTTTTAAAAATTTAATAAATAAATAAATTCCAGAGACATCATTTCCTGTCTGTTTGCTATTCATTTGCATTTAAATTGTTCTCACTATTATTCATATTATATAATATTTCAGAGTCATCCGAATAGTCAGATTCACCCAAATGACTTTCCTCCATTTCACTCTCTGATTTGTTTTCCATTAAAACACACCTTAGTCTCAAATATTTAACATTTTTCCCCATGATGGCTCAAATAAAACTGACCCCAAATTTAAAAAACAAACTTTAGACAGTTTCAAGGTACAAATAACAATTCTACTCTCTCCCTTTTAATCATAATAAACAAACTGTCACAATATAAACACCCAGTCCTTGGGAGGAGTGGAATACGTACTGTTGTTTGCTTGTTCAAAAATCCCGACCCTGACGAAAAATGAAAAAACCTCAATTGAAAGAGTACATTGAAAGTCAACACTTTGTGGAACAAATTCCAAAATCTGATGAACTCTCACCATCATTTAATCGTGTTAGATAAAATGGTCATATTTGCCACATTTCAAACAAAGAATTGTGTAATTACATACATGTGATTGCTGTCCTGGATGCATTAAAGATTAGTGAAAATTTATCATCGATGAGGGTATGACCCATTTTATTACATTGGTAACTCACAAAAAGCAATATTAAAAAAAAAAAAAAAATCATATTTCTGGTTTATTGCTAAAATATTTGATTATCAAGGTTTTTTTTTTTTTGTTTGTTTGTTTTTTTTGGGGGGGGGGGAAGGTGACTTTAAAATAAGTAAATGAAAAAGAAATTTTTTGAGAAACCAAACAAAATTGTGCTTTAAACGTACATAAATTCATACATTATATTAAATGAAATCATTCAAATTAAAGGAAAATAATAATAAAAGGCAACTAAAATTTCAAACATTAAACATGTAGAAGAATCACTTTCACAGAAAATGGAACCTTACTGAAAAGAAATCACATACTTGCACACAATTCTTGGTGGAGATTAATTAACTGGAAGTGGCAAAAATTACTGGAGAACAAACACACAGAAATTCTCATATCGTATTAGGGCAACAAATGTCGAGATGAATCGATACTTTAACAGAAATAATTTAACCATTTCCCAGGACGGGAAAAAAACATGGCATGTGTTTGGATGACACTTTTTTCATATCTTAAAAATTTCATGTTGGACACTACTGTAGAAGGACGAGACTCCTTTATTCGAAAAAGCGTTCTGAAATAATTAGTCTATTTTTAGGAACCATTTTTATTTCGTTCGCTATGTTCCATAACACAGTACAAAAACAACAACATATACAACAGACATACTGAGAGAGATGACTGGCAATATGGAAAAAAATCTTAGCACCACCTATCATAAATGCAGAGGGGAGTAATTCTACCTGCTACAATTTTATTTTTTTTTCTTTTTATTTCATTACTTACCACATCTTCAGGTATTTTGAAATGTATCAATGTTAAACAAGCATTCCTCAGCATCTAAAATAAAATAAAATTACAATAATAAACAAAAATAATATCATTAATAAGAAGTTAGTTTACATTATCTATATATATAAAAATGAATTTGTGTCTGTCTGTGTGTACTCGATAGACTCAAAAACCATGCATCCAAATCCCCGTGAAAATTTGGGAAATTCTTAGGTATATCCCTGGGAAGGTTTTTGAAAATTTTTAGCGTTCGAAACCTATACCTTCCCCCTTTTTCGAGCAGTATTTTCCCCAGTTAAACGCAAACAATTCACTTTTTAATTTATCGCATCATAACTAAGTGAAAGAAGCAATATTTCTAGCAATGTGACGTCATCCCAAGTAATTGTTTTAAACGCAGTTTTCCTCGGTTAAAAGCAGGAGATTAAAATGTTCAATTTATCGCATAATAGATAGGTGAAAACGATATTTTTCTATCATTATGATGTAATTCTTTTAAATATTTCATTTATTCATTTCTTATTTTATATTACTTAAACATCGTCTGCGTAGTATCCATTCAATTTGATCTGGAAATTTAGATATAAATATATAACTTTCATTTCTATGTGACGCAAATTATAGCATTTTTATATGTGAACTATTTTTAAATTTAATTCTTGGTTCATTTTTACGTTACAATGAAATGTTTATTGACAAAATTCTAACAACAAAAAGTACAAATTTCAGTGACTCTCGTAGGCGAATAAAAACCTATCATTTTATATAGTTATCTTCATATTCATAACGTGTCAATATGAATGTGTGTTTCTGTTTCATACAAAACCATGTGGTTTCTCATAAATTTCCTTAATTTTGGAAAACATTTATTACTATCAACAAAATGAGCACTGTTGCTGTCAAAACCTCTGCTTCCTATTCTACCACGTAATAGGGCAAGGTATATTAACTTTGCTAATCAACGTACAGTAGTGATACAGTAATGTAATTTAGGGTTAAACTTATATTTTACCATAAGAAAAAAGTTTCAGCAACTTTAACATAGGACATAAATTCAATTATAAAACCTGAATATTGTTATAATATGCTTATGATAGAAATATATAAATATGCCAACGACCGAACTGAACTTTGACGAATTTTGAGAGTTATGCATGAAAAAAATCTTTGTTTAAAAGTAATATTAAGTTCACTGTAGCGAAGCAGGGGCACGCTTGCTAGTTTATATATAAATGTATATAACATATACTGTAATGTTGCACATATAGTGTGCAGACTATCTGTGTTTAAAAAGCAAATTCCTTCAAACGCAGACTATCTGCAGGTTGTTCATTGCTGAAATCATCAAAATCGGAAGAAAGGGAACGTCAGCTGATGATCAAATGTAAACAAAAGCACAACTCACAGGACGTCAAGAAAACATTTATTGTATCGGTAATAAACCATGAAAAAAAGAAAATACAACCCATAAAGCAGAACGAATCAGTAGTAGCAAGAAGTGCAATATTAAATTGTGTCCTAGAGTACGGGAAAATATGGATAGTCACTGTTTGCAGCTCCGAGAGACAACACCGAGTGGATGGGTTCAAGATCGAAGTTTAAGGATTGAAGGTCATTTGACTTTAATATCATTGATAACAATGTTAAAGAGAGTTGGACCAAGTATTAAACCCTGTTGGACTCCAGCAATAATTGTTTTTCTATTAGAAAAGGTGTTATTGATACGGACTGGAAAAGTTCTATTGCAAAGGTAAATTTTTAAGAGATTGTGAAGACCCCCCTTTGTCCAGAACTAATGATCAGAATCAGCTGATCTGAAGCCTCCTGTTCCGATCGGCTACAATAGCGCTGCGACAGGGTATCAGTTTAATTCAATAGGTGTTACGCCCAGAATAATATCCATTTACCCACCCATTAAGCTTTCTCGCTTTGAGTTTCCTTGGCGAACGAATTTTACTTGGCAATAGGGTCAATGGGATAATACATAAATACCAAACTCAATAACTTCAGCCAAACGACAAGTAAAAACAGAATTAAACAATTCAATGCATTTTTTTTTAATCGGTAGTTTAGCGGATCCATGACGTTTACTCATTTTACTTGAAAAATCAAGACTTTTCCTAACAAAATTAATCCATTGTCTAAATCCATGATTTTCCATGACTTTCTAGGTGCGCGGAAACCATGTATAAACCTATCCTTTCAAAATTTTAGCATTTATTTTTTGCCATTATATATTTTCAGATTGTTATTTTCTGTCATTTTTCTTCAAACATTTCATTTATTTTTGCCAATAGGGTGACCAAGGACATATACTACATCTGCTACAAGCTTCATCTCACCACTTCATGTCTATGTAGAGCCCTGAAAATTATCAGATCATTCAAAAGTTTATTTTTCAATTGCTAAGATATACTTACAGTAACGTCAGAAAAATGGGTACACATGGCATCGAGTAACACTTTGATAATCTTCCTGTAAAGATAAAACGCAATGAGTCCTAAATCTGCTGACACAATCATAGTACAGTGAAGCATTGATAATCTAGAAAACTGTTATCTGGCAATAATAGAACTTAACTTAAATTGTTTTCTTTTGATTTAATTATGTGTGCAGACCGGCAAACACCAAAAAGTCCCAAATTCTGCAATAATTTATCATGTTTATCAATCAATATAACGACTTTATACTTAAAAAATAATCTAATTATTTCAATTTTTTTATACATTTATATATGGTTAATTTTGTTCCATAGGAGAGATATCAGGATACTAAAACAAGATAAAGGTATTAGACAATGAAAACGACATTACAAATGGTTTTGGTTTGGAATGCTACTGTTCTGACTATGAGAACTAATGCAGGCTTGCAATTGCTAGGGTACTTTCAAAAAGGTGAGAAAAGTGACAAATAATACAGAATAAGTGACTAAAAAGTGACTGAACATAAAAAAAGCTATTTTTTTTTCTTATCTTGATTAGAGATGCTAATATTAAGATTTTTCTATTTATTTTAACTCTAAATCAAATGACTCGTGCAAGACAGGATTTTTGCGTCAAATGCAAAAGAGGTTAAAAATTTTATTTAACAAAACTCAACATTGCTTTTTATTCGAGAAAATCTAGAAATTAGATTTGAATACGTACAATACATTAATTTTATAAATCACAATTTTCTGCATATATTAATGATGTTTTGAAATATGTACATAGCTAGATTAGAGTATCGAAACAAAAATTGTGAAGAAGAAGAGAAATGTGTGCTTTGGACGTAAATTACTTTAACGTATTAAATGTACATTTCAGTGCAAATGTAGATTTCGGGAACTTCTTTACGACTTTTTAAAATCACTCAATTCTGGAAACCCTATGACTAATTACATTTTAATAAAAATAAGATTAGAGCATCCCATTTTGGATCTTTTATTAAAATATTTTGTTACTAATTCAGATTTTCTTTTTTCAACAACAGACTTTTACTGTGATACACCATGAAAAAAGTGACTAAAAGTGACTGTTAACTTAAAAAAGTGATCAAATGTAAGAAAAGTGACTAAAGGTGAGAAAAGTGATAGCATTGCAAGCCTGCTAATGAGACCAGGACCTACTGCTTAAAGCTGTTTCAGAACAGCTACAAACATCCAAGCCAATCAAGCACCAGGATTTGAATCTGTGAACTCCAGTTCCAAACAGACATTGTTTGGCGTCATTACAAATAACATTAAACAAAGAAAAGATATTTAATGACAATATTTTGCATATGTTCCTTTCATACATAATTGACTGTTGATAATTTTGATTTCTTTTAAGAATTAGAATCAAATGATTGTTCAAAACAGGATCCCTATTATCTTGATTTGCAAAACAACATGTTTGTAATCAAAAGAGGAAAATGTGTGACTACCTTTGAAACATAGCTAAAAATAGAGTTCACACTCTGCATGACTATGTAGAATTGTTAAAACTAATAACATTAAATCCTAGAGTTTCTACATTTAAAAGAACTATTCAATTTTTTTAATAGTCCAATCCAATTAAAATTAATAACATGAAATTTGAGAGTTACTTTTATTTAAAATATCCGTGACTGTTCTTTATTTGTCAAATGTCCCTGGGTATCAATGCTTAAAGAAGTGTGACACAGACTTCTTTTTGATGCAAATTGTGTCATTCCGACTGCAGTCCGATAGCACGGACTCTATTAGCTTCAACTTGGTAGAGCCAAAGAAAAATTTAATTTTGTTGTCAGAAAAACAGGAGTAAATGGAAAGTTCAATGTTTTCCCTTTTGAAAATCTTTCCGAAAAACATGAAAAATGGTCTAAAATCCAGTATTGCTGTGTTAAACCCAGAGAGTTTCAAAGTCTGTATTTATATGAAATATATATATATATATATATATATACAATAATAGCAAGTAAAATGTAGAAAAATAACAAAATAGACATCAATATTGCAAAAAATAACATTAATATTGCTTAATATAACATTAAATAATATATAATATTGCTTAATATAACAAAAAATAACATTAATATATGGTTGCCAAACCTTTGGGATCCAGGGTCTACTTCACATTTAAATTATCGAAGGTGGTCTACTAATGGCAGAGCTAAATTAACATAACGTACATGCTTATATATTTATTTTCAATAACAAGAAAAAATGGTAAATTATCTAATTTTTCTAAAAAAACTTAATATTTACAAAATAAAAATTTACTGACGAAAATAATCAAAGCAATCATATATCAAAAATGGACCATCCTATTCACTTCGTTTAGTTGAAATTTGGCACTGTATATCTGCGACAACTTTATCATATTACGGCTGGCAAGAGCTTATCACAACGGGTAAACACGAAATTTGTTATTATAACGGCCAATTTATGTTAATTGACATTTTTATTTAGTTAAAAAAAAATTCTTTTGCATATTTCAAAATCCAGAGCAGTTTTTGGTTTCCCGCCATTCTTTTTTTCGATGTGCGATCCGGGGAAGAAGAACGTTCCTACTTGCTGGCTAATCACGATCGCCCAGAGGGCGGCACATGAGGATGAATCAGCATTCAGTCTTCCACCCGGCGGGAAGTGTAAGTACGCCAGGGTGAGGTACGACGATGAAAGTTCATCAGAGCCGAGGCGAGGAGGCAGTGATCTACTGGGTTGCTACCGGCAACATCCAGGGCAGCAGACTACTTGTTATGGTGGATAAAAGCAGTGTTATAGTAGAGGCTCATCCGCCAGTACCTTTTTTTGAGATCGTCTTTTCCTTTACGGTCAACATATTTTTTTGTGGACTGTGGATGTTTGAAGCTCGCCATATTTTTGAAGACACTGGAAGTAGATCCTTTTTTCAGATGTAAGTTTTGTGTTTTTGCTAGTTTTTCAAAGGGTAACTTCCGGCGACATTTTTCTTTCTTTTTGGATAGGGACCTTATGTCCAGATTTAATTGCTTTCTGTAGTCCTAGTCCAGTTCATAAAAATATCTTGTTTTTAGTTGTAGTATATATGTAATAAGTTTTTTTGTATTTGTTATTTCTTAAAATGTTTTTGTGGTAAATTAATGGCACTAAGTTAATTATAATCTGTATTGCTATTTTTACCTCCGAATAAATTGTTATTATTTTAAAACTGCTTCTTTTCCTGACCAACTCGAATTCCACTGTGCATAATCTCTGCCTAGAATACTTCTAACTAGGTGTTGGGGGTATCAAAATTAGTTCCAAAAGCTTAAAATAGCCAAAAGTCTCCAGCGACGTCAGATATCGCCCGAAAAGTCGCCAAGTTTGGCGACAAAAACCACTGTATGTATATCGAATCAGTACCATATAATGATTATATGGTACTGATTCGATTATATCATAATTTAAGCATCCCACTTTGTCAAGTTTCTATTCAATTCTCCACTTGAAAACGACAAATTCATTGTGTTATTTTGCACAGTTTGTTTTAAAGTGTAAACTGTAGTAAATTTTTTTATTTTAAATAATTCCTTAATTTTATGCCATAAGTCATAAATTAAATTGTTAATATCCAAGGTCATTATCGGGATTGTCATGCAATTGACGTCTTGGCCACCCCTCTTATAAAGTCTAGAAACATGCCTATTTTTAAATATTTTTTTTAATTTTCAGGTTTATTATAATTTTGTTAATGGGTTGTAATAAATGAAATTAAGCATGAAAATGTCCTCTTTATCACAAAATCATACTATTGTAGTAATCTGAGTCATCCTGTAACATGTTGAAAAGAATTCATCTTTCTTATCCACCAAGTTCAGTTTCTATTGAACACATTTTATTAAACTTTGGACTTCAAAATTGGTTAGGTACTGATAAATGTTCACAATTATGAGGAGTATCCAGAAAGTAAGTTTCCCTAATTAAAAAGAAAAAAAGAACTCACACTTCCACGGACATATTTATTGGCAAGAAGTACAGCCATGTTTTAGCTATTTTTCAACATAGACACCACCAGAATGGAGACACTTGTCGTATTGTGGGATCCACTTTTGTATACCTCTGCCGCCTGTGAACGGAACCAGCTTTCCTGTCCCAGAACACCATGCACGTCGCTTTCCGTACTGACAGCGTCTGTTGGAATTTGGTCCTGACCGAAGATCCACTAAGACGGCAATGCATTGACTCCTGCTTGGTTTCAAGGGTAAAGTGCGAAATCCAAGTCTCGTTGCCCATGATGATCCTGTTGAGGAACTCGTCACCATCGCCGTGATACCGTAGCAGAAATACCAGTGCTGCTCCTAAGCGTTGAATTTTTTGTTTGGGCGTGAGTTTCGGCTCATAGACCTGACAGAACTGACGATGAATTTCAATTGGTGCAGTGTTTTGAGCATTCAAGATCACTGACCGAACCTTGCAGGCGGCGGAAGAAGGAATGAGAGTTTCCATTTCGGAACACTGCTACCCCGCTACTGGCAAGAATCGGGACTTATCCAGCTGGCATATGATTAATATGTCATAAATCTGTTACGCACATGCTATTGACACAGTTAATTCCGTTTACTTTAAAGGGGAAAACCTCAGGAAACTTACTTTCTGGATGTGCCTTGTATTAATGTGTTATCGAACGTTACTTAGTAATTTTAATTCTGACTATAAAAAGATAATATATTTTATAATGTATTATCATGTATTTGGTAGATAATCGTTCATTTATAATAACTTCTCTTAAAAAAATTATCCATTTTTGCGTGGTCAAATCAAAAGATTTTATTTGCTATTAACATCTATTTCTCTACCCTGATTAAAACACTACATACAAATACAATTGTATAATTATTACTATTGTTATTTCTAAATAGAAAGTCTTCATTTTAATCATTTTAATTCCTTCCTCTGAGTTATACTATTAATCCGATTCATACTTACTGATACGTTTAAGAGTACTTGATGATTACTTTTAATTGCATTGAATAAATTATTTGTAATAATGTATTTAAAATAACATTTTGGAATTTTGACCATTAAAAACACAGTTTAAACAAGTCACATCAAAAACCCAACCCTTAGTAAAAAATATCTTCCTTAGGAACTCGTCAATTTCACATTCAAATTAACATAAATAATATTAAAAGGTACTCACCGCCTCATTTTTACGTTGAAAAACTTTTTATCCTCTCCCTTCACAATATAAAATAATGAAGCACTGAAATGTAAAAAAGAAACAAATGCATATATAAATAACCAGGCAGGAAAATAAGTTAAATTCAAATTATAATATACAGGTGTATTAGAATTACAATAATAAAGTAAAATTTTTCCATTGCTTTAAAAAAATTATCTCAAAGCATGATATATCATATTAATCAAACAGATTTCTAAACATATTTAAAAATAAAACCATTATACCATGATTTTGGTTGATACTTAAACAAGCAATTTAAAAAGAAAAATATGATAATAAATAAAGATACTTTGTACTTATGAAAGCAATTTGGACATTGACTTTCTCAAATTTTAACAAAATCGGGTTTTTGGATAGTTTTTTCTTGGCAATTGAATAAAGTAAACGTTTTGTAACCTCATCAAGTAACTGGATTTTCTTTTAAGAATAGAGACTTCACTTTCATGATATTTACCTGCATTCAAATATTTTTAGGATCAGGTTTTGCAGTCACTTTTTCTTTTTTACTTTCAGATTTTTTTTTCCCTTTCAAACTTAATATAATATAGATACCTTTTTTTTTAAATGCAATAAACATGATTTTTACACTGTTTTATAAATTGTTGATTTTCTTAAGATATTGCAGCCATTTAACCTTCAAGTCATCTACCAATTTTAGAAGTTATTATAAAAATTGTTGATTTTCTTAAGATATTGCAGCCATTTAACCTTCAAGTCATCTACCAATTTTAGAAGTTATTATAAAAATAAATCTTCTTTTGCCCATTCCAATCAAATTATAACTGTAGCAGATGATTATCTTCAAGCTGCAATATCTTTATCTCAAAATGCAAATGAGAAAATAAATTACAAAATAGTTTCCCTGAAGTTCAAACAACCTTCTTATTTTATTGGAAGATATAATGTATTCAACAAAAAAAAAAAAAAATGGAAAAAGAAAAAAATTGAAAAAAATATTACCATAATTTCACATTTATATTTGATGGACTACCTGAGTTTAAAAAGTAAACTTCTGCAGCTCGTACTATCTGCTGATTGTTCATTACTCAAATCATCAAAATCGGAAGAAGGGGGAGAAAAAGATGTTGTGCAAATGGCCGATGATCAAATGTAAATAAAAGCATGACTCACAAGATGCCAAGAAAACATCATATAAATATTGCAGTTATTGCATTTCAAAAATGAGTATTATATAGTATACTATAAGAGTATTATATAGTATAGTGTAGTAAAAGTATTATATAGTGTCTTACAGATACTAAATTTGAAAGGAAAAAGGTCTATTTGAAAGTAAAAATGGAAACATGATTTCATCTTAAAACTGTTCAAATGCAAGTAAATAAAAAGATGTAGAGCAAATGGTTGATGATCAAATGTAAATAAAAGCATGACTCACAAGATGCCAAGAAAACATCATCGTATTGTATTGGTAGTAAACAATTGGGAAAAAAAAAACCTTGAGCAGAATAAATCAGTAGTAGCAAATGGTGCAATCTTAAACTGTGTCCTAGAGTATGGGAAAATATTAATAGTCACTATTTACAGCTCCAATTGGCAACACCAAGAGGATGGGTTCAAGATCAAAGGTTGAGGGTCAAAGGTCATTTCACCATTTGTGGATTTTATAGTGGTGGGGACTATCTGATGATTTATGAAATTTTTTAAATAAAAGAATCGTAACCACATGCTATAAGTGCAATATTATGGTAAGAGTATCTAAACAAAAATTGTGAAGAAAAAGAAAAAGAGAAATGTGTGCTTTGACATAAATTACTTTAGTGTATTAAATGTACATTTCAGTACAAAATGTACAGTTCAGAAACTCCTTTACGACTTTTTAAAAACACTAAATTCACTAAATTCTGGAATCAATGACTAATTACATTTTAATAAGAAAAATAAGATTATAGCATTCCATTTTTGATCTTTTATTAAAATATTTTGTTATTGGAACACTAGAAAGACAGCAGAAATCCAGTAAGGGTCCAAAATAGCCCCGAGTCACAAGGGGTGATGGCACTTGGAAAGAGAGGTGGATCCAAACAGCCGAGGGGTGATGTACTTGTAAGACGTCATTGTGTTGGCCAAGTTTTTCCTTCCCACCAGTAAGTGTCCAACCAACGATTCAATAATGTACTTACCCAAGGTCATCTGCCAACCTACGAGAACCACGCATGCAAAATAATACAGAAGGATTCAATTCGGTTGTGTCGAGTGATCATAGCACTTGTGCTAAGAACAAAATAAGGTTCAGTACATTGTCAGACCTCGTGATACACCATGTTTTTCATGGTGTATCACAGTGACTAAAAGTGACTGTTTTCTTAAAAAAGTGACTAAAAGTGATTGATTGTTAAAAAAGTGACTAAAGGTGAGAAAAGTGACAGAATTGCAAGCCTGTGTTTCGATAAAAATTGCTCTCAAGCCTAGAAACGGTAACTTTAGGAAGAAAGTTATCCTGCCAAAGTTGAATTACCAGATGATTGAATTTTTTTAAACCTGTTTAATAGACCAACCAACCATGAAATCTATTACTACGCCTCTTTTGCTAAGATATTTACAATCTTATTAAAGTACTCTCTGGCATTGGCTTTGACCAAAGTTATTATAAAATTCGCATTACTGTATTTAATTTTATCTCTAATGCAATTTATTAATCCATTACTGCTTTCCATATGCAGAGCTTATAAAGCAGAAAGTGAATCAGTGTGTATATACACCGTGTCAAAATTATTATTAATAGAAAAATCTAGAGAAATTGATAAAAGTTCTGATTGAAAAACAGTCCCATAAATTCAATTTACCTTGTAGTAAAAAAAAATGCTTATTTATTTATTTTTTTTTTAAATTCCCGTTACAGCTATTGGCAAGAACCATAGCTATCTGATCACCATAAAATCATCATGGTGATCATGGCAAATAACCACAAAAAATATGCATAAAATTTAAGTTAAAATCTTTCCATTTAATGCTGTATTCAATTTCATTTCTAACTTACCTGCCAGATACTTGAATGTGCTTTGCCTTCAAGTGCATTCGCATTGCTTCCATCACAACATCGAGAGCTAACTTTGTGTTTTGGCAAGTAGAAAAACGAAAGATTTGGAAAAGATCGTTGAGAACTTTCTGAATCACCTGCTCACGAGCGCAGTACGCTTGACCAGCAATCAGAATTTGCTCTTCGGTGGCATCTCCAGCAATCTAAAAACAAACATTGACTTCAGAAAATTTGGACAATTTTTAAACTACACAAGTATTGTATATTTCTAAATATAAGTTCATCCATAAAGGATGAACAAAAACTCTGATGTTCATATATGTCTAGGGATGATTGTGCCTCTAAGTAAAAAAGCCTGAAATCTATATCATCATTATAGATAAAATAAATTTGGATGAAGTAAAGCAATCCTTACCCTTTTAGCAGGAATGTGATGGCGATAGCAAGCATCATGAGCAGTATTTAACAATCCAAGGAACTCTAAAGGCCTATTCACTCTGCTCGCTAAACCTGGAATATCGGTTAAATTTTCTCCACATTCAGCTCTCACACTTCAAAGAAAAAAAAAATTCAAAATACGTTAGAATTCAATCATTTAAAATAGTTTAATAACCTGTATACACAAATGTCAGACATCCCGCTGATATTGACCAACAGAATGGAAAATTAAACTTTGCAATTCTTTAAGACTTGTTTGTACCGCTTAGAAGAGAAATATTATTCATAAAAATTAAATTTAATAAATTTTCCAGTTTTCACATAAACCATTTTTTTAATGTTATTAACACAGGGTTCTAACTGTTTTTCTAGAACAAAAATTAAGGACTTTTAAAGGACTTTCTAAGGACCAAAGTAATATTTTATAAGGACCTACTTGAAATACACGGCATAAGGACATAAATCCTATTTCCCGAGAAACATATTTTAATGATTATGAACCAGACAAGGCATGTTCAATAAATGCCCTACACTATTTCAGAAGTTTTTAAAAATGCCTAAAAATTAGTAATAATATATATTTATTTGACAAAAACTATTTTTGAAAAAAGTTTTTGACTATTCAAGTCCATTGAAAAGCACATTAAGTCAGTAAAGTTTTAAAGTATGGATAGACCTGTTACTGTTTTCTTTGGATTTAGTCCCCAAATTAGAGTTTAAAAATAAAATCACTTTAGTAATAACGGATTAAGCATTTTGTTGATTCACTGTCATTGCACTCACTTCTAATATCACTGAAATGAAAAAAAAAATACTTACTTTGAATCAGGAGAAGACTCTCTTTCTCTTGTACGTTTTCCAGCTAAATTTGTACCAGAAATATCGAGAGACACTAAATTTTCTAGACTATCCACAATGTACTTCAAAGCTTTATTGGGACTGGGATAAAAAACAGCTACTTCACTAGTATGAGATATATCCAGATGCCTGAAACAAACATTCACCATTTTTGCTTTTTATTATCGTTTTCAATTTAAATGCAAAACAAAAATTAAAATCAGATACAAGAAGTAATGAGATTTATTTTCTGGCAAATCACTAAGGAAAACAGGTGGCTCAGAAATGTTTATTGGAATGTTACTGACATATTTTAACAGTTTAGTAGATGCTCCTAATTCCCACAGCATAACAGAAATCTGTTGTGAGCAGAGCTTGTTGCCCTTAAGGTATCCGTCTACGTTCTGAGAACTTTTTCTTTAAACTAGTTCATGTTTTTACGTTTTTTAAATTTATTTTTTATACTACTATACAGAATTGCACTTAAAAAATTTATTCCTGGAGAAGTTTTTATAAAATTTCTAATAAATGAAGAAAATTTAGTAAAAAAATCAGGTTTTTAAATAAATTAAATTATTTCAATATTTTTTTTAAGCAACGCATTTCTTATACACTGGACTAGTGAATCACCTAAAATCTTTGCTACATTTACATTTCGTAAAAAAATTTTGATCCTTCAAAATCATATACGTTGAATTTTTAACGAATTTTCCTTACCTTTATATATAACTACGAGTGTAACATCATTAAATATTATCCAAATTTAAATCTTTCAGGTCATTCACTAGCAAAAGCATCTATAATAATTTTCAAAATATTTTAAGAACTTTTTGAGAAATCATATTTCAAATTTCGACATTTTATTAAAAATAGTGTTCCGAGAAAAACACATTTGAAGTTTATGAAAGCAACTTTAACTAATAAAAAATTAAAATACAAGTTTAAAATTCCTCACACATTCTTGCTTTAAAACTTTCTAATCGCCAAGTTTCTGATTATTAAAAATACTAGAAAAATGTTTAAACTTATCTTCATGAAAATTTAAAAAGTTTTGTCCAAAAAATGGTCTTAAAGGCATTAAACTCACATCTTCTGGTTCCGAAGTCGCTACTTTCGTTTTGTTTCGACAGCTGTCACTGATGTTTAAACAGCTGTCACTTTTCTTTAAAATGCCGTAGAGACAAAACAAAAACAGATTTGGAAGCCTAAAAGTTGAAATTTTACAATAGAGAAATTTTAAAAAATTATGATTTTGGGTAGAAAAAAAAATTGTGTTTTCAATGCAGACGGATTCTTTAAGATACAGCGATCTACTGAGCCATGCTATGCAATCACATTTTGTATTAAACTTGGTAAATTGGCAACAACACCTTGAAAATGTTATAAGAGACAATGTTTACTAAGATGAAGTTACGTCACAATACCAAGTTTACAAGAGACCCAATGATTTTAGAAACTACTAACAGAACATAGAAGATGATCTGCAAATAGGACGACCATATACAGTCTGTATTGGTTATATGGTCACCTCAGCGATCCACAAAAATTACACCATATAAGCGGGGTGACCCTATATATGGAATAATACAACCCTAGTGAATTGTGGTAGGATTATATTCACCTATCAGAATGTAGTACTCATAAACAAATAAATATACTTTTAAGAACATTTTAAAAATTAATTTGCAAAGTAAAAACTACATTAAAATATGCAATTTTTTTAGGGGGGGGGGAATTTATTAGCTTACCTTACTTATCAAAGTACAGCACAAGTACATATGTACATTTATGTTCCATGTATTTAAAAATAATCAGGTATACAAATTTGCTTCCTTCTGTTGGTGGTTAACACAACTTTTTCTAAGTCCCTAATAGCTTTTAAATGCTCATCTTCTGCTTCAAAATGAGTAAAATAAACACCTGAAGTCGTGTATGAGAGAGATCACTTCAACCCATAGACAGACAGATGTCCACTTGTTATCAGGGGGGGACGAGAACAGAGAGAGGTGGAAAACTGCAATGAGTGTACACAAACAAGAAAGGGGAGGAAAATAAAGGCTTGAATTCAGGTTCTCTCCAATTTTGCACTGATTTCTTTAAAAAAAAAAAAAAAAAAAAATGTTGAAAACTTGAAACTGACCCTATAACCAGTAACAAGAAAAAGAAAATGACTGTATAAGTGGTGGGCTTTAACACATGTTCCCTATTAAGTTAGACGGGACTGTAGAAAACTGACCCTATAAGCAGGGTGCCCTTATAAGCAAGTGACCATACAGCCAGTACTGACTGTACTATGAAAATGGATGAAAACGTTAAACAAGTGAAAAATGTTCTGAATGACTACTGATTAAGTTTGGGTTCAACTGATCATGCAGAATATTTCTTAAAAATCCTCAAGTGCTTCAAGAACTGGGATTTGTCCTCCACACATTGCTGGTTGTGAGTCAATACCCAAGAACATATTCCTAATTTTCCCTATACACCATAGAGCCCAACCTGTTACACTATCAACTTTTTTTTTTCACAGCTTAAGAACTGGAAAGAACACCATTTTGAAACACTCCAAGATAACCAAGGGCTTCATGGCCCCCAAAATGGGTTCAAACGAAATTACAACCACTGGCAGCAGTGCTGGATTCATAGTATTGCAGATCAAAGCAGATACTTTGTAGATTATTAACTGTTTTTCCTTGTACAGGGTATCTGCCAAAATAAAATTTTTCAAATCCATCACTTTTCGTGACTTTCCCTGACTTAGCAGATCATTTTCCATGACTTTAAAAAGCTTTCGTTAAAGTATATAGGAATAAAACTTCTGACGTACATACAAATAAAATATATGCTTTTAGAGAAATGACAGGAGTTTTATCATAAAAAAACTATAAACTTACTTTATAAGTGTTAATAAACTCACATACATAAAAATAAATTGTTGTATCTACATACCCAAGTTTACTCATATAGCCATTTTTCAATCCAAATGTTTCCCATTTGAATTCGGGGTACTTAGGTATTATCCGGGTGACCACGAATAATCGCCAAACATCATAACCCTATAATGTTTATGTACAATATCCCAAGAGGTAAACTTATATTTTGTACAAAAATCTTAACTAACTCTTATTAAAAAAATAATTATTATTAATAAAATTTTAATCTACAATTTAAGAAAAAACCAGAATAATATCCATTTACCCACCCATTCAGCTTTCTCGCTTCGAGTTTCCTTGATGAACCAATTTTACTTGGCAATAGGGTCAATAGGATAATACATAAATACCAAACTCAGTAACTTCAGCCAAATGACAAGTAAAAACAGAACTGAACAATTCAATGCATTTTATTTTAATCAGTAGTTTAGCGGATCCATGACTTTGCCTCATTTAACTTGAAAAATCAAGACTTTCCATGACAAAATAAATCCACTGTCTAAATCCATGATTTTCCATGACTTTCCAGGTGCGCGGAAACCATGTTTTTGCCTTTTTGGCAATTTTATCGCATTAGACTTCTACATTTTTATGTGCTTTTTTTCTTTTCCTAAACTTTAAATTTTTATAAAATTATTTTTAGCCATATTATTATTACTATAATTCTCGTTTTATCTTTCTGTGTCTTTATGTTACCTTTTTGCAGACATCTACATAGCTAATGACTAAACAGTTACCATTGAGGACCTATAGTACATTTGTTCCTATTTAACATGAACTTCAGTTAGACTAAAGAGTAGTCATATTTCAGGGTTGGCTTCATTTGCCCAACCCGAAAAAACCCAGGTGGGTTTAAAAAAAAAAAAAATCCTCCTGAAAAAACCCAAGTGGGTTTTTTTCAAAATTGGGTTCTCAAAACCTTTATTTAAAATTCCACATATTAACTAATAATAAGTATATTGAATTAAATCTATAATATATTTCATCTTTGACAATGATCCTAGATTTTGTTAAATTTAAGGGGGTCTAAACTGCTAGAAAAAAAACAAAAAAATTTCAGGGAAAAATAGTTATCCATATAACAAATACAATAAAATCTAAATTAAACAAAGTTAATAAGAATGTAGGATGAAAAAAAAAATAAGAATATTGAAGTATTACATGTGATAAAATCAATCAAAAAATGGACAAGAAAACTTAGGAAAAAAATATGTATAACAACTTCAAATAAATAAACATGGGGATAATATATATAATTAATTCTGCTACTTATCATATATAACTTACAAATTAACTAAAAAAATATCTTCTGAATGCTTTAATAACACAATACTGCTAATAAGTATAGAGCAATAATTTAATACATTTTATTGAAAAGAAAAAACTTCAAATGCAACTATTTCAAAGCCAACTTTTAGTATAAAATAATCGCGATTCAAAACTAGTTTTTGGATGTTGGAAAAATTTTATAATATGAAAAAAATTTATTTTAAGATTTCAAAGTTTCCTTTAATTTAGACAAAAATTTCTTAATAATTTAAAATTGATTTTTAAAATTTTTAATTTTAAAAAGTGATTAACATTTTATATTTATTTTAATCATACAAATAACACAGGCCTACGATGAAAAAAAATACAACTGAACTTAAAGTATTTCTTAGTATTCATTTTGAAAAGAATCATTAAAAATGTCTATCACGTCACATTTTTTTGAAAAATTCAATTTTATGTGTCTTTTTATGAATATTTCTCACGTATTTTGCTTTGATATTTTCCTTCGTGTTTTGACATTTTACCATGGTGAAACCCTCAAAATACCCTTCTGTGGTAAACTACAAAAGAACAGTTAGTATTTTAGGGCTTTTAAAGCTTCAATGTTGATCCACATCACAGATTAGACAGATTCCTGGAAGCGCGCGAGCCTGGGAATTCGCAATGTCCCTCTTCATCATCCCTCCCTCCCATCACAATCGCTGTCAACCTATAGCGACGCTTGAATCCTTATTAGTGACCTCATGTAAACACCAGTACTTACTCTGTGAAAATGGCTTCAAGTTCGAGAAGCTGTGAAATTATTCCTGATGACTTTTGCTACATTTGGAGCGAATATAGTGTCATTAAAAATCGCAAGAGAAACATCACGGGGTACGTATTACGGTTTTATTTTGCATATTTTGGCATGAAACTTGGAGACCAAGACAAATCTTGGGCTCCTCATAAAGTTTGTGTGCAGTATGTCAATGATTTAAGTTCATGGTTCAAGGGAAAGAAGACTGCCTTATGATTTGAAATTCCAATGGAGAGAGCCAAAAAATCACTTTGATGACTGTTACTTTTGTTCTTGCCATACCCGTGGATATAATAGAAAAAATTTCAAACTAACATCATACCCTACAAACATTCCTTCGGCCATACCCCCCAATCCTCATGGACCTGATGTACCAGAGCCTTTGCCTCTGACATAATTACCAGTTTTTTCTTCCGAATCCTCTGACTCTGAACATCCCGAAGTTAAAGAATCCGATACAGAATATAACCCCTTTGAAGACGACTCCCTTCTAAAGAAGAACCTCAATAATTAGGCTCCAGATTGAAAGGAAAAACTTATTGGCCAAAGGAACCACTTTTTATTGGTACAGGAATCGTGAAAAGGAATTTATTCAGTATTTTGATGAAAACGAGAACCTTCTTTATTGTTCAGATGTTCCTGGATTGATGAAAAAATTTAAGATTCCCTACAATAAAGAGGAATGGAGACTTTTTATAGATTAGTCAAAAAGGAGCCTTAAAGCAGTCCTACTTCATCAAGGAAACCAATGGGTGTCTGTGCCAGTTGAACACTCGGTGCATTTAAAAGAAAGGTATGAAAACCTAGCTCTCGTTCACAACAAAATAAAATATGACAACCAAGGCTGGACCATTTGCGGTGATTTAAAAATCATCACCATGCTTCTCGGTCAACAACACGGGTATACAAAATTTCCGTGTTTTATTTGTAAGTGGTACAGCCGTGACAAAACACAACATCGGGTCAGAAAAGATTGGCCCAAAAGGCAGAATCTTGTGCAAGGCACCAAAGATGTAATTCGAGAAAGCTTGGTTGATCAAAAAAATATATATATATTATTACCCCCTGCACATAAAATTATGTGTAATGAAACAGTTTGTTAAGGTTCTTCCAAAAGATGGTGATTGCTTTAAATATATGTGCAAAAAGTTTCCTGAATTATCTGAAGCCAAATTGAAAGGGGAGTCTTCATAGGACCAGACATCCAAAAACTTATTAGGGATAACAAATTTGAGACAACTGTGACATTAAAGGAGAGAGAAGCTTGGGTTGCCTTCAAAGATGTGGGAAAATTTCTGGGCAATCACAAAGATCCCAAATTTAAAACAATTGTTGGCAACATGCTAGACAAATTTCAAGTGTTGGGCTGCTGCATGAGTGTAAATTGCATTTCCTCCAATCGCATTTGGACTTTTTCCCCGAAAATTTAGGATCCGTCAGCGAAGAACAGGGAGAAAAATTCCACCAAGACATCAAGGATATGGAGAGAAAATATCAAGATAGTTGGAATATGAATATGCTTGCCTACTATTGTTGGATGTTAGCAAGAGATGAAGATAAGATTGAACATAAGAGAAGAACGTCAAAAAGGAATTTTAAAGGGAAAAAAATGTACGTAACTAAATTTAAATGTCTTTGTTTCGTAATGAGTTTCAAATATATTTCAAACTTACATTTATTTCATGTATAAACCTTAATAAAACGTAAAAACAGGTCATTAGGGTTTCTCTATGAGTGTTTTTCTTACAAAATTAATGTAAAAAATTTAATAACGAGGGAACTTTTTGTCTCGCCCTGGTGCGGCTCATGTATTGTGGTTGGGATGGTTTTTATTCTTTATATACAAAATGTATACATTCTTAATTTTAATTGTTGTTTAAAAATTAATATGCCTCATCATAAACAGATTAAATAAACTCACATGAATAGATAAAACCCACTGTTTCCAGTCAGTACAAGCAAACAGTTCGAAAGCATTTTTTCGATACAGGATATTACCAGTAATATGTATATCAATTTTACAAAAAATCCTGACGTGATGGAAAAAAAATGGTGGTCATTTTCGAAATCAGCATACCAAATAACTTAAAAATAAGGAAAAACTTATCTTGTATTTTTCAAAAATTTCAATTTTGCAGGCCTGTGTAATTTATATATCCTGTCCTCTTACATAACAAAAAACTTGAATAGTTTTCAAATCCCCAAAAAAGCATCTAAAACCCATTAAAGTATAGTAAAAACCCTGATAAAACCCGAAAAAAGCCCAAAAACCCTGAAAATCTTGGGTTTTTGCCATCCCTGTCATATTTAAAATGAAAAGTAAACAGATTACATATGCAATAATCCTTCACTAAAAGAGAAAGCAATATGTTAGATAATATTTGTATATGAATGTAATGAACCTATTACAAAACAAATTTCACCATGTTTATCAAGTTTATTTACGTTCCATTGTTCTTTTTTTTTTTCTTTTTTAAAGAAAACAAACATGTTGTCTTTGTTTAAGTAAATCATTTACCAGATGTCCGTAATTTGAATGGTTTAATTACATAAAAAAAAATTTTAAATAAAATCAATAGTAACATGTTAGTTTTCATTTAAGGAATGGCAATCATGAAATGTAAAAATTTTGTTAGAACATGCTGAATTTCAAATTATTTAAAACAAAAATCTTGCCGAGATAAAATATAAAAATAATAGTTACCAAGTTAAAAAAAAATATGAGATAGCAATCAAAGCAGAAAAACATTTTAGTTTTATATTGTGCTCATTCCAAGGCTGAAGAAATGAATTAAATACAATAAATAATAGTTCATAATTCATAGTTGTAACTATAATCAATAAATGTTACTATACATTATCCTGTTTTTAATTTATATTCCTCTAATATCAGTTTACATATTTAACTGGTCAAAATTGTATTCAGTGTAAACACGTTAATATGGATGTGTCACACACATACATAAACTTTTTTTAGAGAGATGGGTAAAAAGAATTTAAGTAGAAGAATGATCCTTTATTAGGCATTTTACGGCTAGGAAATTAGTTATCTAAAAATGAGAAGGGGTGAAGTCAAATTTCAATACTGTAGCTATGATATATTACAGTGTTGTGGCCGTAGTAATTGAATAAAAAGAATTCCTTGAACTAATATTTCAGACATAGCACACATTTATTTTTCAAACACATGAACAGAGATTCAAAACATATATATATATATACAAGCAACATTCCAATTCATTAATTCAATTGTATCACATGTGACATTAATCATATTGATACATATACCACGAGATGAGAAAAAACATGGATAACACTTTTGGAGGATGTAACACACAGAATGTACCACTGAATATTAGACATTAATGATGCCAATAATGATAGTCTAGCCATTTTTTCAATGAAAATGAGCATGCCACATAATTAAAATGTTTTTTAGGTCAATTTTTAATTGATATGTTTCAAAATAATTGGAATATCAGAACGCAAATGACCAAAATGACTTCCCTGGATGATTTTGCATCTTTTAATATTTTCAGTGCCCTTGTGTGTCCAGCGGTTCAAAAGAAGATAGATGCACATACATGCATACAAACATGGATTGATAGATAGACACAATCAATTTTAATACATAAGATAAAAAGCAAAACAGATTGTTTAGGGTTAAAAACAACTGTAACAGCACCACTTGGTGCTATGCCTGCATGTAACCTGCCCGCCTACTTAACTGGGACAGGTATGCTTTACATTCGTAGATTGTTGATGGGTTTGGTTTGGTTTTGAAGCACTACAGTCTACTTTTTGTAACACGAGGGCTAATGAGACCGAGACCTACTGCTTAAAGCCAATTCTGAAAGGCTACGAACATCCATGTCACAGTGGGATTCGAACCCATGAACTCTGGTACCGAAGGCCAGCGCTCTAATCAATCGGCCATCGTTCGGCATGCCTACACTGTGAAAATAGGCTGCAAAAATCAAGACACTTTTTTTTTTCATGCACTAATGCAGAATAGTGTTTCCTCTAAGCATTTTCAGTAGGGCACTGCACCCTGCAACCTTTAATGTGCCCTACAATTTTCAGATTTGCACGACTTTACCTACGATATCTGCCGAGATTGCAGAAAGCCATGCATTTTTTCTGCAGCATAAAAATACAGACGCATGTTTCACTGCTTTTGAGCAATCCATTTGGACAATTTCTCCCTCTCTCAAATCTCTTTGGTCAAATCCCTTCCTCAAATGAAAGAGTGGAAAAATGTCTTTACACAGCCCACTCACTCCTACGCTCCGTTTTCCAATTCTTTCTTTAAATGTCGATGGGATGCATTAAGTTACTTCTGAAACTTAAAGGACAACAAATAACATTTATAAGATTGAAAAACAATTAAAGGTAGAAAAAAAATTTTCCATGGCCTGGAGCCTGACTTAACCACAACCAAAATGAGGTGGACGAGTGGCCTTCCATATATCAAAAACAGGCGTTGCATTCTCTCTCTCCAACCAGAGAGATCTCTACGTGGACTGCCCACAGATCCTCCCTACTTTCTTCGGGGGTCAGCTTCTGTAAACCTGATCTCTTCTGAAAAAAGTATCCTTGTTTTTCAATTCACTGCCACCCTGCGACACTCCCAAGAACTTATCAGCCCTTAGCTGACCAGCACCAAGTGGATGGGGTAATTTCTGGATGTAGGGAAGGGTGCACATCTGCGAAAAACATGTCATGGGTCCTAATTCTTTACAACAGCTTAAAGTTTTTTTTGGTTTGGTTTTGGAGCACTATGGTCTACTTTTTGCAACATGAGGGCTAATGAGACCGGGACCTACTGCTTAAAGCCGGTTACAAAAGGGCTACGAACATCCATGCTATAGTGGGATTCGAATCCAAGAACTCCAGTTCCGAAGGCTAGCATCCTAACCATTCGGCCATCGTTCGGCACAACAGCTTAAAGAATAGCATTCATAGATGGCCTCATTCCCCCCTCATTATATATTGTGTGTATTACATGCTCATAACGTAGAAAGATTTAAAACAAAAAAAAAAAACTTACAAGAATTGATTCAATTACTTATTTTTTCCAGATTGCTCTAAGAAAGAAATTTCACATGCATACATACTAAACACACACACACACACACACACATATATATATATATATATATATATATATAAGTGTAGATGAGTGTGCATAAATGAGCTCATATATATATAAAATATTAAAACTCTCCTTTCATCCCTTCTCATTTTTTCACATTTAATTTCCTAGCCATAAAATGTCAAATAAAGGAGTATTCTTTACATTCTTTTTACCCATCTTTCTAAACTAACGCTGATATAAATATTTATTTTCTGTTCAATGGCCACATTTTTTAGTTATCCCAGAAAAGAGTTTAGTGATACCATTTTGATGGGAGTGGAATGACTACCTGTGTAATTTTGAGATAGCTTAAATAATCAAGATTCACCTTTGCCTCTCAAAAATTGCTCAACAATCTTTAGTCTCATAGGAACAAAATCACATCAGTTGTTTGCTCTGAAGCTGACATTGCCAACAAAGTGTACACTCTTCAGCATTCTATTTAAAGTGATTACATTGGAATCATGGACATTTTTATTCTCAATAAATTTTAAGTTTTCTAGTTCAGATGTCCACAGTCCATAGTTTCTGATGATTTTGTGACTGCAGTTTATCTAGGAGTTCTTTTTGCCCAGTAAGCTCCAGTAAACTAAATAATAGAGGCTTATCTCCCATGTAATTGGTGAGAAGATATTTTCCCAGGTTACAGATATGTAAGGAAAATTCTTAAGGGTTTTCAAAACTTAAATCAAGGGTACAAATTCCCACGTCATTTTGCATTCCCCTTTTTAACCCCTCACCTAAATGGACCACTAATCCATTTAGGTGAGACTAAATGGATTATAGTCTCACCTAAGGACTATAGGTGAGACTATAATCCATTATAGTCTCTGGACTATAATGGATACAGTTACATGGACTGTAACTGTACTGGGACTACAGTTTACGCCCTCAGAGAAGGGCCTGATCCATTATAATCCTACATGGCCCAGCGGACAATTTAGGAAAATTCCAAATAAAAAGGAGATACACGCTGTTGGAGACAGATTTTTCTAGAGATATTTTCTCCAAAAATATTGACCCAGGTGTTAAGGTTCTTGTACATAGAACTTCATGCTAGCCGACCCTTCCGTTTGTCTTGTCCCTACGAAGAAGTGGGAACCCGTCCTTCAACATTATCTTAATAAAGGTCTTGAGCTGAAACGGTATCATTTTTATGACCAAGACTGCAACCACCGATTGAGAAGTCTATCTCATTACATATTTATATATATATATATATGTATAAACTAATCGTCATGAAAATTTAAAAAGTTTTGTCCAAAAAATGCTCTTTAAAAGGCTTTAAATTCACAACTTCCAATTCTGAAATTGCTACTTCCATTTTGTTTTGACAGCTGCCACTTTTCTTTAAAATGCCGTAGAGACAAAACAAAAGCAGATTTAGAAGCCTAATAGTTGAAATTTTAGAATAGAGAAATAAAAAAAATATGATTTTTGACAAAAAATTATGTTTTTAACGTAGACGGATACCTTAATAGTATTGTTATTTCTATCCCTCCAATGGACTGTCTCAAACGGTATTTAATCTTCCTGATGGAATTATTCTCCCAATATGCATTGTCTGAAAAAAAAAAAAAAAAAAAAAAGACTTCTGCACATGGCTTACATGACCACAAAATTACGCACATTTTTTTTTCTTTTTTAAGATTACCAATAGTTGCATAATATTTGGGGATGGAGTTACAAGTTTTGCATACAACTGTAATACAGAATTCACTTATGCAACCACAGAAATTTACTTTGGGGTTATAGTATTTCAGTTAAGTTGCTTATTTTAAAGAATTTTTCCCTGATATCAATACTTGCAGAATATTTGTATTATTCTAATTCAGCATTTAATTCAATAGTTTCAATTTATTGTAACCTTAATCATAAAATTATGTTTTCATTTCTATTCGGATAAATAATATCATGATTTATTTCCTATCAACGTATTTTACAACTGTAGATAAATAAGATAGAGCTGTAATTATCCAAAACTTCATACAAGTGCATCCTTTTCATCTAATATATCTATTGCCTTATGTATACTGTATATTTCTGAAAATTGCCCATGCATATAAAAGCTGAAGGTTAAATTTTCGTTTAAAAGATTGCCCTAAGTTCAAAACCCATATATAGCCAAAATGGAAAAATTTCTACAACATTAAAATAGATCACCAACGCTTCTCAAACCTTTTTCGACATGACATCCAATTTAAGTGTTTTGGAGGTAGAGGGTTGGTTGCACCTTGAGACAAATACAAGGACATCTCTTAGTCCATTTTAACTTTCATATTTAAGCTTAACTTTAGCTCAGAAGCAACATTTGAATTTTGCAAAAAATTAATTTTGGAAAGCTAAGCTATAACCCTTAATTTCTCACATTAACAAAATGAATACAAAAAATAAACTGTTTGTTTATATTTCATTTCTTCATCCTATTGGCATCAGTGTAGTCACATGCAACAGATTCCAACATTAAAACTGAAATAATTCACTCTCACAATGTTATACTCAGAAAAATTACTAAAATAACTTGGTACTTTATAAATAACAAAATACATGAAGAACTATGAACCATACCTATTCTAAATTTACTTCAAAATTTTTCTACTAAATTTCATGAAAATTTTAACAATTTAATTATTAATTTTGTCAATTATAACCCCACTGATTCCCAATTAAAATCAGGGTTGGAAAAAAATCATGATTTTAAAAAAAAAAAATAAATAAATCAGATTTATTTGATTTAAGACCGATTTTTTTTTTTTAATCAGATTTTTTTTTCTGAATACTCATTTTAATTGTTTTTATGTTTTTTTTGCAATATACACAGAAAAGTTTGTTATAAGAAGTAACATCTTATCTATCGAGTATATTCTACACACTGATTACCTAAAATTAAATATATAAATTTTAATCTAAACACATTCCATTATTTTGTCCTTGGATAGCGCATTGGTTGATCAATAGCTAAAGTTCTTTTACACAACCACGTATTTTCCTTTATATATAAACAAGACCAATATATTACAATGGGTTTTGCGCTTCCCTCAGGTGCATTTTGTAAGATCGTGTAGGTAGGAAGTAATCTTCCCACGGCCCACAAAAGGGTTAAAATTCTTGTCATATGATATCCGGATGGATAGCAGTGGATTTAATATTGACAGTGTCTATTTGGCAGTAAGAATGAATGCTGTCAGAAATTTGATCAATCGACGGCAAGAATAGAATAGAATTAGGGTAGGGTGGCCCATAAGGTTACCAGCACTGCGGCCTAAGGCCTATTGTACTGAAAAGCCCCCATTCACTGGAACAAAGAGTCCCAGCACAAACTTAAGAATCGACGGCAAACTTTATAATAAAAAGACACACAAACGAACAAATTTCTTAATTTACAAAGATCTATAAATTAGATATTTATTTTCCTGTAATTTAGACTATAAAAGTAAAAAATATAACCGATGATTACATTTTAAATTACGGCAGATGTACATAATCTATTATGCAAATCAAATATTAAAAAAAATGAATCACATATCTAAATTCAAAAATAAAATGGATGAAAATTGTGCAGACGATTTTTAAATAATTTGAAGTAAGAATTGATTAAATGACATGGTTAAGGAATGACGTTATAATGATAGAAAAATGTTATTTCAACTTATTTACTATGTGATAAATTGATACATTTAATTGTCTGCTCTTAACTGGGGAAAATAATGGTTGAAATAATGATATAAAATGCTCGAAAAAGGGGGAAGGAATGAATTTGGAATGTTAAAAATTTTAAAAAACCTTTCTAGGGATATATTTAATAATATCCCAAATTTTCACGGCGATTGGATGTATGATTTTTGAGTCTATCGAGTACAGACACAAATTCATTTTTATATGTATAGATGAGTAATGGTCCTTTTCCATTTTACTCAAACAAGCAGACTTTATTGACAACAAGTAATTATTATTTGTCACTAATACTATTATTACATATTACGAAAAAGATGAGATTCATAGAAACAATTTGTTTCGAAACTGGAGCAATAAAAGAATACCAGTTGGGTGTCAGGTATATTGTTTTTCGCAACTTTATCACCTGTACAAGTGAAATGGAAAACTTTTAAACTCTCTTTTCTGGTTTGACGTTGGAACCCCACTAACTTGGCAATAAAACTCAAAGCATGGTTAACTAATTTTATTCTGCCTTACCTAAAGAATCCGTTGCTACATTTTGATTTATATTATTTTGGTATTCAGCCCTCCCTGTGAAACCATTTTCTTACATTTTAAATGTGCCTAATTCTTATTTGTTATTAAATTTTTGAAATTAAATGGATCAGCTTTGGTGAAAAATGGCGATTTCACTAAAAATCCGAACTAATTAAACTTGTATTCTATCACTTCCATTTCTTACTCATTTACAGTTCCATTCTCTAGTTGATCTTTTAAACAAAGAGTTTTTTTTTTCATGTATAACACTCTAAATTCATCACAGTACAGTTCTGAGTCCTTGGCATATTTATATATTTCTATTATAAACATATTATAACAATATTCAGTTTTTATACTACTGTACATTGATTAGCAACGCTAATAGATCTGGATATATTAAGCGGTAGAATAGGAAACAGAGGTTTTGACAGCAACAGTTCTAATTTTGTTGGTATTAATAAATGTTGTGAAAAATGAAGGAAATTTATGATAAACCACATGGTTTTGTATGAAACAGAAACACAAATTCCTATTGACAACCATATGAATATAAAGATAACTATATAAAATGATAGGTTTTTATTTACCTATGAGAGTCGCCGATATTTGTACTTTTTGTTGTTAGTATATTGTTTATAAGCATTTCATTGTAACGCAAAAATGAACCAAGAATTAAATTTAAAATGAGTTCTTACATAAAAATGCTATAATTTGCGTCACACAGAAATGAAAGTTAATCACTTTATATATAAATTCGAATAGAGCAATTTGTCACAACGTCACAAAGTACTATAATGCCCTTCCATTTCATTTTCATGTTTACAATAGCCAATAGACAAACAATAAACTGCCCTTCCATCCGAAACTAAAGCCAGAATTGTCATAAGTTGAGATATGCCCTGCTGCATTAAATCACCTTATTGATACTATGCAGACGATGTTTAAATAATATAAAATAAGAAATGATAATTTTAAAGAAATGACGTCATAATGATAAACAAAACTATTGTTTTCACCTATTTATTTTGTGATAAATTGATAATTTTAATCGAAGAAAACTGCATTTAAAACAATTACATGGGATGACCTCACATTACTAGAAATATTGCTTCCTTCAGTTAGTTATGATGCGCTAATTAAAAAGTCAATCGTTTTCACTTAACCGTGTAAAATAATGACATGAAACGCTCGAAAAAAGGGGAAGGAATGGATTTCAAACGTCAAAAATTTTCAAAAACCTTCTTAGGGATACACCTAGTAATTTCTCAAATTTTCACAGCGATTGCATGTATGGTTTTTGAGTCTATCGAGTACAGACAGACAGACACAAATTCATTTTTATATATATAGAACATTGGACTACTGGTGTTGTAAACTGTTGAGGGAATAACTGCCTCATTATTTCTGTACTTGGTAGGCTAAAAGGGAAATAAGTACCTATTTCTGTTCTCTGTAAACATTGCCAATTATTTCACCAAATTGGCCAAAGGAGTACACATTTCTCCTTTTTTCATTCCACCAGCTAAGTAGACTTTATGGCCAACAGACATTCATAATTAATGTTGCCAAATTCTGTTTGCCAGAAGTTGCACTAGCAAAATGGGAAAGTACCATAACTAAATATATTTAACCTTTAAATACTGAGATCGTATTTTGTGAAAAAAAAACTATTTCAATTAATTTTGAACTTTGCAAATAATCAATAAAGAAATCTGTGAGAGCAGCAAGAATAAATTGTACCATTTTAAAGTCTAACACACATACAAGAAATATTACCTCAATGACTTGAGCTGGCAAATGGTTGGCACACACTGCACAACTGTCATGACATCACAAAGGATGAGGGAACTCAACTGTTTCTGAGCAGTCAAACACTCGAGATCAGCACAGTCTAAATCACAGTTAGAAAGGTCGAGGTAAGTCAGATTGGTGGTACTGTTCAGAATACGCCCAAAATAATGATTTTGTTTGGTTTTCAAGCCATTAATAACTAATTTATGAAGTAAAGGTAACCGTAATTCTAAAAACAATTCAAGTGCTTCATTATTTGCACGTCTAGAGGGCTCGTTCCGAGGTTCCAGAGAACGAAAGAGGTACAAAAGATACTCTTCGTGTTTCACAGGTATTTGGGGTAATTCTTCATCCTCCAGAAAAATCTGAGCACTCTGACCTATCGTTAACGATCTCAGACTATTCCATAATTTAGCAATATAAGGTAAAGAATTCCGAGTAAGTCTTTCACAATTTGAAACATTGAGTTCAACGATACTATGTCTAGTCAAAACTTCAAGACTCTGGTCTTCGACTAAAGAATCACTCAAATCCAAATGCTGTAGACGTGTTCGAGTCACATCTTTAAAATAGTTTATGAATTTATTGAAGCATTCGACAGGCATTTCTGTTTTACTAATGTTAAGCATACGCTCACATATACCAACGGGCAAAAAGACATCATCTTGCAATCCAAATTCCTCTTCCCATTCATTGTATTTGCAGAATGTATTTTGATGCTTGATGCAGAATCTTAACGCTATATCCAGCAACGAGTCTGGAGAATTGTCCACCCAAACAGTTGGAAATTTAAACATTCTTAAACAGTTGTTATGATTGCTTCATAATTTTCTCTTGAGATGTTTTGCATTCACTAAACTGGAATCTTCTCTCGCCACCTATAATTAAAAAAAAAAAGTTAAAAATCACTTGTTATAAATATGACACATAAGCATAGGGAAAAAGGGTGGTAAGGTTTCTGACATGTAACTGTTTTATCCAGTTTTAACTATGCTTTTATCCGTCATGTCAGAAACTTGAAAAATGGGTTACCTCCTATTGCAATAAAAGGAGTTAACAGCAAGACTATTATCATACCGTAATTTTGCATGTACAGGCTGCATCACCTTACAGCCATGGGCGCGTTATTTTACTTAAGAAATTTCATAAATTATCAGATAGTCTGCACCACTAGATAATCCCTGGACTATGCATGCAAAAATATGTATTTTAGTATGACAATATTTAATCATTTTAAGAATAATAACCTAAGTGCTGAAAAATCTGGATTAGATGCAATTAATTCCCCTCTTTAAAATTTGAAATCCTTTCTTCTGCCATAGCCTTGGAGATCAATTTTAATGAAAGAAACAAATAGGCCTACATTTCTCTGTTCGAGAACATAGCTATGTCAATCGTCTTCTAATGCAGGCAATTGTATATTTCTACGACAATTAGATTGCTTTCTTCTCCTATTTTTAATGTTTCCTTTTGCTTGTGCTTATTTCTTACTGATTTCTCGTCGACCTTCTGAATTACTTTCAGTTTGAAATCAGCAATAAAACTGCTACGATGTTTTAAAGATATAATGAATGACCAATATGATCGCAAATCAAAACTTTGAAAACAAAACACTATTACGAGTGATTCTATTCTCTTCGTGAAATGACCTTCGACCCTTAACCTTCTATCTTGAATCCATCCACTCGGTGTTGTCAATCAGAGCTGTCAATAGTGACTAACGATATGTTCCCATACTCCAGGACACAATTTAAGATGGCACTACTTGCTACTACTGATACATTCTGCTTTAAAACTTGTATTTTTTTCATGGTTTATTACCGATACGATACTGTTTTCTTGGCATCTCGTAAGTCGTACTTTTGTTTACATTTGATCATCGACCCTTCTTTTGATTTTGATGATTTGAGGAATGAACAAGAAACAGATAGTCTGCACCGGCTGAAGAAATCTGCTTTTTAAACACAGACAGGGTTGGCAAAAACCTGGGTTTTTTCTGTACTTTAAAGGGTTTTAGATGCTTTTTTGAGGATTTGAAAAGTGTTCAGATTTTTTGTTATGTAAAAGGACAGGATATATAATTAATTATATGATTAAAATAAATTTAAAATGGTAATCACTTTTTAAAATTAAAAATTTTAAAAATCAGTTTTAAATTATGCAGAAGAAATTTTTGTCTAAATTAAAGGAAATTTTGAAATCTTAAAATAATTTTTTTTCATATTATAAAATTTTTCTTACATCCAAAAACTAGTTTTGAATGGTGATCATTTTATACTAACAGCTGGCTTTGAAATAGTTGCATTTGAAGTTTTTTCTTTTCCATAAAATATATTAAATTATTGCTCTATATTTATTAGCAGTATTGTGTTATTAAAGCATTCAGACGATATCTTTTCAGTTAATTTGTAAGCTATATATGATAAGTAGCAGAATTAATTATATATATTATCCCCATGTTTATTATTTGCAGTTGTTATACATATTTTTTACTTAATTTTTCTTGTCCATTTTTTGATTGATTTTATCACATGTAATACTTCAATATTCTTATTTTTTTTTTCGTCCTACATTCTTATTAACTTTGTTTAATTTAGATTTTATTGTATTTGTTATACGGATAACTATTTTTCCCTGAAAATTTTTTTGTTTTTTCTAGCAGTTTAGACCCCCTCAAATTTAACAAAATCTAGGATCATTGTCAAAGATGAAATATATTATAGATTTAATTCAATATACTTATTATTAGTTAAATATGTGGAATTTTAACTAAAGATTTTAAGATCCCAATTTTGAAAAAACCCACTTGGGTTTTTTCGGGTTGGGCACATGAAGCCAACCCTGAACACAGATAGTCCACAGACTATAATACATGCAAAATTACAGTACATTAATTATTAATATCTTCATTACTTTAAGTATTCATACTTTTTCCAGAAAACTATTTTACTATCTAATTATTAAATTGTTATACTACTCATTAGCACACAATTCATCCACCATTTTCTGCAGACAGAGCAAGTATTTAGTCTAGAAACAGGCTTGATTTAAAAAATATTTTTAATTTTCATGTTCATGTATAGCTATATATATTCAAAACAGTAATGAATTCTTATATGTTCAAAATTGTTAAGGTGGAATCAAATGCTATGTGGTAATTTAAATCTTGACTGCTAAAAGATTATACCTTTTGTAAGTTTATCATTAAGTTGATGATCTTTTATTTTTAATAATTTTTGTTCAGAAGATGATCCAATTGTCTGGTTTTAGATTTAGTATAGTAGCAAACATTTATCCATCGAGATTATGGCATTTCAATTGTTTAATTATTCTTGTTATCTATAGGAAAATTTAATTTTGCAAAATTAAAATTACTTTTAATTTTACTCTGAGATTAATCAGATTCCAATTAATATTTACAGGTACATTTAAAAGTAATTAATAATTACTTTAAACTGAAAACAACACAATAAGTAATCAATTACTAATAATTGGATCCCATATTTTAAATAACAGGGTTTGGGCTGTTTAATATAACTAAAAAACAGTTTAAACACGTGCCAAGATAATCCTAACACCAGGGTTGGCATGATTTAAATCAGTTGATTTTTTTTTTAAATCATTGATTTAAATCTTTTTTTTTTTCTTCACTTCTCTTACAAACTATATTCCAAACACAGAAGAATTTGGAATCAGCACAGAAATACCAATAAGTAAATAAGTGTAAATAGATAGCATGTGTTTTCCAAGAATGGAGGGGTTGTTATCAGAAAGTAGTAACAGTAGGTACAATGACTAATTATGACTGATGGAATTCTTTTTATGCCATGGGAGGTAAAGAGAGTATTAGAGAACTCGAAATCCAGTTTCTCTACCCAATAACGACAAACGTGGCTTCATCTGCTAGAATAGAAAGACAGATTTCTTCTTTTGGTATTGTTCATTCTAGCCTTCGTAACCCATTAGGAGTGGATAAAGCATAGAAACAAGTGCTTTTATTGAAGCAGTTATACAACTAATTCATAGCTTAAAAAATATTGAAATAATTGTGATTTTTTGTTTTTTTAAATAAATAGCTTGCATTAAATGAATATTTAGTTCTTTAAATTTACATCTTATTGAGTTCGCACTATCCAAATTATAAAATAATAAAATGGATTTAGATTAAAATTGATATATTTAATGTTAAGTAATCAGTGTATAGAATATGCTAGATAGATGTTACTTATAACAAATTATTCCATGAATATTGCAAAAAATATAAAAACACTACAATTAAAATTAAAATTCAGAAAAAAATCAAATAAATCTGATTTAAATTGAAAAAATCTGATATAAATCAAATAAATCTGATTTTTTTTTCCAACCCTACCTAACACTAATAGAAACTTTTGACAATACTTTAAGCAAACTACTTTAAAAATTAAGAAATTTCTCTAGATTAGCAATTACAATATATACTTTGTTTTAATAAAGTATCCTGAATATCAATTTTAAAAGTGTGAACAAATAAAGAATTTACATTACCTTTCAAAAAAAATATTTGATAAATAATAATGGAAAGAATAGTAGGAAATATAAATCTATCTACATTTAAACTTTCAAAAGCGTACAATTTAAAACCTTTATGTTTAGCATGTACTTTAGAAGGTGTTTATTCTTTTAAATTCAGAAGAAAAAAGTACATATATAGGTTAAAAAAATTCTTTCATAAAAATTTATTTTTAGCAACAGTTTGTACTTGGTGACAAGGTTTTTAATCTAGAGATTCATTCTGTGTTAGCATTTAATTGCATGGCTTTTTTTCTTTTAGTACAGATTAAGAGCCTTCAAACAAGTCATCCAACTAAGTAGACCTAACTAAAAACTAATTTGCTTATTTATGCTCATTTGACAGAAATTCTCATAATTTATACTTGTAAAACCTTTTATAATACAAAAAATTGAAATATATGACAAATAGTTTTGGTAAACGAATACATTCATCCCAGACTTAACATTTATAAAGAAAATGAAATAAAAAGGTTATAACCAGGGTTGGCATGATTTAAATCAGTTGATTTTTTTGAAAAAATCATTGATTTAAATCATTTTTTTTTCACTTCTTTTAAAACCTCTATTCCAAAGACAGGAGAATTGGGAATCCGTCAGCACAGTAATACCAATAAGTAAATAAGTGTCAATAGATAGCATGTGCTTTCCAAGAATGGAGGAGTCGTTATCAGAAAGTATGGAGTAGGGGTAGTACAATGACTGATTATTGGAATTCATTTTATGTCATGGGAGGTAAACAGAGTATGACAGAACTCGAAATCCAGTTTGTCTACCCAATAACGACAGCCGTGGCTTCCTCTGCCGCAATGGAAAGACAGTTTTCTTCTTTTGATACCATTCATTCTAGCCTTTGTAACTCATCAGGAGTGGATAAAGCATCCAAGCGAGTGTTTTTATTGAAACAATTAAATCCATAATTCGGTGTTTAAAAATATTGAAATAATTATGATTTGTTTTTTTAAATAAATAGTTTACATTAAAAGAATATTTCATTTGTTCTTTAAATTGACATCTTATTTTGCACTATCCAATTACAAAATAATGGAATGTACTTAGATTAAAATTGATATACTTAATTTTAGGTAATAAGTGATCTAGATAGATAAGATGTTACTTCTTGTAACAAACTATTCTATGTAAATTGCAAAAAACATAAAAACAACAATTAAAATTACTATTCAGAAAAAAATCAAAAAAATTCGATTTAAATCAAAAAATCTGTTTTAAATCCAAAAAATCTGATTTTTTTCCAACCCTGGTTATAACACTTAATAATTACCTAACGGCAGTTAAATTTTCTCTCCAGATAAAACGAAATTAAAATACGAATGTCTGTTTAATAATCTACAGTATATAAAATACTAATGTTAAAAACATAATTACTTATATTAAAATATACATGGTAAACAGATAATCGTTTGAAATTATTATCTAAACTAAGTTCTGTTTGAAAAAATATCAAGAAGGAATTGAAAGCCGTAAATTAAAGAATTTTTCTCTACCTTTTCCAGAACACTTTTCGCGAAGTGAAAACGTTATTGAAAACTCCCAATTTAGAACTTTTACATCAAAAACAAACTGAATATACACAAAGCGTTTTTCAATTACTATATACGTATACATAGTCGATAGTACATTCTAAATATTACTCTTTAAACTTTCTGAGTGTGATATGAAACTTTGTAAACAAACATTGAAAGTTGTCGTACTTACGAAGGAACCTAGAAGGTAAATACTAGCTCGTTACACACGTATTAGCTATTTTAAGTGGTATATGTTAAACAAAATGAAAAATTAAAAATAAGTTACAACTGTATTGTCAAACATAAGTTACGAAGTCAGATTAAAATCAAGATCATTTAATTGTTTCACAAAATATTAATAAAAAAAAAAAAAGCTTTACGAAGGAAACAAAAAGAAGTATAAACAATCACTTACATAACATATTCCATACGAAATTTCCATCACATACTACATCAGAAATAAAAATGTGTAAACCTATAAAAACAAACTGTAACAACTCAATACCAATTCCGGACAACAATTTCAGATTGATTTGGCGAGAGAAGAAAAAAGCTTTTTTCACGCCAACACATGTAAAACTCATAGAGAAAGTGCGCATGACATCAGATGAAGTAAAAATGGTAGCTCAACTTCCTCGTTGGCAAAAGATTTGAATTTCCTACGGATTGTGATTGAGTTTTTATTTTGTCAATTACCTGAAAATGGTAACAAGCTGTCGTACGTATGGCTGTACTAAGCGTCTCAAAAAAGGCGAATATATTGTATTTTATTCTTTCCTAAAGATCCTACATTGCGAATGCTTTGGATAAAAGCTTTGAAAAGGCAAGACTAGACTCCAAATTCTTCTTCGAGAATTTGAGGCAAACGTTTACAGAATGGTAATAAAACGTTAACCCTATTGTAATGTAATAGATTACATAAAATTATTATGCTCTAAGAATTTTTTTATTATTACGAAGTTTTTTTTTATTTCTAATGTATTTTCTATGCTTTTGTAAGAGGTACTGTACCTATAAAAGTTATAACTTTTTTTGTCCTTAAAATGATCAGGATTTGTACATTTTTATTAGATTCTTATTTATGTAACAGTTTATTGTGCCTGTTAACATAATCTTTGATTATGATACTCAATAATAGTATGTAAAATGTTTAATTTTTTAAAAAAAACTATAATTTTGTAAGTGCTAAAATAATCTATTTTGAATTACTTGGCCAGTTTAGGATGTTTCCTTCCCCTTTCCTTAAATAAAATTTAGTTTTATTGTATACATGATCCCTATCGAAGCGCATAAGATACAATGAAAAGAAGCTATGTATTGCCAACGAAAAGTTGAGTTGTCGTCAGCACTCGTATTTGTTTAAAAACATGCACTTCCTCTATAGAGACAGAGATAGTCTCTCTACGTTCATAAAAACCATATGTAGTAATCGCAATGTCATGTACAAATCACAGAGAATATTCCAAACACATTTTAAGGAAAATAATTTTTAACTTCATAAAAACTTTTTGAGTTTTGAAAAATATCTCAACTGTAAGTTACAAAATTGAATAATTTATCTCAGATGTGAAAATATTTTCCTTCAAATAACTCTTTGAGGGAATTTAAAATCAAGCAAAAGAGTAGGTATAACTGTCACGTAAAATTTGGTTCAACATGAAAGTGTAAAATGTTGGTCGTTCAACACTGAATAAACCCATACATAATATTTAGTATTGATAAATAAAACATCTCAGCTAGGGGATTCCAACAACAATGTCGCCGATCTTTGTACACTGTATTACTGATTTACATGTAACCAAATTGTTGCCCTAAATCATCTTTTTTCCATATTTTCAAAGAATTAAAGCTGAATTACTAACTCTTTTTCACCTTTTTTTTTCTATATTGTGCATTGATGCGCCTGTACTATCTATTTCATGCCAATACAGAAAGTGCATGTTTGTAAACAAATACGAGTGCTGACTACAACTCAACTTTCCGTTGGCAAAACATGGCTTGTTTTCATTATATCTTATGAGCTTCAATAGGGAACACGCATACAATAAACCTAATTTTTATTTAAGGGAAGTAGAAGAAAACATCAGAAACTGGCCATATAATTCAAAATAGATTTTTTTAGCAATTAACAAAATTATATATATATATATATATATATATATAAAATTAATCACTTTACACAGTACTATCAATCAATGTATAACTACTTTGATTGTGTTAACAGGCACAATAAACTATTACGTAAATGAGAATCTAATAGGTGTGCAAAACCTGATCATTTTAAGGACAAAAAATAATTACATTTATAGGTACAGTACTTCTCACAAAAGTATAGAAAATACATTAGAAATAGGAAAAAACAACTTAGAAATATTAAAAAATTCTTAGAGCATAATAATTTTATATAATCTATTACATTAAAGTAAGGTTAACGTTTTATTACCATTCTGAAAATGTTTGCCGCAAATTCTCGAAGAATTTGAAGTCCAGATTGCCTTTTCAAAGCTTTTATCCAAAGCATTCGCAATGTAGGATCTTCAGGAACGCAATAAAATCCAGTATATTCGCTTTTTTGAAACGCTTAGTAGAGCCATACGCATAACAGCTTTTTACCATTTTCAGATAATTAACAAAATTAAAACCCCAATAACAAGCACAATCTGTATGAAATTCAAATGTTTTGCCAACGAGGAAGTTGAGGTGCAATTATTGCTGCACCTGACGTCATGCGCACATTCTCTATACGTGGCTGTCTCGCACAGTTTTCTTAACTTCTTTGCTTGCTTCCTTAATTTTTATTGAGCAGTGTTGAAAGCATAATATTCCTTATCTACGATCAAAGTAATGAAAATACATTAAACTTTTGATAATATGGTAAAAGAAGTGTATATAAATTGTTTACACTTTGTACATAAATCATGATCAGTGGAAAAGATTAAGGTATTTTTCTTTAATTTTTGTTGTCTTTATTTGATGTTCACGAGTGATTTGCCAGTATGTATTCCTATTTCTTATTTTTCTTAAAGAAAAAATAATTTTAGCGATCAAAATCACACTAAAATTTCTTTTATGATTTATTTCCTTTTAAGAAAAGTCTTATAATCCCAACAAATATTTTATCTACTGAAAGTAAACCAAACTCTATTATACGCCTAGATTTAGGACATGATGACACCTTATCACATTTCTATTTTGCTCCGATCGGTTAAATTAAAATTCTAATTACAAAAATTAGTAAACCATAACGTTTAAATGATGGAATCGGATTCCCAGCCCACATTTGTGGAGAGCTCAATTTATCGCCCAGCTTCATTGGACAACTAATGGAAGTAAATTCCTGCATACCTGAACCATATAGAAAGAGGCCTGGGCAAGGTCGCCCCAAACCATGACGACCAGAAAAGATCGCCGTTGGTGCATTATAGGGATGCAGTAGCTTCTCACAAAGACTTCATGAGAGAAGATTGTATATAAGGCCTGCTAAGTTTTGATTCTACGAACAGGCGAATCCTTTTAGCTTGGTGCACAGATAGAGATGTAAAAAATCCGAAATTTTGAACAGGTGGGAATAAACCCGGAATTTTGGGAAGAAATCATTTTAACAATGTTTACATTTATTTATTCAACAGTGGCTATTTAAAAACTAGCATATTATTTCTAACAATTTTTTTTGTCTCTCTCTCTCTCTCTCTATATATATATATATATAATTCAAGAAATATTAGCAACAACCATTTAAATGATTTCACAGTAATCCTTATGTCATTAAACACCCTGTTAGTCTTATCAAACACGTAACTGGTTGCTTCAACATTAATTGCTAATATAATAATTATATACATTATTTTTGATCATTATCTATTATGTAAATTGCTCTATGTTAAACTTTCCCCCCTCCTTTTATAATATAAAAATAAATCATTAAATTTAAAATAAGAGCTTATTATTTTTTGTAATGCATATTTCCTTTAAAGGTGTCATCCAATGACATTGTAGCATTTTGTGTCCAATTCCTACACACAGACACAAAAATATATATATATATATATATATAGAGAGAGAGAGAGAGAGAGAGAGGAGGGGTTAAAATCCAAGAAAAATAATGATTTATGGGTTTTGTGACATTACAGATTATTGCCTAATATTGATGTTATAATAAAAATATTGGATATTTCTCAAAGGAAAATTAGACTCCTACTTGCGTGCTAAACAGGATACCTTTGCCAAATAGAGTGAGTGAATCCCAATTATTCAATTTTTTTTTTCATAGCATAAAATAGTTTAATTTTGTGAAAATATCCACTTTGAGGTCTACAACAAAGACAGAAAAAAGTGGTAGGAATTGGCTACTTCAAAATTCCCGGTTTTTTCCACTGCTCACAACTCTATGCACAGGGCATAAAGATTGGAGTATGGAAGAATGGGCTGCCGTTAAGCTTAACCAGTATGGACAATACCAGGGCCCCGCTGCTTGCCTTCCAATATCCACGAAATCGAGCATTATGGAGGAGGTATAAGCAGACATTATGGATAGCTGTGTATCGCTCCATGTCGTTAAAAGAGGAACTGAAACTGCTGCGAGCTACAGGAACAAGTTCTCGGAATCCTATGCTTTTTTTGGGCTTCCATTGACCCGGAGTTTATTTTAACGGGCGTTAACCAAAAAGTCACATAGTGTTCTTATGGTCTATGAATTTTTAGAAAGTTAGGATATTTGCCAGATAGATTGTCCAAATAGATCTCCAGACCTAAGACCCGAAGAGCATGTCTGGGGAGGGCAATTGCAACTCGCATCCTCTAAATTAACTACTACTTATTTAGCAAAGAAATAATTAGGAACAAGAATAATATGCATATCATTTAATAAAATCTGTCACCTTTTCTAATGGACTGCAGAAATTTCAATTAATTAAAAAAAGCCTTTTAAGAATGGCATCTAAACACACTAACCAGACTTTGGACAAGAGGAATGGGTAAAATGGACATGCTAGTACAAAGAGAAAGTTTAATTTGGTGGAAAATTCGAGCTTCAGCTGTTGTCAATAACCATGGCTATAAGATAGAAACAAATCACTGCCAAAAAATACAGCAATAAAACTAAACTATGAAAATCATTAAAACAGGCTTGCAACTTCTGAGGTTTTTTGAAAAAGTGTCAAATAATACAGAATAAATGACTAAAAAGTAAGTAAACATTGGAAAAAGAAAAGCAATTTTTTTTCTCCTCTTGATTAAAGATGCTATTATTAAGATTTTTCTATTTATTGTAACCCGAAATCAAATGATTCATGCTGCAAGACATGATTTTAGCGTCAAATACAAAAAAGGTTAAACATTTTGTTTAACACAACTCAACATTGCTTTTTATTCAAGAAAATCTAGAAATTAGATTTGAATACATACAATATAATAATTTTATAATCATAATTTTTTGCATATATTAATGATGTTTTGAAATATGTACATAGCTAGATTAAAGTATCTAAACAAAAATTGTGAAGTAAAAGAAAAAGAGAAATGTGTGTTTGGACATAAGTTAATTTAATGTATTAAATATACATTTCAGGAACTTCTTTACGACTTTTTAAAATCACTAAATTCTGAAAACTGTACGACTAATTACATTTTAATAAGAAAAATAAGATTAGAGCATCCCATTTTTGGTCTTTTATTAAAATATTTTTTTTATTAATTCAGATTTTCTTTTTTCAACAACAGAAAGAACCGGAAACTAGATCAACTGGAAATCCATACAGGGGTCGAAATAGCCCCACGGGGGTGATGGTACTTGGAAAGAGAGGTGGGTCTGAAGAGCCGAGGGGTGATGTACCTGTAAGACGTCATTGCGTTCGCCAAGTTTTTCCCTCCCACCAGTAGCTGTACAACCAACGATTCAATAATGTACTTACCCAAGGTCATCTGCCAACCTACGAGAGCCACCCATGCAAAATAATACAAAAGGTTTCTATTCGGTCGTGTTGAGTGATTGTAGTGCTTGCGCTAAGAGCGAAATACGGATCAGAACATTGTCGGACCCCCTGATATACCATGAAAAAAGTGATCATTGTAAAAAAAGTCACTAAAGGTAAGAAAAGTGACGGAATTGAATGAATGAAATCACCTTTAGGGCAGCCCCTGGGGGATTCTCCAAGAGCAGGGCACTGCGACCAGAGGTCTATTGTACCCAAACCCAAGAAGAACAAAACAAGACTCAAGTGCGCCTAAGAGAAAAGGCCACAAGCTGAGGCAAATCTCAGCAAACAGCTAACAGGGATGTCCTGTAGCTCCCAAGGCTCAAGGAGGTGGCGACCAAGGTGCTCAAACCTAAGAGCCGAGAAATACTCGCAATCACACAAAATGGGGTGAGCAGTCTCCTCCTCAAGACGGCAGCCACAACACACGGGATCAGAGCTAATCCCCATAATGTTGAGGGCACAATGACCAGTAAGAAGACCAACTGCTTTCCTCAGACCATTTCTATGAAGCGACAAGAGCTCCTTACTATGCAGACTGGGGCAGTCACGATTAAGCTCTTTAGCTTGCCTATGACCATCCCCAATAAGCCACTTGGAATACTGACTTTAAAATGCCTAAAGGCAGAATTCCTAATAGACCCCGGAGCAATACCAAGGAAAGGCTCAGGTCCAGTAAAGGAAATGCTGGCTAAATAATCAGCTAGCTCATTACCCTGAATTCCCATATGACCAGGAACCCAGTAAAGATTAACCTTGTTGTCTAGGGCAAGGTCACGAAGAGACTCCAGACACTCCCATACCAATGCAGAGGTAAAGTGACGGAATTGCAAGCCTGTTAGCATAAAGTGTGAACAACCTTCTGTAATCTATTGTTTGTGTTTATGTCAACAGAGCTATAAATCAGTTTAACAAGAAACTTTATTTACAAACAAAAGCGCACAATCTTCTTCTACGGGTGATACAAAATCTTCACAACAAAGCATCAACATTCAAAGAGATTCCCAATGTAAATAACAGGTCTTCTTCCCTCCTATCACAAGTTGATTCAACAATATGCAAAAATAATTGGACTGTACAAATAACTATACATCACAACACAACATTTGATTCTTTTGATTACTCACCATGAAACACCTTGCAAAATCATTTCTATAAAATTAAAAAGGATCTGAAAGCAAATTTTTATAAATTACTTTTTTAAATCATAACATATTGAAAGCTGTTTGAGAAGTTAAGATCAACCTCTAATTTTGTTGAAAACAAACAACATAGATCTTTCCCTTGCGAAAAAGTTATATAATTAATGGATCTTTGCAAAAACTGCATGCCAAGTTTAAACAAGAATAACATGTTAGATTTCAATTGTTTCAAACAATTTTATAGGCATACCCAAAGAAATCTTTTCGGCTAAAACTCTCACCTATGTTTTGGTGTCAGTTTCATTCATATTCTTTTTTTTATTTTTAACAAAAGCAATTTAAGATAAATATCTTAAATAATTTTTAGACCAAATTACAAGCTAATTTTATTTATACAGGGTTCCCATTCTTTTTCCAGAACAAAAATTAAGGACTTTTTCAGGACTATCTAAGGACCAAAGTAACTTTTTCTAAGGACCTACTTGAAATACACGACATAATGGCATAAACCCTATTTCCTGAAAAACATATTTTAATTATTATGAACCAGACAAGGCATATTCAAGAAGTGCTCCACAATATATCAAAATTAAGTTTTTAAAAATGCCTAAAAATTAATAGAAGATAAATCTTTTTGACAAAACCTAATTTTGAAAAATGTACATCTTAAGTTTTTGGAGTGATCAGACTAAAAATAAATTGTGAATAAAAACAATCTTATAAACAGTACTTCCTGAGGGTTTAAAAATGACTGATATATATATTTATATAAGAGTTCTATATATATTTATATAATCAGCTGATTATATATATTTATATAATCAACTAGTATATATATATATATATATATATATATATATATATATATATATATATATATATATATACTAGCTGATTATACCTGGCATTGCCTGGGAAAGAAGAGTTTTAGACTTTTCTATTACATTCAATGAAAGGAAAATGAAACTTCCACAAGTAATTGAAATATCTACAAACCCCCATCCTCCATGCTTCGTTTCATTAAAATCTGCAGGACTGTTAGCTATTGGGAAACACTTTATACTTTAAACCTATACAAACTATTATATATTTGTCCTATAAGAAAACGGATAGGAAATCACATGAGACTGTGGATATCATCGATGGAGACATTGATCGCATTCTAATTTAAAAAATTAAGCAGTTTAAGGGCTTTTGACAAAATTTAAGGGCATCTAAAAAAGAAAGCTAAAATTAAGGAGTTTTTAAGGACAGTGGGAACCCTGTTGTAATATAGAAACTATATAAATTTATTAACTAATATACAATAAAAAAATTTTTTTTAAAGTAAAATTATACATAAGGAAATATAAGTTTTAAACATAAAATAGAAATAAAACCCAATAAAAAGTTATCCAAACTGTTTATATAGATTTAAAAATATCATTACTTAGTAAAATTGGCTCTGTTTTAAAAAGAGCAAAATATCTGCTACAGACATTGTAAGATGACTCGAAACATACATCAGCAGAAATTGAGAGTTGCTTGCTTAGTCTACAAAATATTAAAGACACTAATATTACAATAGATATAACTTTGATTTTGCGAAAAGTAATTATAATTTTCACATGTTTCCATATTTCAATTTTGTTTTGTCCTTCAGAAATGGGCATCTGGCAGAAACCTACTGATCGCACTTGCTAAGAAAAAAAAAAAAAAAGAAAGAAGAGAATGAAATAAGTAAATATACACTTCTGGACAGTAGACTCACAAAACCAAGCTTTTGTTGCAATTCTAAAATTTATCAGTGAAGAACAAATTTTGCCTTCAAATGCAGAATGAATCACATTAGGATGATATGTCATTCATTATATCGTTTTTACTTATTTTATTGTAAATCAATTTCATTTTTCTATTATTTCGTTTCTGTACTAAAACAAGGAAAAATAAATATACTAGGGTTGTATAATTAGATAAATATATACGAATATAATGTGTATAAGCTGAGAGTGTTTTTAGTTACAATAGTTACCTAAAATTTAAATCCTGCATGCAAGTCAAAAAATGAAAAAGTTCTCCCTGACAATTGGGTGAATCTCCAAGCAAGTATGGTGGGTGAACCATACTTGCAACCAAATCTCTTTAAAGTGCAAAATTAATGTTTCTTTAATATTTTTTGCCATGTTATCTAGTTTGAGAACAACAGAGGTAGAGGTACCATAAAATAAATACAACATTATTTCCTTGCACGTTTCAACAAAAAGACAACTTCAAATTTAGCTGTTAAACATCTTCATGCTTTCTTTATTAATATTTCAATTTTACGCAAACTTTTCTTCATTAATGTTCTGACACAGAGTTTGAGAATCGTGGCAAACATTTTTTTTTACTTATAAATGCCAATGACAGTAAATTGAAAGTTAAATTTAATTATTTTTTTAAATTCCCCTTTTTAGTGATTTATTACTTTCTACAAATATAGGCTATCGTGGCACATTTTCTAAATTTTTGGCTTTTTATTTATTATTATTATAACCTAATTTCCTACGTATAATCTGCAAGTACGAATTTCACGATATTTTCAGAAAAAATACTGTATAATCCACAGATTAAATTTCCGTTGATTCACAGTTTTCAATGTATATGCAGGGTATCTGCCAAAATAAAAATTTTCAAATCCATGACTTTACATGACTTTCCCTGATTTAGCAGATCATTTTCCATGACTTTAAAAAGCTTTCGTTGAAGTATATATAAATAAAACTTCTGATGTACATATAAATGAAATATATGCTTTTCGAGAAATTACAGGAATTTTATCATAAAAAAGCTATAACTTTATGAGTGTTAATAAACTCACATAAAAATAAATTGTATCTACATACCTAAAATATCTATATACCTAAAGTATCTACATACATATTTAATCCTATAGCAATTTTTCAATCAAAATGTTTCCAATTTGAATTCAGGGTACTTTGGTATTATTCAGGTGACTACGAATAATAGCCAAATATAACCCTATAATGTTTATATACAATATCCCTAGAGATAAACATATATTTGGTGCAAAAATCTTAACTAACTCTTATTAAAAAATAATAATTATTATATTAATAAAATTTTAATCTACAATTTAAGAAAAAACCAGAATAATATCCATTTACCCACCCATCAAGCTTTCTCGCTTCGAGTTTTCTTGGTGAACAAATTTTACTTGGCAATAGGGTCAATAGTAATACATAAATACCAAACTCAGTAACTTCAGCCAAATGACGAGTAAAAATAGAACTAAACAATTCAATGCATTTTTTTAAATCGGTAGTTTAGCAGATCCATGACTTTTACTCATTTTACTTGAAAAATCAAGACTTTCCATGACAAAATTAATCCATTGTTTAAATCCATGATTTTCCAGGTGTGTGGAAACCATGTATTTGTAATCTTTATGAAAGATATTTGTAAATTCTATTATAAAAAATTTTTTTAATGGTAGATAATATGCATTAGAAGGAAATTTAAACCTTTTAACTTATAATCTGCAGATTATACGTTGGAAATTAGGGTAGCTTCATTATAACACAGGTAAGACTATAAATTTTAACCCCATGTGTTTCATGTATTTTTGTGTTTACATATATATATATATATATATATATATATATATATATATTAATTCACAGGATATATAACAAGTTAGACATGGTAAAATTCAGATCTATACAAAGATTCAAAAGGGCTGGGTACTTGATAAAAATGAATGATGAATGAGTCACCAAGAGGAATTTTCAAAGCCAAACCATCATGAGCTCAAAAAACGAGAAGACCTAAGATCCAGTGGACTGCTTTAAAAGTTCTTAGAGTGAAAAACAGGAGGAGTCTATTCATAAAAAGCGCAATCTGGAATACGATTCTGCAGAATGTCATGGCCCACTTGAGAGCCATTGATAATGATGATATATAATATATATGTTTCAGACTTTTTCAGTGGCCAACAATAAAACCATTGCCAAGAAGGAATTGTATCTGTTCTGACGATCTGTAACAGAACAATTCCCATACTTTAGCTTTATAAAATGTTTCAAATTCTCAGCTTATACACAGGAATGACATATTTCAATGAGGGCATTATGAAATGCATAGAAAGAGCACACAGATGTCGCAAGTTTTCGAGTAAAAAGAAGTCAAATCACTGCAAAGAATATTCGTGCTGACACTGATAACTAGCAATCAGTCATAAAAAAATATTACAACAAAATAAAATATCTAACACACTAAACTAAATACAGAATTGGCACTTGTATGACCCAAAATAACAAAGCAAGGTGCAATATCCTTTTTGGTGACTATAAAGAGTATATGACTATAGTAAAAACGTAACAACTGCGCATATATACACTAATTACAAAAAACAAAATAGCCATTAACACATCTTATACATATACACCTACATGTGTATGGCAGTACCACTCACAATCAAAATATACAGATATATATACATAAATGCAAACAACTTTTTCCTTTGTACACGACTGGAGTTGAATACATTTTTGTCTCTCTTTAGAATTCGCTGCTTTCTCACTTTATTCACAGTGAAGGAGCTTCTTAACGCTTTCTCTAAAAAGTCTGCTAAATACATTTATGTGAAAAACATTGATAGCAGATTTTCTGAAATTACTTCTTTAAATGAAGACAATTCAATTTATTTTGCTAATTGATATGAAAAGTATAATCTTTCAAGTATTATCTGTATTTTCATTTCTATTTCATTTCTGGATTGCATTACTTTCACATTGTTCCCGCTCTTTTTCCAGATAAAAAATTAAGGATTTTCTAAGGGCCAAAGTAACTTTTTATATGGACCTACTTGAAATACATGGCATAATGGCATAAACTCTACTTCGTGAGGAACCTGTTTTAATAATTATGAACCAGACAAGGCATGTTCAATAAATGCCCTACAATACTTCAGAATTGAGTTTTTAAAAACGACTAAAATTAATATAAGATCAATCTATTTGACAAAACCTAATTTTGAAAAATGAACATCTTAAGTTTTTTGAGTCATCAAACTAAAAATAAATTGTGAATAAAATACAATGTTATAAACAGCACTTTCTGAGGGTTTAAAATTGACTGATATATTTATATGAGAGTCATATATATATATATATATATATATATATATATATATATATATATATATATATATATACTAGCTGACTATACCCAGCTTTGCCTGGGAAAGAAGAAAGTTTTAGACTCTTCTATTACATTGAATGCAAAGAAAATGAAACTTCCATAAGTAACTGAAATATTTACAAACCCCCATCCCCCATCCTTCCTTTAATTAAAATCTGCATGACTGTCAGCTATTGGGAAAGGGCAGCTGACTTTATACTTTAAACCTTTTAAGTATACGAAAGATTATTTATTTGTCATAAAAGAAAACTGATAGGAAATCACACGAGACTGTGGATCTTGTCCATGGAGAAATGGATTGCGTTCCAATTTAAAAATTAAGGAGTTTTTAAGGGCATTTGACAAAAATTAAGTAGTTTTAAGGGCCCTTTAAAATGAAAGCTAAAATTAAGGAAATCTTAAGTATTTTTAAGGACCGTGGGAACCCTGTTTCATCAAAAATCATTTTCCCCATTTAAAATTCCCGTTGCTTATGAGCAGCAGAAAGAGAAACAAGGTCAATACATGGAACCGATTTGTTTCTCCCAATTTCACTTAGAATATCTTTAACTTTAATTCAATAGGCTAAGATTTACAAATTATAATCACTGATTATAAACAAATCTTCAATAAAGCAATATTTGTAATATTAAAACTTTTTTAAGGAAAAAAAATTGATTTTAAGAAAAATAACCTAATTTTAAATAATTTTTTAGTAAAATTAAATAATATATATTGTCAGGCAAATTTAATGAATTAAATAAACAATTTGAGGGATGTCAATTGTTTTATATCCATTTGCCTTTTAATTGTTCTCATTATTATACACATGACCCAATAGTCCGATTCACTGTTGCCTGTATTATTAAAACTCCATCCCTCTAATTTGTTCATTAATTAAAAAAAGTATTTTTCTTTTTGCCATGAACCTAAAATAAAACTTACCCAAAATATACAAAACACTATCTAGCAAATTCCAAATAACAATTCAATAACAACTCAATAATGGTACTTGCGTATTATCGCAACCAGGCCAAAATTCGCATAAATCGCCAAATTTGGTGACCCTAATTACGGCAACCCTACGTGTTATACGTGGTTTTTCGTAAAGAAATTATTTTGCTTACTGGTTAGATTGAATGCCATGAAATACTTTAACTATGGGTATTTGGGATCTGCCTGCAAGTGAAAAAGATGCTGCTGAATTGTTACAGGGATATGGAATTATACCGAACGAACGTACTTGTAAAAATTCTCATAAAATGAAACTGTATTTTGGAAAGCAAATCTTCTGGAAATGTAACGTCGAAGAGTGCAATCAACGCTTGGGTGTGAGAACCGGAAATTGGTTTGAAGGTAGCCGAATTTCATTTGTGACAGCTGTGCGCTTCATTTATAGTTGGTGTAAAGAGTTAACCTCAATTAAATTTTGTGCAGAAGAGATGCGTTCACACACAACATGTAGAGCGCATGTGGGACTCAGCCAAATGGCGCAACAAAAAAGAGAGGAACAGCCCGTCATCATCTTGACTCATACCTTATCGAATTTATATGGTGCCAAGCTCAAGCGGTTAATGGCGAAGACGGTTTTCAATCAGTGCTAAAAGCAATAGCCAAAAGAATTCCGCTGAAAAAATAATTATGCAACTTATTCAAATTCGAAACCGGAAGAGTTTAATTGCTATTTTATATTTTAAAACAAAATAATATAAAAAACTGTATTAAAAATTATCTGTAATTAATAAATGTACATTTTCTTTCTATTCATACTTTCTTACTCAAACTTACAAATCATGCCAACCTGGTTGCGATAATACTAAGTACCCAATAATTTATCCTTCCCTCGTTGAGTTAAAACATAGATACCAATTGCATAATTAATGACAGCCCTCGAGTGGATTTGAATATTTTTTTTGTCTACATGTTAAAAAAAAAAAAAAGAGCTTAACTTTCTGTGGACCATTATTAAAAAATGTAATGGAATTCAACTGCCATCTAGTAAAATTTTAACGAAAATTTTCTAATTCCAAATAACACCTGTGTAGCCATAAGGACATGATATACTTGAAGGGAGTCATATATATGACTGTGATCCTAAATGGATTCCGTTTCAATTGGATGTTTTTAGATTTGGAGTCAAAGCAGTTTGGGTATTATTCAGAAAAATAATATGCTGTATTCTTCGATCTGCCTTCAAAGTAACAAGGAAGGAGTAAGAGGAAGTGATTCCTAAACATTCCGGTTTCCATTTAAAAAAAGAAAAGTTTGACATGTACTATCCATGTTTCCAACTCCAAGTTTTTTTCCAATATGTGTTTTAACAAAAAAACTTAGGCTGACATTTATTCTGAGAAGATGAAAATTTAGTTCTGAAATACTCTGCCATGAGTTCAAATCCCGTATTTATGTCATTCAAGAAGAGCATTTCTGCAGCTCAACGGATTCCTATTATGGGAAGTCCCCACTTGGTTCATTTTCACTCGGCTGACATTGTCGTTTCAATTTTCAATACATTTTGTGTATTACTGTAAACAACAAGAGCGGAAATATTAAATGGAATCAGCTAAAGTACGATCCCTTTGTGTCTTTCCATAAATGATGCACACACTAACAAGGTTGAGTCATCTTTCTTCTTCCAAGTTGGTGTTGAGGGCATTTTCAAAGTTCTGGTGGAACACAATGTTGCTGCAGACTGAATGAACAGTGGTCGTGTTCGAACAACCTTCGGCACTGCTGAAGGGGGGAGATATGGTTTGGTACACAGCTTCCGATGATTCCTGGTTCAGCTCCTGAAAAACAACATTCTGGAAATTTAAAAAAAAAAAAAACCAAGTGCATCCACACACACACACACACATAACATGAAACAAAAGTTTAAATTAAATATACTCAAACATTTTAATAATAAAAACAGATAAAAGATGTTTTATATTTAAGGTATCCATCTACAATTGGACAACTTTTTTCTTTAAACGTAGAAACTAGTTCATGTTCTTACATTTTTAGATTTATTTTTTATATTACCATAGAGAATGGCACTTAAAAAATTAATTCCTGGAGAAGTTTTTATAAAATTTCTAATAAATGAAGAAAATTTAGTAGAAAAAAAAATCAGATTTTTTCAAAAGGTCTCATTTTTTAATAAATTAAATTATTTCAATATTTTTTGATGCAACATATTTCTTACACACTTGACTCGTGAAATCTTTGCTTAATTTACATTTGGTAAAAAATGTGGGTCCTTCAAAACCATACACATTGAATTTAACTAATTTTCATTACCTTTATATTTAATTAGGAGTAACATCATTAAAAATGATCCAATTTAAAGCTTTTAGGTCATTCACTAGTAAATACTATCATACTTAATCATTTTCAACAAAATATTTTAAGAACTTTTTGAGAAATCAGATTTAAAGCTTCTGAAAGCAACTTTAACTATTAAAAAATTAAAATACATGTTAAAAATTCCCCACAGTTTCATGCTTCCAAACTTTCTAATTGCCAAGTTGCTAATTATTAAAAAGACTAGAAAAATGTTTAAATTAATCTTCATGAAAATTAAAAAAGGTTTCTCCAAAAAAATGCTCTTTAAAAGGCTCTTTAATTTAAATTCACTACTTTTGGTTCCGAAGTTGCGACTTCCATTTTGTTTAGACGGTTGTCAATGATGTTTAAACAGCTGTCACTTTTCTTTAAAATGCCGTAGAGACAAAACAAAAACAGATTTAGAAGTATAAAAGTTGAAATTTTACATTAGAGAGAGAGAGAGAGAGAGAGAAAAAAAAAGACGTTTTTAAGGTAGATGGATATTTTAACTACAGGTTAAGCCAATATGGTCAAAACTGCAGTAAGTTAACATTTCTTGTATGCTTCAAAGCTTGTATTCCAACATTTAGCAACCTGTGAATGGATGTAGACTATTTTGGAAGGAAAAAAAAAAAAGATGTCTGTTACCTGTGTTTCGTTGGAAGCGTTTTGACAGGCCATTGCCCCAAAGGAATTGGTCTCTGTCATCAAAACAGACGAATTGAACATGCTGGTAGACTGCGACGCTGGTATAGGATTGTGGGGACTGGCATCACGAGTGAAGGCAGACAACTGAAAAGGACATTCCCATATCAGCAAATTTTAACCATTACAAAATATTTTGGAATTTGTTAATTTCATGTTTAATAATTGAAATGTGTGAAAGCTGCCCAAACTACACCTGAACTGTGAAAGAAACATTGACTAAATAATTCCATTAAAGTTATCTATATATTTTTCCTATTACATAAACATTCCAATACAGTACTAGCTAATATATTTTTTTAATTATTATAATAACATAACGTCTAAAAATGAATCAATGTCATTGTGTATAAATACAGCGTACTTTTTGAATAACAGATTCATATTAACCATTACATGTGGGAGCGGGTGATTATCCACTTGGCGTGCAGGAACGAGTAATTTCCCTTTTAAAAATGAACACATTTTTAATTAAATGAAGCATAATATAATGTTCCATGAATAATGCAAATTTCGTCCAATTCCCCTGCTACGTACGTTTTACCACATTCTCAAAGTCTGCATATAATGTGTTAAGTTTGACCCAGCCTGCAGTTCTTCGTCATACTAATAAAAACTATCTTATTGTTCCTAAAAAATTGCCATGATTGCATTTTTATTGATATCTAAAAACAAAAATCATTTCTAACATTTATACATATATGTCTCGTCCTTTACCAAAATTATAACCATTAAATTAGATATCCAAACTTTTTCTTTTACCCCTTCTCGTTTTTAATACCTAAATTATCAGACAAAAAATGTCCAATAAATGAGTGTTCTAAGTCTTAGTAAAATTATTTTTACCCGTATCTCAAAACTAAAGTGTAAATTAACTTTTTGTCCCCTGGTCACACTTTTCTTCTATTTTAGAAAAATATTGATTCTGCAACAATTCAATAGCTGCCTCAGTGTTTTCTTACATTATTAAGGATCACTTCTCCCTCCTAAAAAGTGTTGATCCCTCTTCAGATTTATAGGAACAAAGCAAGTGATTCAATCCCCGGGGGGTCGATATTGTGCATATTTTGCATAGCTGTTGCTCTGTAAAGATTGTCTGTAGACCTACGCGTTTTTTATTCTCAATAAATGTGAGGTTCTACCAGGGTTGGCATGATTTAAATCAGTTGAATAAAAAAAAAAAATAAAAAAAATATCAGTTTAAATCATTTTTTTTTTCACTTCTCTTAAAACCTACATTCGAAAGACAGGAGAATTAGGAATCAGTCAGCACAGAAATACCAATAAGTAAATAAGTAGTATGTTTTACAAGCATTTAGAGGTTGTTATCAGAAAGTATGGAGTAGGGGTAGGTACAATGACTAGTTATGACTGGTGGAATTCATTTTATGTAGTGGGGGTTAAAGAGAGTATTACAGAATTTGAAATCCAGTTTGTCTACCCAATAACGACAGCCATGGCTTCATCTGCCGGAATTGAAAGACAGTTTTCTTCTTTTGGTATTTTCCATTCTAGCCTTTGTAACCCATTAGGAGTGGATACAACATCGAAACTAGTGTTTTATTGAAACAGTTAAATCCATAATTAGTTGCTTAAAAAAATATTGAAATAATTGTGAATTTTTTGTTTTTTTAATAAATAGTTTGCATTGAATGTTTATTTAATTGGTTCTTTAAATTGACATCTTATTTAGTTTGCACTGTCCAATTACAAAATAATGAAATGTATTTAGATTAAAATTTATGTATTTATTTTAGGTAATCTGTGTGTAGAATATACTAGATAGATAAGTTGTTACTTATAACAAACTATTCTATGTATATTGAAAAAAAAAATAAATAAATAAATAAAATTAGAATTAAGGAAAAAAAAAAAAAAAAAAGATTTTTTTTGATTTTGTAAAAAAAAAAAAAATCCTGATTTTTTTCCAATCCTGGGTTCTACTATGCTGGGCTTCGTTTCCTAATGTTACGACTGCAGTTTGACTGACAAGTATTTTTGTCCAGGAAATTGATTGAGGATTGGGCGTGTCTATTTTGATGGAGTGGGAGGGGATGGAATATTTATTATGTGAGAGTACAACTATCATTTGATGCTTGGAGTTTGCTAGAGAGTGTTTTGTATATTTGGGCTCAGTTTTATTATAGTTATAATAGCAAAAAAAGTAAATTTTAAGTGAGAACAAGATGGATGAAAACTATTTTTTAATACAAGTGACAATGAATCGTACTATTCAGATGACACTAAAATACTTTATAATACCAGTAATAGTGAGAACAATTTTTTGACACAATCATATAACTTTACTGACAATTTGATTCAATTTTAAAGTCCTTTTTTTTTCAAATTTCAATATTATTTTTATTAAAATGAAACTTAAAAAAAAAAAATTAAAGTGGAACCTTGCTTAAATTTATAACTTTTTGTAAATATAATGAAACTTTTTTTAGAGCCTATACTGACAATATCAGGGGTTTTCAACTGCTAATTTCAGCATAAATAACTGAGGTAATGAATTTTTAAATGAAATTAGGCTTAACAGAAAAAACTGCAGCCTGGGGGAAGCAGTCAGTATGACAAAAAAAAAAAAAAAAAAAAAAAAAAGAAAACTTAATGCAGAGAATGAAATTGTTTAAATGATTTACGCACACTATACAGCTGCACTTTAATTTATAAACATTTACACCACTCTTATTTCTTCAGTATGACAAAAATTGTTTGCAACAGTTGGTGGAGGGAAAATTTCTCTCCCAGCTAAAGCTGACCATAGGCTACAAAAGACCAAATAAAATCTTTGATATTAAAGATTAGATATATATAAATACAGTCAGTAACGGCTATATGGTCAGTTTTCTAAAGTCCCGTCTAACTTAATAGGGAACATGCGTTAAAGAGCACTCGTTATACAGTCATTTTCTTTTTCTTGTTACCGATTATATGGTCAGTTTATGTCTTAAAAAAAAAAAAGTGCGAAATTGGAGAGGAACTGAATTTAAGCCTTTATTTCCCTCCCTTTCACCTCTCTCAGTTCTCCTTAACAAGAGGTAGACATCTGTCTGTTTATTGAAGTGATCTCTGCCTGCAGGAAATGGAGACGAAACAAGTAAAGGAAAATTTTGTTGCATTTGAATCATACATCACGAATTAGAAAGTTCCCTTTTTAATTATGGCTTCAAAAAGAAAGAATTGATCATTTGCTGCCAAAAATGAATGGATTGAAAAAATTTAAAAATTTAATCTTTTAAAGAATGCTTTTGCAAAAGCAAATTCGATTCCCCGGACGACATTAAACAACATTTTAGCTGCCAAACTTTGGTTCTCAAGTGTTGAAATCAGCGATCAAGAAAGAAAACGTCAGCACTTGTCACCTTATGGGAATGTGGATAAGGCTCATCTGTTACGGATTAAAAAGGAACGGTATATGCACAATAGGGTTGTATTGTTCCACTTATAGGGTCTGATTTTTCTGGAGCACTGAGCTGACCATATAACCGATACAGATTGTATTACAGAATTAAGCAAAGTTGAAGTCAAATCAAGATTTTTTTATTTACCTCTAATTTTGTTGCATTTAACCAGAAGGCTGATTTCTGATACCAATTGATTTTGAATAATCTGAATAAGTTTAGTCAATTTTGATTCACTAAACTGCAATAAATACGAAAAAACACACTGAAAACAAAAATATATCCTAAATGTTTGTTCTTAAAATAACCTAACAGGTCAAAATTGTTCCAAAAGGAAAATGTCAGCAAAATTCTAGTTCTAATAATTGTAATGAACATTTTTTTTTTTTTTAAATCTTACAAATGTACTGAATAGTAGAGCAGCATTTAATCTGGTGTGTAAGTAGAGACACCCCCCCCCCCCATAAAATAAACCAGTCTCAGTTTTTTTCTCTCTTCAGGTTAGGTCAATTTTAGCCTGAGTTCACCTCAATGGGCAACTTAATTTCATGTTTATACATGAAACAATTTTAACAAATCTCAGATAATGCACATACATAATGAGGCATAAAACAAACACTGGAAAACAAATATACGAGAAAAGATCAAGCATATTCACTGAAAAAGCTGAAAAATTGAAATGAAGCAGGAGGAGGGGAGGGGGAGCAATGTCATGGCCAATCAAACAACTTGCAATCTTACTTTAGTGTGAGAGATCATTCATTTTTAATAAATTCTCTTCAAAACCAACCTATTAGAGGAAATTATCATTCCGATATGGTGCAGGGTTAAAAAAATAGCAGAAAAAGTGTCTATGAGACTTAACTTCTTTTAATGGGAATCAAAAAAGACCTAACTGGCATAATGACAATGTTTAGGTCATAATTTAAATATACTTATTGTTTATCATACTAACAAAATTGATTTGAAACAAAGACCTATCTATTGATGGATGTTTTTATTTATTATTGAAAAAATTTATATTGAATAATTTTATATCACAATTATTTATATGTAAACCAGCATTATTTAATACTCCAATTAAATACCACTCATGTAGAATATAGATATATTTGGATCTTCACTTAAATATTTTTCAAATTACCGTATATTTTCACGTATAAGGCGACCTTCAGATAAGACGAGTTTAAATTTTCAGCCAATTTTTAAAATTTTAGCATATAACCATCATATAAGGCAACCCCAAAATTCTCAATAATATTGTAATGCATAGATATATGGAACTAATAAATTTTTATTTTTTAGCACTTTGATATACCACATGGCGATTGTTGCACTGATTAATACTTCAATTTTTGTACATTTTCATGAAAAGGGATGGATGGACGAAAATGCGGTAAAATTATGGCACTAAAATGTACGACAGATGCAACCAGGTGGATTTCAAAATCAAAACATTTTGAAGTCACGTAACTGAAAACACCGAAAATCGCTTAGGACGGAATAATACCAACATTGCTGTCATACCTTTTGGTTTAACTTCAGTGGTACAACCTTTAGATGCCTCAGTTAATAAATCATTCAAAGACAACATGTGTGAACGATGGAATGAATGGAACGAAAAGTTGTGTACAAAAGGTGGAGCTATTGCGGCCCGAGTCACTTCATATGCTGTGTACTTTTGTCATCCAATCATGGGAAAAAGTGAAAGTGGAAACAGTGATAAAAAGTGTGTGATTTCTAATGCTATGGAAGACACTGAGGACGATATGTTATGGGATTCTCATTGACTCATGAGGTACAGAATGGGACCCATAGGATGAACTCAACAATGAAAGTGAGAATGTACTTGAGCCCTTACATGATAAATGGGAGGATTTTAAAAACACTGGTAAGTGACTAGATTCATTTTATAATGGTGTTTTGCAATCAATATTTTTTTGTATCTGTTGTATATGACGACTTTGGATTTTTGGGGATCATTTTAAGGTTTTAAGTATCGTCTAATACGCGGAAATATACGGTAATCTTTTAACATTATTTCAACCAAACTCCATTTCATCCAACTTACAGAAATTTTAAAAAAGTTAACTTTACTGAAAAAAGTGATAACTTTGCAAAAAAGTTTGCTTTTAAGTTAAGGCTCACCAAGCTGATTTTCTTTGCAGAAGAATAGTTCTTTCAATCCAGCTAACACTGTTAGCAATCAATATGCGATACTGCTCATCTAAAAATTTGCTGTTCCGTACTACTAATGTCCGACTCCTTTTGAGTCAGGGCTTTTATCAACATCTACTAATTCATGGAAAAATAAATAAATAAGATCTAAATAACTTGTAAGGAAGAATTTGGTTTTGAGCAACTTTTATCAAAGAGGGCTCTTTCTTAAGAAACGTAATGCTTCTAGCTTATGGTTCATGGAGTTATTGCTGGACAAAGGGAGAACAATATCTTTTTGATACATTTTGGTAACATATATGTACATACACATCAGTGTTGATAGTGTTTAAAAGTATCAATATATTGATACAAATTATTAAAGGAATGTTCTAGAACTAGATGGAAATATTATAAAACATTTTAAATAATATTTGTGATTGCTACTTTCTGTGTGCAAAGAACAAGCATTCAGTTACCATTTTCACCCTTTTCTTATGATCTTCACTTTTTGAAAGAACTTTCTAAGGACCAACTTGAAATACACAGCATAACATTATAAAACCTATTTCCTGAGGTACATATTTTAATGATTATGAACTAGACATGACATGTTCCATAAATGCCCTACAATAGTTCAGAATTAAGTTTTTAAAAATGCCTAAAAATAAGTAACTGAAATATCTACACCTCCCCCTAACCTCTATGTTTCGTTTAATTAAAATCTGCATGACTGTTAGCCATTAGGAAAGGGCAGCTGACTTTATACTTTAAACCTTTTCAGTGTGCGAAAGATTATTTGTCAAATAAGTTTTCTAAAACTAAAAGTATTTTCATAAATTTCTAAGGATATCAAGGAGAGGAATTTTGAATTACTACCATTATACACTGAAAGCATATATGTATGTAAGGATTTTCTTTATTATTAATACTTCACTATTGGTTAGAAAATGTAAAAGAATGTTATGAACATTAACAAATATTTCATATATTCTTAGACCACTACTTATCACCTGTACTGGTGTTCTTAGAACCAGTTTTAGGCAAGTTTAACGCTGAAATTACAAAACCAGAAAGTTCAGGGAGTATGGTGAAAACTGATAGGAAATCACGTGACGGCGATGGATCGTGTTGATGGAAAAACTGATTGCATTCCAATTTAAAAATTAAGGAGTTTTTAAGGACCTTTGATAAAAATTAAGTAGTTTTAAGGGTCTTTAAAAATGAAATCTAAAATTAAGGAGTTCTTAACCTTTTTACGACAGGGCACCCTTGTTTAATACGTGCTCTCAGGACGAAGCGGAAGTGAAAGGTACTATTCTACAGGCCGGGTGTCTTGCTCCACTAGGCCTAAATTTTAAAAAAAAAAATGCAAATAATAAAGTTTTAAGTCCTACCACTGTAATTTTTGGTAGCATTTTAGATTATTACTTAACCTCTGTTACAACATTAATAATTTTTTTCCTTCAATTTATATGAATATATTAAAAAAAAGTTTGCTAACCTGCAGAAATAATATTTGAAAGTCCTGTTTCAATTATTCCAAAATTTTAATTGGCAAAACAGATTAATATACTTTCAAATTAATAAAAAAATATACGACAAGGGCCATTTACAAAAAATAAATAAAATTTTAAATGAAGACTCAGTGCGGAAAATCTCGAAGCACGGAGAAACACAAAGTCCTACATTGCATTATTTGCAAGCATAAAATGTTTGTTGTGTTTTTCTTTTTTTCAGCACGGTTTGAGAACAAACAATGCACTTTCTACAGATTTTTTCCCCTTTTTTGTTCATATTAAGGGTATGAAAATGCCTACCAGATAATCTGATAGCCGCTGGTACTGATCTTACTGTAAACTGCTTTTCGTCTCTACAATTTTCATAGTTCTCCAAAATTTGCTCAATTAATTTCATCTTAAATTGGTGAAGCGGTGTTTTAATGCCGTGTATTTTTTCATGCAGAATGTGGAAATTCATTATGGTTATATCCATAAGCCCAAAGAATAACTTTTGTACCATTTCACTGATTTTCTAAAACATGAATGGTGTGTCATAACTCCATCTCCTACGTCTACACTATCCATGTTTTTGTTGTAATCGATAATACACGTAGGAAAGTGATTGAATCATCACCTTCATCTATGTCGCTACATGGTTTGCTTATCATTCGAGTGTATTCATCCTCTGATAAATAACGCTTTCTCGCCATAATAATCTGGATTCAAGGCTTTCCCAAATAACGAGCAAAATATATCCAAAATCAATGAAAACTGTAAGAAAACTGACGCTAAAACCCTAAAATCCCCACACAGCTAAAACATTTAAAAAAAAAAAAAATACATTAAGATACATTAGTAATACAAAAAGGGTTCCTAATTCATGGGACAAGCCTGGAAAGCTAAGAGAGCTGTGTCTTGTATACATCCCCCCCTCCCCCCACCCCAGGTCCCCCCCCCCCCCTCCCGTAAAAATACCCCCTAGCCCTGATGAGTAACAATCTTCCCACTACCAGCCCGTTTATAAATGTATGACACACTCTAAGGTATTGTTTAGCTGTAAAATGTATATTTTCCGTTCACAAGGAGTAGCCACAGCTGATGAGTAAAATACCAAAACTAGCCAGAATATGAACAATCTGAAGGTCAAAATACAAAAACTACGTATAGTTTAAATGTAATGGAGACAGAGTACCATCTAGTGGTTATTAAAAATTGTTCCAGCTGAAAATGCATATATGCACTGCCCGTTCACAAGGTTAGCTCTACAGGAATGCACGGGTGAACTGCCTGGTACTCACATTCGTCTGTTCAAAATGTATATATGATTTGCCCATCGTGAAGAGGTTAAGGACTGTGGGAACCCTTTATTAACAAAGAATAGTCATTCTCAAAATGGCAAAATAGACTTAAAGCTTTTGTTGATGAGGGAAAACAAAAGAATTCAGGAAAAATAATAAAAATTATTAATAGAGGAATGATATATTAAGATTCTAATGCACTGCTGTGGGTCAAAATACAAGGTAACTCTTCGTTTTGTTTAAAAGAACTGACACAAAGATTCCTATCTAAAGAAGCAACAACATGAACATTAAAAAGAAAAAACATTGGGTGTATGATCACTTAGTTACTTCCTATTAACTTAAATACGTGAATTTTGTATAACACAAAACATTGATTTACCCTTTCCCAACGGGAAGCGCAAACGGGCTCTTATCTCTGAGGCCGGCAGTCACTTTCACGAATGAGTATCCTGGGCCAGAGGGTTTTTTGCTATTAAGCCTAAATTCATGAAATTAACGAAGTAGCAATGCGTTATTTAATAATGCTGCGTAAAGTATTTAAACGGAATGGCATTTATATATGTTTATAGATACTTTATTTACTTAAGCTATTTCTTATTTAAATATATATTTTGCACTTTACTTTTTTTTCAATTTTTACTTAGTATTTAATGACTTTTAACATTGCAAAACTGAATACCATGTTATTTAAACTTATTTGGTATGAAAAATTTTAAAAACAGGGATCTACAAACAATCCTACATGACAGTCCTTGCACTCGTAGTAACTCATTTGACATTTTGGAGGATTTTTCTGGAATGTGAAAAAAATGAATCATTATCAATTTCTTTGTCAGAAATGCCCTCCTCATCATAAGAATTACTAGATCCATTATGAACAGAAAGAACAATCAGAATATATTATAGTGTCACTATTACTAATATCCTAATCTGTTTCAAAATCAAAATCTGAATTATTTTGCGTCATTTCAGCTATTTCAAGCTCAGTTAAACACTTTCGACACTTCAAAAATCTAACAATTAAAAGAGAAAAGAAAAGATCAAGTCTGTCAGATCTAATTATCTACTGAAAACTGCACTGCAAACCGAAATACACAACGCTTTAGCAAAAATAAAACTCCCTTGCTTACATAAACAAACACCACGTGCAAATTTAAAGAGCCGTCATAAAACATGTCATTCAGAAACATTCCTTTTCCCTCATGTTTATATAATCAAAAACCACTTGTATGTGTATCATACTACTCTCCTATTGAGTACAAGGTCAAATTTACATGTATCTAAATCTGTATGGACATACAATGCCATCTTGTGTCAAAGCTTATAGTTTTTAAAATGTTCCACAACACTGGCACACATATGTGACATTCGGGGGTGAACGAGAAAACACTCTGGCACGCCAGTGTGTCAGCCGGGAGGTGAGTTTGTTTCTTGCTGGCACGTATTTGTGACAGTAGGCGCGAAAGAGTTAAAAAAAGCTAGAGGCTGCACAATGACTTGTTGTGTCATTTTCTCAAGACCTTTTAAATAAAAATGAATGTGACTCATCACTAAGGCACATTAATAAACATACTGAGGAGCAAAAATGGGGGGCAGAGCAGAAATAGTTTTTTTTTTACCTGCGCCTGTAACTGGGACAATATCTGAAATGAGAAGTAGCATTTCACAAATGAAAAATAACACACACAACAAAGAAAATGAATCATACTTATGTACGAGCTAACAATAAAATAGAAGCCTTCATAAGTATGCAGTACGGAGATTACAATTACCGACTCTTTTTTAAGTTCGGAGTACATGTCTCCCAGCATGTAGGATCTCCAGTGCAGCTCAAATGGGATTCAAAATCTTTACAGGAGTTTAACGATTAAAATCAAAAAGGTGTTGTATAACAGGCCAGGATCTGCGAAGTTATAGCCATTTGTAATCATTATAATGACTTTGAATCGTTCTATATACCAGAAGCCTCATTTTTACATAATCTAACAAAATTAGGGTTTACACTGATTACTATGGCCAAAATACAAAATTTGCTACCTTTTGGGGACTCAAAGAATCCTTGCCACACAGCAGTGAATCCCCCCTCCCCCCACCCCGTATTTTTGAAAGTTTCTATTTTGGAGTGTCTTTCCAGGAAAACATTACAATTAGGGTCTGTTTAAATGAGGGAGTGTGCAGATTTCTGTGCATCATTTTCAAGTTTCACTTCATATTTTGTATACTTTAAATTTTTCAGATATGGATAGTACATATATCAAAACAATTTTGAAACCAATTTTAAAACATGGTACACCAACATAAAAATAAAGAAAGCCCAAAAACTGTAAAATATTCTTTTCAACATACTATTAACTTGAAACAATGTTTGTAATTATTATTAATTTTATTTACTTATTTTTTTTTTTTTTTTTAAAAAAAAGCTTCTTCATTTTTCTTTATATTTCCTACATTTTAAAACATGTATTTAAGAATATATGCCCATGTGTTTTTTTGGCATTTTTTCTTCTTCAAAATTCAAAATTAGCATATAACGCAAAATTGAAAACGTAACATTCAAATGTCACCCAGCATGTAAAAAAAGTAAAATATTTTCCAATTGCTGTAAAGAAAAAGCTACATCAATAGTTCTCAAACTTTTTTTTTTCTGCCAGGGCATCCAGTTTGAGAATCACAGAGGTAGAGGATCGGGCACAAATAGAAAGATAATTCTAAGCTGCTTCATTTGCAACCTATTTTAAATGTCCCAGGTGCCATTAATGACAGAATCCACAATACAGCTAAACTGATTATGCCTTGCTGATATTAGACAATTCATTACAAATTAAAATCAAATTTACCCTAAAACATTATTAGAATCATATTTGATTACAATGATACATCGTTAACCTATTCAGGACAGCAATCAAACAATATTTCATCATCCCTGGAGTTATATTTATTCAATTTAAAGAATGTTTTGGTGATATGATATAATTTCACTCATCATTTGTTTAATGTTCATTTATTCTGACAGCAAATACAAATTTTACTAACATAAAACCCTTTCTTTCTTTCTTTTTTTTTCCTTGAAATTCTTGTTATAGTGTATACAGATCAGGGTTGGTCATTTTGCTGGCAAAAACAGGTAATAACTGGAAATACCCGTCAAAAATCAAAATTTGTATAAATAAATTTAGTGATACAGATTACATTAAAAAGAATCATAACAAAAAAAAAAAAATAAATAAATAAAATGTTTTCTTAGTAAAAATAAACAAATGAATAAACAATATATATATATATATATATATTTTTTTTTGCACTACTCTTTTATCTTTCTCTGCTACAAGATTTTCATGCCCCTGCACTTCCATTCATTCTCTACAAACCAGTCCAAACAAGAACCCACCTGTTCTATCCTGAATTAAGCGAGTGTTGATCCTCCCTCAAGTGTAATAATAATAAAAAAAAAATAAATAAAATTCAAATAAGAATTTTAAAACTCCACTTATTTGAGCCTAATATATTGTTATATATTTACTAATCACTATTGCTTATATTTTGCATTTCTGAAATATTGCATCATGTTAATGGATTAGGTTGGTATCTTAAAACTGGAAGTGTTTGTTTAAAACTTCTATACATTTTGTAATAGTGTTCATTTATTGCAACCTAAAAATCAGACTAATAATTTGATTTTTTTTTTCAATTAAAGATTTTTTTTAATGACGAAATTTATAATTTTGCAGAAATTTAAAACGAGAATATGGGATCATATTAATGTATTGTAATACTAGTCTGTGACTGTTCATTTAATATAGGTAAAAGAACATAAATGCCCATTAAAGTGCCAAAAATCTGTTTTTGCCATTTTTGCTGGAGCGGTTTTTACCACAGTTTTTTCCACATCTGGCAAAAACTTGCCAACCCTGATACAGATACTATCTGGGATTTTAAACTGTCATATTAAATTAAAGTTATTGATTTTTATGAATTATTAACAATAATTACAATTAATCTTCTCGGTTAAGCCTAATTTCTTAAGCCTGTCTGTCAGCCCTGACCATGTTAAAGGCACTCATGGCCCAATAAACATTTGTATGGGAATTCAACTAAGATAAGATTACACTAAGTTATTTGGTTTAATAAACACCATTCTGGAAAATATCCCAAAGAACACTATTAACATTTATACAGTAGAACCTCTTTTCAACGACCCCTTCATAAGAACAACCATCTTAAAAAGTCCCAATTATTTTACCATAGGAATAATTTTAATTTTGAATCATTACAACAACCCCAAGCGTATTATTTTTCGTTAGAGCGGCCATCCAAGTGGGCTATTTCAAAATTATTGTATTCTAGTGCAACTTCAATTCGATTCTGACGATGGAGAAGAAATCGTCTAAGATTTTGAAAAAGTGAATGAAAAAGAAGCCTTCGATGCAATCCATGCCTTGTGTCAATATTTTGAAAGAGAATTTAATTCTGAAGATTTCCTTCAAAATCTAACAGATATGGAATCAGTGATAATGAAAAATTCCTAAATAAACTTGAAACAGGCGTCACTTTTTTTTTTTTTTTAACAAATTCAGTAATGGAAATACAAATAAATAGAAGTATTCTCTAGGTATGTACTGCTGCATCATTTCTTTGCTGAATTTTTCAATTGGTAACAGCAACCTTTCGTTACAACGACCATATGATGTTGGTCCCACAGGAGGTCGTTAGATCGAGGTACTACTGTATATAAGAAGGGAAAGTGACTTGTCTGGAAGAAAAGCCAGTTACGCATTCTTTGATAACTAGGGAAATGATCATCCCTTTCTCCAAGCTGAATGACACATTAGTAAGTGAAATAAAAATTCTTTTCAATTGAGGCCTCACCTGAGGAAAAACTTCTGGCTTTGGAATGGGGCTTGGAGTAAGTGGAAGACTGCTGGAGCCGACAGTTGCTGACGGACTTTTGTGGCAGTTCAAGTCCTGAAAACAGACATCACATTCATATCCAAATAACAAACAGTTATTAAATGACATTGTTATGGGAAGAAATGTTTAAGTGTTAAAAAAATACTCTCAGCAGGTGAAGCATTTCTATCATTGGCACTTATGTGCAATTTAAAAATATGAGCAAATCACACAAAACAGGACCTTTTATGAAAATTAAGTAGTTTTAAGGGCCCTTAAAAATGAAAGCTAAAATTAAGGAGTTCTTACCAGGGCTTCGAACCGGAACTGAACCGAAAACCGGAAAAAAACGTTATTTTGGTCGGAACGATAACCGGAACTGAACCGAAAAAATATCGGTTTATTTCGGTTCAATATATCTTTCAGTCATTTTGTTACTGTTATCAACTTATCAATATTTTCTAATTTAACGTCAACTTTATAATTATCATTACATGTATACAGCTTCTCGATTTCCTATTTTGATATTCACTAGTATTTTTCTGTTTCAGTTTCGCATGAAACTACTTGTAGAAGACATATTTAATTCAGTTGATTAAACTAGAAGTATAGATGATTTTTTAAGAAAAATATCGAGTTATATTTTATTTTTCTCCTCTCAGCATGCGATCATCCACGGATGTTTGTATAGACTGTTTAGATCAGGGAGGAGTAAATAGCCAGGAGAGGCCCTAAGCGACGTAGCATGAAGCATCTATCAAATCTTCTTCTGCACATCAAATGGGTGTTTGGTAATGGCGGCGATTCAAATGTTTCGTAATAGTAGTATTTCATTAGGTCTGTTGTTTGTATCAATTCACATAGTATACCAATTAAAAAAAGAATAAAATCTTCTAAATTTTGATAGAATTACATTTTTTGTTTATGATAGAATTATATTTTTAGTACAAATAAGAATATACATAAAATGAAATTATTCATTTGGAACTGAAACGTAAACAGTTATTTTTGGCAGAGCGAAAACCGGAACTGAACCGAAAACCGTTATTTTTGGCGGAGCGAAAACCGGAACTGAACCGATATTAATTTTTTAGTTGAACCAGAACGAAAACCGGAACAAAAAAAATTACGGTTCAAAGCCCTGGTACTTACAAACCATGGGAACCCTGTGAAATGTTCAAAACCAATGATTTTGCCAGTAGAAAAATAGGAATCAACAGAATCTGGAACATGAGGACAGCGCTGTATCTAGTCAGCCATCATCTTGTTGTTTAGGCTAATTTATAATAATTAAGTAAAATAAAGCTAATTTGATTCTTTATGTTTACCAAATATGGATTTTTTTAATTAGTTAAAAACTATTCACTAAACTGATTTTTAAGTAATCCATATTCAGACGATGCAATTTTCAATAACAAATGAGAATATCACTACAAATTTTAATGGAATATACAGGGCAGTGCGATACATTGTCTCAGTAGGATGTAACTCTTAGGAACTTCATCTTAAATAAGTTTAATTTTGATGCTTATACTGCACACATCAAGAGAAACCATAAAGTTTACACAGCCAGAAAAATTCAGATTGCAGTCTGATAGCATCAGTACTAGAGTCATTTGTCCTGGAAACATACAAAATAGTCATACCCATTATAGCCAAATTAAGGCAGGAGAGTCAGCATATCTGCATTTTTACTTCTATTACACAATTCAATGATATACAAATATGAAATACAGTAAAACCCGTTTAAGAAGTTTATATTTTCGGCGCCCATTTCCCCCCTTATTCATACAATGTTAAAATAACTGACTTATAAAATTTCGTTCCAAACTCTTTCCTGCTTAAAAAGTTTTCTTTTATTTTTAAGTTTACTTACAGAACACGTTCATAGCTGCCTTTCGATTATTGTTTATTTTTTCCTCCCTCTCTGTTTGTAAAGGTCGATGTTTATGGCTGAAAACGACGGTTGTCATTTTTATTTAAAATGTGTCTGAAGAAGTTTTTAAAAGCTTAAGACAGCTGGACTGTTGTCAATTACACATTGCTGATAAAAAACAAAAAAATTTAACAGATTTTTTTTTTCCTCTGTAAAATTGATTCCAGTGGTGTTTAAAGCAATATTTCTGAGCTGAATTAAAAATATTCTAAGGTTATTATGTTGTTTTCCTTTATTAGCTGATTTAGTATGCAAAAAATGTAAATTTTTGAGAAAAACTACACCTATTCTTTTATATTATTTTATTAAAAAAAATAAATATATAAATAATAATAATAATAATAATTCTCATTACCTATGTGATTATTATTTTTTTAAAATTAATTTTGTTTAAGAAGTTTTCTCTTTCCATTCCCTTAGAAAACTTCTTAAGCAGGTTTTATCGTATATATATTTATATATACAAATATATATAAATATATATATATATGTAATGAGACGGACTTCTCGATGGGTGGTTGCAGTCATGGCCATAAAATTGATACCGTTTCAGATAAAGACCTTTATTAAGATAACATTGGTGGACGGGTTCCCACTCATAGGGACAGGACAAACTGAAGGGTCAGCTAGCAAGAAGTTCTATGTACAAGACACGTAACACCTGGCCCGACATCTGTGGGAAAAATATCTCTAGAAAAATCTGTCTCCGACAGCTTGCATCTCCTTTTTGATTGGAAATTTCCTAAATTGTCCAATAGGGCCATGTAGGTTTATAATTGGTCAGGTCCCTTCTCTGAGGACGTAAACAGTAGCCCCAGAGGTCAATTTAGGTAAGGGGTTAAAAAGGGGAATGCAAAATGACGGGAATTTTTAGCCCTTAAGTTTTGAAAACCCCTAAGAATTTTCCTTACACACACACACACACACACACACGCATAAATATTGCTTATTGCCTGTTTTCCCGTTTAAGAAGTTTTAATCAGTTAGGCCCTTCGAAAACTTCTTAAGCAGGTTTCACTGTATTAGGCCAATTTATGCCTAGACAAGAGTATGAACAGACCTGAGTGCTGTGCACCACCCCGTTGTCATACGGCATATATCCTGTGAAGTTGTCTTTGGAAGACAACATGGAGAGGGTTGTGAATGGCAATGCATTCTCCGAAGAAGGCAGCACCTTGAGACGAGCATTGATGGCTAACAGACTGTCACGCCGAGAAGCCAGCTCACTCACTTCCTTCTCCAGACGATTGTTTTCCGATCGCAGTTCGTGTAGACACGTGATCAAAGAAGCAACTGAGAAGAACAACTTTATGTTACTATAACATAATTAAAAAATCAACAACTGTTCTTTAAATATTTAATCTTTATTGCCTACTAGCATATAGCCCGTTATATGAAGGGATCAGTAACATTTTTAATTTTCCAAAATTGTAAAGAACCCTATGAGGCAGGTAAAGAAATATATATATATATATATATATATATTTTATTTGCTGAGAGTTACCTTTCGACAAAAATAATCAATTAAAATTATCACATATGTACTTAATCTATTATTTAAGTCAAATAAAAAAAGAAAATTATTTATGTAATATCTAAGTTTAGTGATAAAACGTATGGAAATAATGCAGAAAATATTTAAATAATTTAAAATAAGAAATGATTAAAGGAGATGGTTAAAGGAATGAAGTTAAAATGCTAGAAAAAATTGTTATTTTTACATATTTATTATGTCATAAATGGATAAGTTGAATCGCTTGCTCTTAAAATGGGGCTTGATATAATGACACTAAACACTCGAAAAGGGGACGGGGTGGATTTCGAACATTCTAAAGAGGACAGTATTTTTCGCTGTGATGCAAAGCTTATTTATACCAATTTACTTCAGAATCAGATCTATAGTTTAGGAAAAGATAAACTTTACTTTTGCAAACCCTAACTCCTCAAAAATCCAATATGGATGCTCTATCCATTCCAGGTTCAACAGCTTCATGACTTCGAGGACAGACGGACAGACAACTTAGGCTATTATTACATTACGAGAAGAAAGTTTAAGGATACACAACATGAAATGTTTATGTGGCCAGGGACATCCGCAAAGCAATATGTGAATTTAATAAAATAAAAATAATAAAGATTATTGAAAAAACAGTAAAAATTTATTTTAAAAATAATAAAATGACTTTTAAAATAATAAAACAACTTTCGGAATAAGAATTTAAAAGAAAAAGCAGAAAATATTAAATTTATTAGACATTAGACATTTATTAGACATTGGAAAAAAAAAATGGCTTTGTCGGGGATAGAACGTCAACCCGAGAAGTACAACGATTAAATGGGCAGACATTCTATCAAACGTACAACACCTGCACGTTATGTGCAAACTAATTAGAGTATATGAAGGTTCACGTAGAAACAGTCCAGAAATTAAAATATTACTCTCTGCCTTTGCCATCCTATCAACAATGAATTTGTATAGAATAAGAGAAAGGATAAGACTTGAAATAATAGCATTAAATGCTCGAAAAGGGGGGGGATGAGGTGGATTTTAAACTTGCTTTTAATCTTGCTAACCCTAACTCATGACAAATCCAATATGGATGCCTGTATCCATTCCAGGTACAACCGCTTCAGAAATTCGCAGACAGGCAACTTAAGCTATTACTATATAGGGGATTAGATTTGATTAATCTTTTACGCAGATAAAATATAGGCTTGTGTATAAGTATAATACTTCTAAGAGCAAAAAGAAATAGAAAATAGATATTCTAGCAATATAGTGAACTAGCTTCCTACTATTAAAGTATCTGTCTACATTTAAAAATGTCATTTTTTGCCAAAAAATCATAATTTTTTTTAAATTACTCTATTGTACAATTTCAAAGTGCAATTCTCTATGATAATATAAAAATAAATCTAAAAATGTAAAAACATGGACTAGTTTCTACGTTTAAAGAAGAAAGTTCTATGAATGTAGACAGGTACCTTATTATTTAATGCAATTGCACATCCAAATGCAAAATCTAAAATTACAATAAAATAACTTTCGCGCATAAATAAAAGAGAAATAGCCTACTGTCAAAGTGCTGAGCTTGTTCCATCAAGAAATTGGATGTTTGCACCCACTGCTTTTCCAAGAGGTCTTCCAAAGAACTTGGAACTTGAATACTACAAAAAACACAACAAACTACTTAAGGAAAACTCATATGTGTGTCTGCATATATTTATACATATGTATGTAGATCTATTAGGAAAATGAAATCCATTATTTTTTTGGTTGATGGCTGTTGTGATTGTTATCTCGTAAAGTATCGATCAAACAATTTCAAATTTACACTCGTTGTCAAGGTGACATTTCACACTAAAAAAATGTTTTTACTGATTTTCGTTTGGTCCATTCATTTACAGGGTGTTAAAAATGGAAGTCAAATAAGAGAAAATTCGGTACATTTTACAGTTTTTCTTTGATAAAGGCAAAAATGCAAGCCAGTCAGCTGAAATTGTGAATGGTGTTTATGGTGCCAATACTGTAACAGCTAATGACGTGCATATATGGTTTTGCCGATTACGATCAGGCATTTTTGATGTTAAAGATGCACCTTGCATAGGGAGGCAAGTCGTCGAAAATGTTCTATTCAATTTGTCCTGGTAATTTAGATATAAAGTAATTCACTTTCATTTCTATGTGACACAAATTATAGCATTTTTATATAAGAACTAATTTTAAATTTAATTCTTGGTTCATTTTTAAGTTACGCTGTAAGAAATGCTTATCAATAATATTCTATCAAAAAGTACAAATTTCAACGACTCTCATAGGCAAATAAAAACCTATCAATTTATATAGTTAGCTTGATCCTTGATCCTTTCGGAGAATTGGACAATGGTTGATCAGCTTCCAGGTAGTCCAGAATGTTTAGTAAACAGGAGAAGTTCTTAGAAACTATTGTCCAATTTTTGCACTCTTATTTTGCACACGCTTTCACATCCTATTGATGTACAACTCACGTTTAATTAAAAATGAAGTACAAAAACTGAATATTGGTAATAATACAAATATAATAGAAATATATAAATATGCCAATGACTCGAACTGTACTGTGATGAATTTAGAGAGTTATGCACGAAAACAAAATCTTTGTTTAAAAGTAATTTATTAGTTTCAAATAGTGAAGCATGGGAACACTTGCTAGTGTATATTACAACAAAACTAATTACAAAACTTTAGTTACAGTGCATGCAGATACTATGAGGGATTACAAACTGCCAATTTCTGCTTATTAAATTGAGGTTAAATGAAATTAGTCTTAACCCTCTTGCTGCGTATTTATTTTATCAAAATAGGTTCAAAAACTGCATATTTTTTTATTACACATTCCAAATCCATATACATTTTAGAGTTAAAATATACAAAATATTTTTGTAAAAGTTTTTTTCTTAATATAGAATTAGGTCCTTAAAAAAGGTGTTCAGAATAATGAAATTAAAGAATAATGATATAAAAGCTAAATTTTGAAAATTAAACTCGGTTAAATTATCATTTATTTTATAAAATAAAAAAGCAAAAAGTATATACTAATTAAAAAATGCAAAAGACTTACAAAACATTTATTAGAAAGGAAGTCTTGTATGATAAATTTCGAAACAAGGCTCGAGGCAAAGTCCTACCTCGCAATTATTGCACCAAATTTCGTTTTTTTCTTTTTCGAAGTTTTTGTTCCACCTTCAGTTTTTTTTTTACAACAGGCAGCACATTATCTACGAGGATCTTTCTTGATGGGATTTGGGTGCATATGGCTAATAAAGTGTCGAGCTGTTAGTCTCATGGGTCTATTTCTCTCATGTACTGTTGGTCTCTTTTACTATTATTTGCAACATAACATCGTCAAAATAAAGTGCAAAATAGTTAAAAAAAAAGTTGCATTATTTGCCATAGTAGTCCAGGATATCCAAGGAAAAGAAATGAAGCAGGAGCTGGGGGAATATTTTGCATATCAATTTTGCACCACTGTCGAACATTTTAAATAGAAAATAAATTTTCAGATTCATCACTATCTGCAGATGAATCCTAAAATTCTCAACAGTTTCGCTATAACTGTCTTCAATATGCTTGAAATCAGAGTCAGAAGTGCTATCGGTGTCGGAAATATCGCCAGGAGTATAGTTTATATCACTCGCGAAACGCTTCCTGCCAGACGTCTCTCAGCTATGAAAAGCGCGCTCAAAATGCTACTAAAATTCTTCTATATTTCGCAGAAATGTGGACAATTAAAGCCATCTGCTAGTTTAAAGCTAAATAAACAATTAAAAATCACAGTAAAGCCAAAATGAAAGAATAAACGGGGATAGAGCGGGTTGCACAGTTAAATAGACGGCTAAAATGCATGCCCCCGGAAATTGTGGGAAGAGCAAATTTTGCTACATCTATGTTGCCTGTGGAAATCGCGGGATGCACAACGAGAGGGTTAATAAAGTCATGAGGGCCTAGAGAAGTGGGTTTCCCCCTGAACAAGTTAAGCATGTGACTTTTTTTGTGAAGATGTCGTGAGAAATTATTTGTAAAAGTTACCTGGCAACTGAGTCAGCCGTGGATTGTTTCGTGACATTGCTCATGAGGTTGATCGTGTCCGGAAGTGGAACTGTAGGATTCATAGACTGAGATTCCTCAAACAGGGGTGGATTCTCCACTACAATTAAAACATCACTCAAATCATTTTATTCAAAAATAATTATTAAACTACTACAAACATGTAAAAAAATGTGATTTGTCTTAGAGGCAGGGTTGGCTTCCTTTGCCGAACCCGAAAAAATCTGGGCAAATTTAGAAAAAAAAAAAAAAAAAAAAAAAAAAAAAAAAAAAAAACCAAGTGGGTTTTTTTTTAAATTGGGATCGCAAAATCTTTATTTAAAATTCCACATATTTAACTAATAATAAATATATTGAATTAAATCTATAATATATATATATTACATATTTCATCTTTGACAATATTAAAATTTTTTTTTTAATTTGAGGGGGGTCTAAACTGCTAGAAAAAACAAAAACTTTTCAGGGAAAAATAGTTATCTGTATAACAAATACAATAAAATCTAAATTAAACAAAGTTAATAAGAATGTAGGATGAAAAAAAAATAGAAATTGAAGTATTACATGTGATAAAATGAATCGAAAAATGGACAAGAAAAATTGGGTAAAAAATATGTATAACAACTGCAAATAAATAAACATGGGGATAATATATATAATTAATTCTACTACTTATCATACATAATTTACAAATAATCTAAAAAATATCTTCTGAATGCTTTAATAACACAATACTGCTAATAAATATAGAGCAATAATTTAATACATTTTATTGAAAAGAAAAAACTTCAAATGCAACTATTTCAAAGCCAACTTTTGGTATAAAATAATCGCCATTCAAAACTAGTTTTTGGATGTTAGAAAAATTTTATTATATGAAAAAAATTTATTTTAAGATTTCAAAATTTCCTTTAATTTAGACAAAAATTTCTTCTGCATAGTTTAAAATTGATTTTTAAAATTTTTAATTTTAAAAAGTGATTAATATTTTTAATTTATTTTAATCATACAATTAATTATATATCCTGTCCTCTAACATAACAAAAAACCTCAATAGTTTTCAAATCCCCCAAAAAACATCTAAAACCCTTTAAAGTATAGAAAAAAGCCGCAAAACCCTGAAAAACCTGAAGAAACCTCAAAAACCCACTAGTTTGGTTTTTTCTGAAAAAAACCTGAGCTTTTGCCAACCCTGCTTACACTTAGGAAACACTTAGAAAAATGTGGTATTATTTTAGTGTGTGTGTGTGTGTGTGTATATATATATATATAAATACAAAAATCTTTATACCTGAAAACTATTTCTGTTTTACCACCATCCAAGGCATATGCATACTGTAATTTCACAAGTATAGTCTGCAGACACAATTTTTTATTAAAAAATTTTTATAACTCATCAGATAGTCTGTATCACTAGAAAATCTGCAGTCTATACGTGCAAAAATATGTATTTTAGTATGACAATATTAAATCCTTTTAAGAATAAAAACCTAAGAAGAGTGCCAGAAAGTCTGGATTAAACTCCATTAATTCCACCTTTAAAATTTGAAATCATTTCTTCTGCCATAGCCTCAGAGACGAATTTTAACGGAAGAAACAAGAGTGACCTTCATTTCTCTGTTCGAGAACCCAGCTGTGTAAATTGTCTTCTAGTGCCATTGTATTTTTCCACCAACATTGGATTGCTTTCTTCTTATATTTTCATGAGAAAATGGATCATAGAGCATGTAATGAACAAGTTACAAAAGACAAATTGGAAAGACATCAAGAACGTCATAATAGCATTGAACTGCTGTGGTAGAACGAATAAAAAAAGTACAATTGCGGTCATGTGAGTATATTGAAATAACATATCTTTCTGTGGTGAAAACCTATAACCAATGCAGCGTGGGTGTAGATGTTTGTGATCAGCACATGGAAGGTTATGTTCCATTTTATAGATTTAGCTGTTTCAAAATCTCAGTTTCAGTGCAAAAGGGATGTAATATAAATATATAAAAATGAATTTGTGTCTGTCTGTACTTGACAGACTCAAAAACGATGCATCCAATCGCCGTGAAAACATGGGAAATTATTAGGTATATCCCTAGGAAGGATTTGAAAACTTTTAACGTTTGATATCCATTCCTTGACACTTTTTCAAGCGTTTCATATCATTATTTCTACCATTATTTGCCCCAGTTAAATGCAAACAATTCACTTTTTAATTTATCGCATCATAACTAAGTGAAAGAAGCAATGTGACACTATTACGTTAATCCCAAATAATTGTTTTAAACGCAGTTTTCCTCAGTTAAAAGCAGGATATTACAATTTTCAATTTATCACATAATAAATAGATGAAAACGATTTTTTTTTGTATCATTATGACATCATTCCTTTAAACATCTCATGTATTCATTTCTTATTTTATATTATTGAAACATCGCCTGCATAGTATCCATTCGATAGGACCTGGAAATTGAGATATAAATTGATCAACTTTCATTTCTATGTGACGCAAATTATAGCATTTTTATATAAGAACTCATTTTAAATTGAATTCTTGGTTCATTTTTACGTTACAATGAAATGTTTATCAACAATATTCTAACAACAAAAAGTACAAATTTCAGCGACTCTCGTGGACGAATAAAAACCTATCATTTTATATAGTTATTATCTTTATATTCATATGGTTGTCGATACGAATGCGTGTTTCTGTTTCATACAAAACCATGTGGTTTGTCCTAAATTTCTTTCATTTTGGACAACATTTATTACTACCAACAAAATGAACACTGTCGCTGTCAAAACCACTGCTTCCTATTTTACCACGTAATATGTCAAGATCTGTTAACGTTGTTCATCAACGTATAGTAGTAATACAGTAGTAAAAAACTGAATATTGTTATAATACGCTTATAATAGAAATATATAAATATGCCAATGACTCGAACTGAACTGTGATGAATTTAGAGAGTTATGCACAAAGAGAAAAAAATCTTTGTTTAAAAGTAATACATTAAGTTCACCGTAGCAAAGCACGGGCAAACTTGCTAGTATGAAATAAAATTCAGCACAAAAATCAAATAAATCTTTTAAAATTTATGCAGAACAATAAAATAATAATTTTTATGCAGAACAATAAAATAAATAGAGAAGGTTCAAATTTTATATTTAGAACTGTCTTGTACACCTCCTATTATAACTCTACAGAACAAAACATACAAAAATAAAAACTGAAAAACATGCTGTTGAAATGTAATCATTACAGTCAGATTATGAATGACTCTAAACGTGTTTACACCAAATTATTCCTTGAACATTATGAAATAGGCAGAGATATTGGGATGCAGTGTTATGCAAGATTTTTCAGAAATGCATATGGCTCTTCCCCCTGTGACCTCCTTATCTGATCAACATCCTCTTTCTAGATGTTGATGGAAGAATGAAGCTCTTAATAACATTATGAAAACACATATTTTGTACAGTAAATTCAAAGTCTGCACACTTTTATTACCCTAATTTCCTGCGTATAATCTGCAGGTACAAATTTCTCGCTATTTTCAGAGAAAAATATTGTATAACCTGCAATAAATGATGTTGGGGGTGATATTAAAAATAAAAAAAAAAATCCCCCTTCAGCAGACTGTCTATTGAATGGCTAAAAATAATAAGAAGAGTGCATCTTTATAAAAAACAACAAACTTCTTTATTGCTACTTGCAATCTTAAAAAAAAAATTCCATTTACAAAAAATAAGTCAGTTATTTTGCACTTCATAATTTCAAAATTCGCACAGTGCAAATGCCAACGCAGCGGACTGCCAATATACCGCGATCGACAACTGCTGCGGATAACTGCCGTGGTCAAGTGCGGCTGATAGTCAACTGTGAGCAGCCTCCTAGGCTGCCCGCTTATATCTCAAAAGCACATCCGCAAATCTGCATACACCTGATGCCACTCAGGTGAAACATAACGTTCGCAGCAAACTCTGCCATGCTCCCTAAAACACACACATAAAACTTGATAGCTTGAATGTGTCCCGTTAACTGCCGTTTAACTGTTTCAATCAATGCCGGCAAATAAAATGTTGTATTAGGCTTAACACCTTTAGTCAAGTTTTAAACATTGCAAAACCGTAAGAATAAATGGGGAATAAGTTGAGATTTCCCAACAATCTGCAGCAGCGTATAATCCACAGATTAAGTTTCCATTTTAATCTCATGTGATTCAGTTTTCAATGTATGTGGAAGAAAGTACTATATCTTTTACTGTTAAAAAACTGAAATTGAAACTCTTTACTTAATGATAACATTTTCTTTAAACAAAAAAGAGTAATCTAATAAAGTGAAAATTTGGATAGACAAAAAAATTTTTATAATTAACCACAGTAAAAATATAGTCAAAATATTTATATTAATGAGTACAAAAACAATGCTACAAATAAATTATTTGAACCCATATTTAAATAAAAAAAAAAGATATTTAAATTTAGAATTCTTAAAATGCATCTTGTCAATTTAATTTAATATGGTTATTTGTGATCTGTATTAAAATTTTATATTGCAGGTATAGCACCACCTGGCGAGCTGAAAACGAAAAAAAATGAAGAATGCAGTAAAATTCTGCTATTTCAGATTACACAAGTGTTATTTCTTGATAGAAATAAATGTACAAAATAGAATATATTAATTTAATCGGGTAATTTTATCCAAACAGCTATGTCCTTGGCTGAAAAGAATTTTTAATCTTTATTTAAAAGAAAAATCTGTGTAAATATGAGCAGGTGCATTTTTTATGAAAGATATTTGTAAATTTTATTATAAAAATAATTTTTAACAGCAGATAATACGTGATGGCATATAATATGCATTAGAAGGAAATTCAAACTTTTTAAACATATAATCCGTGAACTATATGCAGGAAATTAAGGTACTTTTTTTATTGTTTCATGCTACAATTGTATAACATGCACATTCTCAGTCATTTTATTACTGTCATGTTACACATCATTCCAGAAAAATGAATAAAAATCTATTTGACACAAATCAGTGAATTTATGCATATAAAAAATATTAGATGTAAGTGTAAATTATATATTCAGGCAAAGTATAAAAATTTTAAATAGTTAACATTCCTGATAATAAAAAGTAAGTAATTTAATTCTTTCAACTCACACTTAATTTCCACAGTATCTGATGGAAGGTTTTCTGTGGGCTCAGTCAATGTGTCTTGAGCCTCAGACTTTAGAGTGGGATCCGTCACAGGTTGTGATTCGGCTGAGCTTAACACACTCTCGTATGCATCAAATGAGCTGAAAAAACATTTTAGATTTAATCACCATAGCTTACAGTCCAAATAAATTAAAATAAAAATATTTCTTTTTTACTTATTTCATATATAAGGTTCCCACTCTTTTTCCAGAACAAAAATTAAGGACTTTTTAAGGACTATCTAAGGACCAAAGCAACTTTTTATAAGGACCTACTTGAAATACACGGCATAACAGCATAAACTTATTTCCCAAGGAACATATTTTAATGATTATGAACCAGACAAGGCATGTTCAATAAATGCCCTACACTATTTCATAAGTTTTTAAAAATACCTAAAAAATTATTATAAGATAAAACTATTTGACAAAAACATTCTGAAAAACATACATCTAAAGTTTTTTGAGTGATCAAATTAAAAATTAATTGTGAATAACATATAATATTATAAACAGTATTTTCTGAGGGTTTAAAAATGACTTTGATATATATATATATATATATGTCAGGATTTAAAATATAGATTAATTTTAAGAGATTTTAATTAGGGATTCTTTTACTGAGAGTGATGCAGCGCGAGGAGTTAACCACATAAATACGGCTCACACGCAGTGATCAGAGCAGAGAGCAGTATGCACACTCCACGGACAGAGATGTGGCCAACCCATGCAGCTAAGCCTGCCTTTGTTCGAAGTTAGGTGCCAATGTGAGACGCAATTGAACTTGATTGTCGAGTAGTGTAGTTTGAATTTTGAATAAAACTATGAAAATGATGTCAGGATTCTAGTGTCGTTTACTGGAACCGTTTCATATATATATATATATATATATATATATATATATATATATATATATGTGTGTGTGTGTGTGTGTGTGTATCCTAGCTGATTATACCCAACATTGCTTGGGAAAGAATAAAGTTCTAGACTTTTCTATTACATTGAATGCAAGTAAAATGAAACTTCCATAAGTAACTGAAATATCTACAAACCCCCATCCCCCATGCTTCGTTTAATTAAAATGTGCATGACTGTTGGCTATTAGGAAAAGGCAGCTAACTTTAGAGCTTTTAAGTATACGAAAGATTATTTATTTGTCAAATAAGTAACTAAGAAAAAAACCTGTCAAATATGAAAACTAATAGGAAATCACATAACGACAGCAGATCTTGTCGATGGAGAAATGGATCGCGTTCCAATTTAAAAACTAAGGAATTTTTAAGGACCTTTCACAAAAATTAAGTAGTTTTAAGGGTCCTTAAAAAAGGAGTTCTTAAGGACTTTTAAGGACCATGGGAACCCTGATATACTACCAAATCAAACTCCATTTAGGTGCAATTTTATCTTTTTAAATTATATCTGATACTTTGATTTTACATGTTTTTTTATTAAAATTTTTAGTTCCTAAAAAGCAATTCCCAAAATTTAAACTTTTGAAGTCAAAATAAATAACTTAGGCTCCTCTCACAACTGCTCCATAAAATTCTATTGGTGTTTCACTAGGATCCAAATTACAATTGTTTTTTTTTAAGTACTTAATTTGGATTTATATCATATTTACTCCTATTTAATTGCATTTCTTTAATTTATTCATTATATTTTTATATACTCATATATTTTTTGTTTTGCATTTTAATATTTTTAATTCCAACCTTATTTTATTTTCTTTAATTTTAAATATACATTTTATCTTATGTAACTGACATCTTGATTATTCATATATATTCATCATGATCTGCTAACATGTCAAATATCCTACCTTACTGGAAATACGCCCAACTGAGCTAGGTGCTCCAAAAATACCACCATATGAAGAATTGTTAATAAAAATATAAGGTATTGATTTGATAACAAAATTTTAAGCATTGATAAGATATATCAACCTTCCTATGAAGTTTGTGGATCCATTTTTGAGTTATTAAAACAATTCAGTAGCAATAACAGTTGCAACCGACATAAACTTAGATGTAAACCAAATCAGAACTAAATCACTGGTAATCACTAGCTGTGAACATATGGAATATTGCTGCAATTTTTTTTAAAAAATCCATTCATTCCAATTTCCTACATTTAAACAACAAATGCTATTTCTCTGGCACAATTTGCTAGAGTACAAAATGTGCTCCTAATCCAACAAAGTGAAAGTGACAGTTCCTATCAGCTAAAGGGTTTAGCTTTCTGTTAATTATCTATGTATTTATTTCATTAAATTTAGAAGAAGTACATGATACTCATAAAAGGAAAAAAAATCCTTTAATACACATACAGGAAAATTAATTTCAGACATAAATAATTGTACTAACAAACTAGTGAAAGAGGATTTTTAAAAAAGAATCCTCTCCCTCTGATGCAGGGTTGAGCGATTTAAATCAATTGATTTTCTTTTAAAAAATCATTGATTTAAATCAGTTGAATTTTTAAAAGAATGCTGTTAGTAATAAGCACAATAAGAAAATATTGACAACCCAGAGTGGCTCCCAGACGGTTTCAGGCGGCTGCTGCACCCTACCTGCTATTCATTTCTTCTCCCCTATTTCTCACTCAAGCGTTTTTGTCTTTTGTACTAAAAAATGACTGGCACAGTAAAAATGTCACTATCATACCTTGAAAAGAATGCTCTGATTTTTTAAATATTAAATGCCTCTAAAAAATAAAAACAAATGCACCCAAAAATTTAATAAGTATTAGCACCCCCCTGCTTTTATTTTTATGAACCTTGGAAAAATTCTGGAATTTACCTCGCTTTACCTATTTTAAACCTTGTTTGGATGGAGCATGTAGCAAGTTTTTCTCAAACTAAGATATGCACCTGCAGTCCAGGGCCGATTTTTTCTACATATGGATCAGTGCAATCTAAACTTCAAAACAGACTTGGAAACGACAAAGCAGCTAAACTTGTTTTTGTTTATAAATCATTTAACATTTAACCACTGCCACAAAAGTGGGTTGTAAAATTTTTATAAAAAATAAAAATTATAGTGATTAATTCGTCCTTAGTCTACCCTCATGTTTCTAATAATTCTATGGTTGAAGGAGTAAAATGTATCAATTAACATGAAGCATCCTTTATTTAAATTAGGATATAGATAATTAAAAAAGCAAAAAACTCTATATTGCAAGTAATTATTTTCTACTGATTTATGAATTATTCTTATATACAGGGTATCTGCCAAAATAAAATTTTTCAAATTCATGACTTTTCACGACTTTCCCTGATTTAGCAGATCCTTTTCCATGACTTTAAAAAGCTTTCGTTAAAGTATATACGAATAAAACTTCTGACGTACATAAAAATAAAATATATGCTTTTAGAGAAATGACAGGAGTTTTATCATAAAAAAACTATATACTCACATTATAAGTGTTAATAAACTCACATACATAAAAATAAATTGTTGTACCTACATATATAAATTTAATCCTATAGCCATTTTTCAATCAAAATGTTTGCAATTTGAATTCGGGGTACTTTGGTATTATCCGGGTGACCACGAATAATAGCCAAATATAACCTATAATGTTTATATACAATATCCCTAAAGATAAACTTATATTTTGTGCAAAAATCTTAACTAATTTTTATTAAAAAAATAATGAATCTGCAATTTAAGAAAAAACCAGAATAATATCCATTTACCCACCTATTAAGCTTTCTTGTACCTTTAAGAATAATGTGGGTAACAAGCAGAACACATCCATAGGTAACATATGGTGGCCCAACCTATTTTAGCCATTCGTGAACATGGCAGATCTTAAGCCAGTTATGATATCGACTATTTTGAAATAGTTCAAAATTGTAAGGAAGAGAGAAAAGAAATGGAAGTACTTACACTTTCTCAACAGAATGAGATGAACTGGATCGATCGTGGTTAAACTTTCTTTTGATTCGTACGATAGGAATTTGTGGGTTTATCTTATCACTCGAAGGAAATGGGAGATCGCTTCCATTTTTAGTCACACGAGATTTGTTCCTGGAAAAGAGTCGTCAACAATTTTAAAACGCAATTATATTTCACAAAGCCTGAACTTACATGAAATAAATCAACTAAAATTAAAGAAAAGAATTCAAACATTATATTTCATTTCATTCAACATCTACTTTGATTTAATATTGAAAAATGTTATCAAGCCACCCCCTTTTCAAATCTGCAGAGTTTTTAAAAGAAAAGCAACTTTAAGAAAGTCTCTCTATTGCCTAGTAACAATATATATCACTTGTTGCACTCGAGCAGCATTCTGTTTCCACAGGAGCTAATAAAAGACAATCATAGTCAATAGTACTCAAGTGAAATCTTTAAATTAAAGATCATTGTATTTAACACATTAAAGGTGGAGGATCTTGAGGAAAGTATGCTAGGTAACGCGGCGACTGCCCTGCCTGTTTTTTCGTCCTAGAGTGGACAATATTTGTGTAATCATAAAAAAATTTAGACTTAAAAAAGTTTATTTAAACTCTTAATACTACAAAAAACATTAAAAAGAACTAAACACTAATTACAAAAAATCTTTTAAAGTACATATTTATGAGAAGAATCTAGTATTTTTTACAAGCATGATAATGTTGATAACACTCGCCACGGTGAAGAGGTGCATTGCAAAACTCGCATTTGAAGCAAGTCAACTTTTATTATTATTATTATTATTTTTTTTAGATGATGAATCATCTGCATATCTATCTTTATTTTCGCGTTAAACCATATTGAAGGATTTCCAAAATTTATTGTAAGTAGAATTTGAACAACCGAACAGCTTCAAACCACAAAACGTACTAAATACAAATGTAAAGTGACGGATGGATTGGGCAATCGTATTAATACGACTCCTGCCTTTAAGGTACAGTCGAGATAAATCGTATTACTATGACTCCAGCTTTTAAGCTACAGTGTAGATAAATCATATAAGTACGACTCCCGTCTTTAAGGTACAGTCAAGATAAATTGTATTACTACAACTCCCACCTTTAAAGTACAGTTGAGATAAATCTTATTGCTACAACTCCCGCCTTTAAGGTACAGCCAAGATAAATCGTAGAATTACGACTCCAGCCTTTAATGTGTTTAAAAAAAAAAGTCTAAAAATCTTTTAAATGATTCTATGTGGCTGGTTTAAACTTAGTAAGAAACACTTTGTCAAGTTAAAAAAAACTTGTGTATTATGATTTTAGTTATTTATATATTTTCTAAATTAAGGATGGAACTTCTCAATTCAGTTATCTTGCATGCACTGCTAAATATTCTTTTCCAGTCTGCACTGTTATGTGGTATTGTTGGAATACAGAATTTTAAAAGCATAAGTGTATCAATTAGAACTTGCAGTTCTGAATTATACAACAAATATATTTTTGTAAGACTTCTGTAAATGAGTGAGAGGTTTAGTATATCTAAAGCAACCTGGAATGTTTTTGCTTTTTCTTGTCAGGTTCGTCCAAAAGTCCCGAAATCCTCCTCTTGTCCACAGTCTGTTTACCATCAAAGCTCTTAGAGTCACCGTTCACAATGTCTTCAAACTCAAATTCTCCTGTGCTTGTGGCCGTCACTTCCATCATGTCCTCAGTTTCTTCGCTCTTCTTCACATTGTCACAAGAGCTCTCTTTAATGCTAGACACAGGAGCGACCACTGCCACATCTGCTAAATCGTTCTGTTTGTCGCTTCTGCTGGCATCCAGATTCAAGCTGCTATCACTTATAGTACTTGCACTGCTGTCACTGTGAAAGCCCTGTTCCGTTATCTGGAAATCCCCAGCACTCGACTTCAACTTCTTGCCGCGACCTTTCTCTTTCAAAGGACCCTTTTCAGGGCTAGGTTCGGGAGTGGCATTATCTGCAGGAATGGGTCGAAATGCTGGAATCGTCTTTATATGACTGTCCTTTTTCTGAAATACAAAATCATCTAATTAAACACCATTCTCCATAAACATTACAAATAGGGTGTTTATATTTGACAAGAATTACACTGACAACAGGATTGTTAAGTTTTTATCTGTAAAAAAAATGCCAGAAACTTTTAAAATTAGTGTTATCATGTCAACATTAAGGGACCCCTGTCTGAAGCAAAGCGGGGTTTTAAAATTTAACAAGTTATCCATAAATTAAATACAAATGAAGTTTACATACATGATTTTAAAAAAATTATATAAATTACATATTTTATTAGTTTTTAAATTAAAATTGAGCGAATTAAATTGAGACAAAACACAGTAGTAAATTATAAAGGAAAAATTAAAATTTATGCATTTAACAATATGCAAGCCCCTTCTTTTAGCTTTAAAAACTTATTTTTCAGAAAAGCATTTCTTGTACCAACATTGACCATGATTATGACATTTACACTTTTTTATCGTCAGGGATTCTAGAATTTATCAACCCAAATTCAGTTTGGTTTTTACCACACAGTACTGAAGGTGTTTCACATACAGTATCACTAAGTAGAAAGAGTAATATTTTCTGCATTATTTGATTACTCAGCAGTTTTGTTATTTTCCGGAGCAAAGGCCCAATTTTCTGGAAGTAAAACAATCTCCAAAAACCATTTTCAGAAATGTTATAGGTGTATACAGGATACCTGCCAAAATAAAAATTTTTCAAATCCACAACTTTTCATGACTTACCCTGATTTAGCAGATCCTTTTCCATGACTTTAAAAAGCTTTCGTTACAGTACATATGAATAAAACTTCTGATGTACATACAAATGAAATATATGCTTTTAGAGAAATTACACGAATTTTATCATAAAAAAAAACTCTAAACTTACTTTATAAGTGTTAATAAACTCACATACATAAAAATAAATTGTTGTATCTACATACCTAAGTTTAATCATACAGCCATTTTTCAATCAAAATGTTTCCAATTTGAATTCAGGGTACTTTGGTATTATCCGGGTGACCATGAATAATAGCCAAACATTATAACCCTATAATGTTTATATACAGTATCCCTAGAGATAAACTTATATTTTGTGAAAAAATCTTAACTAATTTTTATTAAAAAATAACTATTATTATATTAATAAAATTTTAATCTACAATTTAAGAAAAAAAAAAAAAAAACATAATAATATCCATTTACCCACCCATTAAGCTTTCTCGCTTCGAGTTTCTTTGGCGAACCAATTTTACTTGGCAATAGGGTCAACAGGATAATACATAAATACCAAACTCGGTAACTTCAGCCAAATGGCAAGTAAAAATAGAATTAAACAATTCAATGCATTTTTTTTTAATCAGTCATTTAGCAGATCCATGACTTTTACTCATTTTATTTGAAAAATCAAGACTTTCTATGACAAAATGAATCCATTATCTAAATCCACGATTTTCTATGACTTTCCCTGACTTTCAAGGTGCGCGGAAACCATGTGTATAAATTTAATAATGTCCCAACCCTGACAACCATAAAGAGAGTTCCTATATATTAGTTTTGCTGCTGTATTAAGATACAAATGCATTTTTAAGACCACCAAAGCACCCACTTGATATATTGTTGGGAAATCTAAACGTACTCTAGTTATTCTTATGGTTCTGTGGAGTATAACTTATCGAATTAGGCTTAACGCTGTCAGCGATTTAATTTGCCAACATTGATTCAAACGGTATAAAACGCCGGTTACTGTAGAACAGGCAATTGACAATTAAGATATATGCGCAGGATTTAGGTACATGACTGGTTTATCCAGGGAAAGTTATGTTTCACCTGAGTGGCAACAGGAGTATGCAAATATTAGGATAAGCTTTTCGGATATAAGCAGATAGATGAGGAAGGAGCTAACAGTTGCTGAAGACAGTTCAGGAATGCAGACGACAGTCAGCCACACTGGCCGTTGCATAGGTAGCAGGTTTTTGACTAGTTCCAGCTACGCCAATTTCTAATAACGCCGAATTTGTGTAAGGCCATTTTATTTTTCTGACAGCGCAAGTTTTTGAAATTTAATTAAACAGTGCAAAATAACTGAAATATATATACATAATGTAAATAGTATATAGTTATACATACATACATACATATATATATATGTGTGTGTATATATATGTATGTATATGTATATATATATATATATATATATATATATATATATATATATATATATATATATATATATATATATACATACACACACACACACACATATATATACATACATACAAATTTACGTAATGTAAATAGTATTTTTTTTAATTGCAAGTAGCAATAAAAAGATTTTTTTTTATGAAGATGTAGTCGTCAATTTATATGATTTTAACTTTTTTAAGCCATTCTAATGAATGGACACTCTGCTAAAGGGGACATCCAATACATATAAAGACAACAGCTGTCAGAGACAATGTTTCCAAATATTTCTGATGAATGAAAATTTGAAGCAACAGTGAATCATCACAGCTACTTACCAACTTTTGATAATGATAGTGGCAATATCCACAGTACTTCACATTGTCCATATAATTCCCAGCTTCTTCACACAGCAAACCAGCAGCCTGAGCACTGAAATCAAAACATCACTCGGGTCATATTTTAGAAAAGATTAGATTTTTATTAATTAACTTAGTAGTCAAGAAATTATAATTCAATTAATATGAATAAATCAGTGGAAAGGCTATAAAAAATTTACTCTGACACAAAATGTTATAGATTGACATAAACCACCTATTTGAATGCTATTTTAACAAAGGATTATTTTTTTATCTCTATTCTTTTAAACCCTTAACATAAAATAAATGGCTAATTCCCCTTACGAATTATAAGTTAAAAGACCCCAAAATATTTCTTCAAAGTATGTTTGTAATTAAAAAATCGAGTGCAGCACAGCAGTGAAAACTAATTGAAATGCATGTTAAGGATGGAGATACGATAGATTTTTGCCCCTTTATGGTAGAACTAAACAAGTGCCCAGCTAGCTGTGCATCACTGCATCGAGTGTGCATGTGGGTTGGTTTGGTCGAAACTTAGAAACAAATTAGGAATACAAAAAGCATTCAAGTTAGTTAAAATACACAGACTTCTGAGACTGAGAAATGGTAATACTGATAACCTGATTGATGATGATGATATATGATGTATTGGAGGATCTGTATTTGTTTTGAATTAATTAAAATCCTTGTTATTATACTATGATTTATCGTTAAATCATTCTATATTTTACACATGAAATCTTTGCCCTTTTCTTTATGAATTTCACAGATAAATTTTTTTTTTCCAAATTGTTATGTTTACCACAGATTTGCAAATATTTTTCTCGATTTTGATACTGTATATATATTTCCAGAGAATAATTCTTTAAATCTGAAAGAGGGTAAAAATAATAAGTTTCTGACAATAAATATAAATATCACCAATTTTTAAAAAACCCACTTCAGAGAGGGTCTTTAAGACTGGGTTTTATGCAACCCTGTTATAGTCTAAACAACCCAAACCCAAACACCCCAAAAGAAAAAGACAAAAAGAACAAACCATGTGACATGAAAATATTGTTTACACCCCGTTTTGTTACACTGCATGCAGGCTCCAACACTCGCTTTCGATTCTTTGCCTTGTTCTTCACAAATGTAGCAGAGCTAAAATGAATATAAAAACATTTAATAGTTCCCTTTTAAACACTTGACTCAAGACAATAAATTTATTTCCATTATTAAATTAAGTTAATTTGATTACTACTTCCAACTAATGCTGGAAAGACCGCTACTACCTCAGGTATTGGAAATTTCAGTTAATAAAAACTGTATACGGGGTATCTGCCAAAATAAAATGTTTCAAATCCATGACTTTTCAAGACTTTCCCTTATCATTTATTATACAAATCTAGCAAATCTCTGACCTTCAAAACAACCTTGAAATCAACCTTGATGAGATTGAGGCTTAATATTTTTTACTGCTATAGGTACCCCTTTAAGTAATCATGTAAAAAATACATTTACAAAGATAATTTGCTTAATAATAATGTTGTTTAATCAAACTGAGTTGCTTTATTTCCAAAATTCTTAAAATTAATAAAAACTTAACATTTTATTTCGACCAAAAACTCGTCTTCAATTAACAGAAAATGAAAAATAATTTATAGGATTATTTTACCCTTTTTTACAAACAAATTTAAAAATGATAACTTGTAAAAAATATCTCAATTATTCTTTGTTATTTTCTATATCTTTTATTATTTTTACAATAACTATCCTATTACTACCTGCATTCATTTTTTTTTTCCACTTTTAGCTCACCAGATGTCGCCATAACTTTAGTATAAAATTTTAATACAGATCGCAAATAACCGTATTAAATTAAAATGAAAAGATGCAATTTAAGAATTCTAAATTTTAATGTCTTTTTTTTTATTTAAATATGGGTTTGAATAATTTATTTGTATCATTGTTTCCGGACACATTAAGATAAATATTTTGACTCTATTTTTACTGTGGTTAATTATAAAAATTTTTAAGTCTATCCAAATTTTCACTTTATTAGATTACTTTTTTTAATTTAAAGAAAATGTTATCATTAAGTAAAGAGTTTAAATTTAAGTTTTTTAACACTAAAAGATATAATACTTTTTCCTATATACATTGAAAACAGATCACATGAGATTAAAATGGAAATTTAATCTGTGGATTATACGATGAAAATTAGGGTACTTAAATTTGTTCAACCACAAATTCTATGTAATACTAGCAGGTTATTTTTTATAAGAAATAATACCAACAAAACTGTGCTCCAAAGGATAGAATTGAAAGAAATGCTGTACCTTATTATATCGATCCTGGGGTACCAGCTGCAGTATGATAGGCTCCATAGTTGTAACGTTTCCAAATCTCACTTCAGGAATGTACAATGCACAAACAACATGGGCCCAACCTGTTAAAACACATTATTCAAATTCTGCCTTTTATACAAACACACTAAAAAGAATTACATTTTATTTACTTATAATAACTAACAGTAATTTAATTAATTTAGCCCTCAAGAAAATATTACGAACAGATATAAAGTAAAAGAAACTAGAAAGAATATTGAATTAATTTTTTACTCTAAGAATTTGTGCGTATGACAGATTTACTGTTAAATCTATAAAGTTCATCTCTATTTTGGGTTAGAACATGAAAATGAGCAAAATTACTCTATGAATTACAAGACACATCCAGAAAATAAGTTTCCTGATGTTTTTCCCTTTAAAGTAAACGTAATTAGTCGTGTCAATTGTGCTTGCATAACAGATCTATGGCATATTAATCATATGCCAGTAGCGGTGTAGTAATGGTCCAAAATGGAAACACTAATTCCTTATCCCGCCGAGTGCAAGGTTCGGTCAGTAATCTTGGATGCTCAAAGTATTGCACCAATTGAAATTTATCATCTCTGTCAGGTCTATGAACCAAAACTGACACACGAACACAAAATTCAACGCTTAGGACCAGCACCGACATTTTTGCTACGGTATGATGACGACGATGAGTTCCTCGACAGGATTATAACGGGCAATGAGACATTGATTTCGCGCTTTGCCCCAGAAACCAAGCAGCAGTCAATATCATAGTGGATCTTCGGTCAAGACCCAATTCAAACAGATGCTGTTGGTACGGAAAGGGATGTACGCTGCATTCTGGGACAGGAAGGCTGGTTCCATTCACAGGCGGTAGAGTTCTACGACAGAGGTATACAAAAGTGGATCCCACGATACGACAAGTGTCTGAATTCTGGTGGTGACTATGTTAAAAAATAGCTGAAAATTGCCGTACTTGTTGCCAATAAATATTGCAACAATAGTTATTTTTTTCTTTTAAATAGGAAAACTTACTTTCTGGACGTAACTTGTATAATCCATTCCTCCAAAATTGAATCTTTGGGATATCACAGTTTGGTAAAAATTTAAATAAGCTACTAGGGCACACAAAAGGGAAATAAAACTTCCTAAGCACGAAAATGTTTAATAGTAAAACTTTTTAAACAAGAAAATTATTGAATAAAATTGGGATCACTTAAGTAAAAAAAAAACTCTCTAAAAACTTTATTAGTGACTAGCCAGTGTGCCCATTCTTTACTACAGCGAATTTAATGTATTACTTTTAAACAAAGTTTTTTTCGTGCATAACTCTCTACATTCTTCACAGTTCAGTTTGAGTCATTGGTATATTTATATATTTCTATTATAAGCGTATTATAACAATATTCAGTTTTTATACTACTGTACGTTGATTAGCAACGTTAATAGATCTTGACATAATAAGTAGTAGAAAAAGAGACAGAGGTTTTGACAGCAACCATGCTCATTTTGTTGGTATTAATAAATGTTGTCCAAAATGAAGGAAATTTATGATAAACCAGATGGTTTTGTATGAAACAGAAACATACATTTATATCGACAACCATATATGAATATAAAGATAACTATACAAAATGATAGGTTTTTATTTGCAAACGAGAGTCAATGAAATTTGTACTTTTTGTTGTTAGAATATTGTCGATAAACATTTCATTGTAACGTAAAAATTAACAAAGAATTAAATTTAAAATCAGTTCTTATATAAAAATGCTATAATTTGCGTCACATAGAAATAGAAGTCAATCTTCTTTATATCTAAATTTCCAGGTCGAATCGAATGGATACTACACAGACGATGTTTAAATAATATAAAATAAGAAATGAATAAATGAGATGTTTAAAGGAATGACATCATAATGGTAAAAAAAAATATATATATATATATCGTTTTCACCTATTCATTATGTGATGAATTGAAAATTTTAATATCCTGCTTTTAACCGAGGAAAACTGCGTTTAAAACAATGACATGGGATTAACAGAATGATGTCACTTTGCTAGAAATTGCTTCTTTCACTCAGTTATGATGTGATAAATTAAAAAGTGAATCGTTTGCGTTTAACCGGGGAAAATAATGCTTGGAATAAGAACATGAAACGCTCGAAAAAGAGGGAAGGAATGGATTTCAAACGTTAAATATTTACAAAAACCTTCCTAGGGATATACCTAATAATTTCCCAAATTTTCATGCTGATTGGATGTATGGTTTTTGAGTCTATCGAGTACAGACAGATACAAATTCATTTTTATATATATAGATTTGCACCATGTACATATATGTATACATAATATGTATTTTTGACCCACATCAAAGTTAGAATGGTATCCATATTGGATATAGAGCAGTCGTGAGGCCATGAAAGAACATAGCAAAATTTAAATTGCATTCATTCATTAAAGAATTTTGTTATTACATAAATATTAATTTTTTTTTTTTTTTTGCTTTGAATAGATAGAACTACAAATGACAACCTTACTCTCCATCAATTACTCTGTCCTCTGAAGAAATAAAAACTAAACTGAAAGGTCAACACTGTGGAATAGTACTTGAAAACCTAGTAAGCTTAAACAGCCATCTAGTGTTGCTTAAAAATTTAAATGAAACATTCTGCATCAGTTTGCTCTGAAGTCCTGAACAAGTTAAGAAGATTGAAAAAAATTAAACTGAAAAATAAATAAAAACGAACTATCATTTAAATGATATTTTTGTGATGCTTTTCTACATAGGATGAGCTCAAGACTGCTGCTGACCTAAAAAAAGGAGGCAAAATGAGATAAGGCTCTTTTCAAGATTTCTTAAAAACATGGAATTATTCTGAAATACAGAAATAATGGATAAATAAATTTCCTTCGAAATTATGAAGATAAGACTGAGACGAATAAAGAAACAAATATATCAAGCTAACACGTCAAGTGGATCTAAAGATGGCTGGACACTTTGAAATCTATAAAAATATAGAAACTGTAATCATCTACCATGTTTATTAATATCATGTGTTATTTGTTATTACCTTTTGGCAACAGTGTATTTGTTGTTACCTGTTGGCAACGGTAGTAAATAGCAGTAACAATGTTGTGATGTAAAATAAAGGAGTTCTAAGCTCTATGATGATGTGTAATAACTTTTATGGCATTTTACCCAAAAATGTTAAAACAATATTAAAAGGAAAAATGTGGTTGTTAACAAACATAATAGACTGCAATAATCATTCTAAAAATGTAGCACTTCTTTTCATCCCAATGTGACAAATACGGCTTATTTCTACCGTATGGGCTTTTTCAATTCTAAGGCACTTCAAAAATTTTCTTCATAATATCATCCCTATTGCTAGGTTTTCTGGCTCTTTAAGTGAATACACAATGGCATTTGCATCACGTGCTTTAAAATTTACCTCACAAGAAAATTACTAACCCTTATTTATGTTAGTACAGGGGCGCCCAACCCAAATCGGTGGGTGGGAAAAAAATCAATTTACTGAACTGAGGTGGGCTTGCCATATATATATATATAATTATTCAAAATATTTTATTATCGTGCAATATTCAAAATATGCATTTTTACAGTGCTAGCTGCGACTGTACATAAACGCTATGTTATGTATATATATCATAACTACAATGACAAATGTAAACCATACTTTATTTATAATCACCCCCAAACACCTTACCTTCCTCTCTAATCATGAGGATTAAAATATTATATTTATACTATAAATATATTGTAATTTATTCACAAGCACTACTAAACGTATTATTTAAAATTTTTATATAAAATTTTTATATTTAAAATTTTTATTTAAAATTTTTAAAGTATTATTTAAAAATTAATGTGAGATTTCTTTTTGTATTTTACTCAAGATTTTGTTAATATCAACGAATAATGTAATCGACACGAATTGTAGCTGATTGGTCATGTTTTTATCAAGCAACCTGCTGTGACAGTTTGTTTTTACGAGGTTTAATTTGGAAAAAAATTATTCATAGCAATAAGTAGTTCCAAATACTGATATAATGCACATTGCCAATTGTCTTAAATTTGGAAATTTATCTTTAGCAATATATTTTTGATAATCAATCTTATTCCCTTCGTAGAGGCATTTTAGCTCAATGTTTGATTGCAATTCTATTACCTCAATTTTTAAACAATACCTTAATTATTCCTTTACTTATTTCCTTAATTATACCTTAATTATTAATGTTAACTTCACAATAGCAATAAATATAATTTATAACTTTCTTTCCATACAACTTCAACTGACTGGTCGGACAGAATATGTGCACGTAATGCAAGTCAGCTGGTTGTACAAATAATGGCCGACTGACAGAATAGTCTAGAACACTCAAATTTCAACATAACCTTCCAACCCTACTCAAAGACTAGGTTTACGTTGGTTATTAAGTCAGTCTTAACGTACGTAATATGTAAAATTTATTATTGCAAACATTAACAACTAAAATTCTATGTTTTAACTGTATATAGTCAAAATGACTAAAACTTTATAGACAGTTCAAAATTTCATTTGGGCCACAAAAAGTTTTTAAATGGGCCACATGCGGTCCATGGTTTGGGGGTGCTTGTGTTAGTATAACAAAAGCCTCTTTTAAAATTTAACATACTTTTTTTTCCCTGTTTATTGGAAAACTAACATTAGTTAGAATAACCCTGAATATCGGCTTTTATTTCAAGCTAAAAAAATCAAAAAGTTAAAAATGGATACATACAAGGTATCTGCCAAAATAAAGTTTTTCAAATCCATGACTTTCCCTGACTTTAGCAGATCATTTTCCATGACTTTTAAAATATTTCGTTAAACTATATATGAATAAAAATTCTGATGTACATACAAATAAAATGTATGCTTTAAGGGAAATTACAAGAACTTATGATAAAAAATACTTTATAAATGTTTATAAGCTCATATATAAATAAATTGTTGTAGTATCTACATACCTAAGTTTAATCATATAGCAAGTCTGAATGCAATCAAAAAATTTCCAATTTGAATTCAGGGTACTTATGTATTATTGAAGTGACCATGAATAATAGCCAAACACGTTAACCCTATAATGTTTATATATAACAGCCCTAAAGATAAGCTTATATTTTGAACAAAAATCTTAACTACTTTTTATTAAATAATTATTATTATTATATTAATAAAAATGTAATCTATAATTTAAAAAAATACCAGAATAATATACTTATACATTTACCCACCTATTAAGCTTGCTTGTTTTGAGTTTCCTTGGCGAACAAGTTTTACTTGGCAATAGGGTCAATGGGATAATACATAAGTACCAAACTCAGTAACTTCAGCCAAATGACAAGTAAAAATAGAATTAAATAATTCAATGCAATGATTTTGCCAAAATATATAGTGCCTCACAACCAATAATAACTATTAACATTTCTATATAAATCTCAAATTTTAATGCCTCAAATAAAAATCTTTAATTTACTGAAATTCCTTGTAACTCTTTACAGTAAAGATTTCCTCTTTTCCTCCAAAGTATGAATTTTTGAACGGCTGCGAACATCCATATCAGCAGTGGGATTCAAGCCCACGAACTTCCGTGCCGAAGAGCAGCTCCCTACTCATTTAGCCATCGATCGGCCAAATGGGTAGGGCGTTGCTCTTCGGGCGGCCTGATATTTGTTATGGCATTGTTATCCCATAATCACTATTACTGCTGGTTTGCATTCTAAAATCAGTTCTTCCATGCTCAATAAATTTCTCCCTTAATATTTTAAGTGATCTAGATAAGCTACGATAACAAACATTTAATTGGAATTTAGAAGAAAAAATAATAATTAAATTAATTGTAATAAAACTTGTATTAATTCTACAATTTATTAGTACACCCCCAAAGTGCCCTGCTTTTCTGTTTCCATATTTAAAATTCAAATATAGTTTCTTTCTGAAAAGTATATGTAAATAATAGCTTTCCATACGTGGGGTTGCACGGGTATACACTTAATAACGTTTACTTGTATATTATGTAAACTTGTATTTTATACCAGGCGATCCCTCTCTTCACCCATGCTGATGTTTGCATTGATTTGTGTTCCTAATATTTTAATCAAGAATCTTATGGATATCTGTAACTGCATCTAGTAATTAAATCTAGCATTTAAAAATTAAAATAAATTGTTCCTATCTCTGACACTCCATACGCGACGTTGGTCTCTCAATATAAACCGGAGATCATCGCGTGGAGGCGACGCCAGACTTATACGAATGAAATCGCTGAGTCGTGTATAAGAGACGGGTTAATGTTTCTCGTGCTTTCTATACAGTGTATCTTCAAGCATAACAAAAGACAAAAACATAGATATGCATGTTACATATTAATATTGTTTGAGAAAAAAAATTCCCCTCCTTTGAAAAAAACCCCCCGGATTTATACTCCCCCACTCCCCAAAACATCGTTTTTTTAATGAAACTCGCCAAGGCTGGGATTTTAATACAAAAACCCGGGTTTTTTTACAACCCTGATCAGATTCTCGGAAACGAATGTGGAGGGAAGGGGGGAGGTGAGAGAGAAGCCTACCCTGGTCTTGCCTCATTAACACAGGAGAAAAAAACAGATGACTGATCGAATCGTACTGCTGTGATAGAAATATTCTACCCTTCCAGTGCAGTGTACTCTGCCTTAATGAGTGTGTTTTTCTACGCTCGTATCTTCAACTGTTTCGCTTTTCACAATGAAATATACACACGATCACCAGCTCCGTCAAGGACATTCCCTCCCACTACTTTGTCAACTCATTGGCCGATGCTTACTTTTTTTCTTCTCAACCATAGGCAAATTACACGTAATGTGCCACTACACATCGGATCACTACACCCCCTGGTTGGCTCGTAGCAACTGTCTCGCCACGCAGTTAAGCCGCCATAATATGTCACATGTCTCAGTGTACAAAAAATAGATGAATGAGAGTTCAGCTGTCCAGCGCTTTGGACAAAAGCAGCCGCATCCATTCAGAAAAGAAATTCACTTGCAGAGGCATTTTTTGATTTTTTTTTAATTGGTAGCTTAGCAGATCCATGACTTTTACTCATTTTACTTATAAAATCATGACTTTCAATGACAAAATTAATCCATTTTCTAAATCCATGACTTTCCAGGTACGCAGAAACCGTGTACATATTTTGTCCACGTATCTATTTTTATATAATTTTCTCACATAAAAAAATTATAGCATTTTTATGACTATTTTCTTAAAAATTGTACGATTGTTCAGGGTTATTAGAGTGACAATTTTCTTATAGAGATTGTGAAATGAAATTATTTGACGGCCTTCCTATTGTATATGTATTCCTGACCATAATAATAAACTTTCAAATTTCTTTTCCCATTGAAAGTACTTCTGCTGTTAATATTAGAAACAAAGAATTGCAATTTTTTAAATATCTATTCTGCTAAAAAAAAGGGATAGTACAAATATATAATTACCTCCACTGTCAGTTCTTTTCAATGCTCCATCTTTTGATGGACAAAGTTCACACCGCTGAAAGTAAAAGATTAGACAATATTAAATGGTAATAGAAATTACTTTAATTTTTGCAACAGATGACACTCAAAATTAAACAGAATTTTTAGCTGTTGAAATAATATTCTGCTTTCAATAAATCTGCATTACTCTCTATAGTAAAGTAGTTCAAGTCTTAATGGCAAATTCAACTTTTTTAGTATACAAAGAAAGAAAGAAATGTCTTTATGTACTTTGCTCTTATTTGATATAGCGAGAAATTGTTAAAATAAAACAAATGCAAAATTATGTTTCATTTTCCTGCAATATTTCTCCTTTCTAAGACCACCAAGGTTACCATGATTAGCATTTGATTTACCAAAAAAGACCTGCTAACCCAAAAAAGTCAAAATTCTGAAATAATTTATCAATCAATGTAACAATCTTATGCCAAACTAATAAAAGAAAGCTAAATTATCGTATATTTCCGTGTAAAAGCCAAGAAATTTTGGGGCATTTTTTAAAGACCTGAAATGGGAAAGTCGGTTTAAGTACAGATCCGTAGAACAGATGTAACACATCTGTGTTTAAGAGCTGTTTTTACCACTGGCAACAAAAAGTTGCCAAATTAGCAAAAAACTAACAAAATGTTTTTTTTTTAAAGTAAAGAACAAAAAAGAATATGTATAACGGTGAAATTTACATAGTTTACAACTATTTTGAAATGAGAAAATGCACAAATATTGAAAAATAAACTGATGCTTATATGTGTTTCTCTTAATATTTATCCAGAAACCTGTGAAATTGTAAATAATCCAGTACTGCTGACAAAGTAGGTAGTTTTGGATGATGACAACATTAGTCTTCCATTTCCTTTGCATAACTCTTTGTTCATTCCATATAATTTATGTAACAGTACTTACAAAATAGAATAAATAATTAAAAAGAAGCATAAAATATTCTACCTGTGATTTTCCATCAAAAATCAAAATCAAGTTAAACTGAATATCATAATGGAAAATAAATTCATTCTCTAAGCCCAAAATGTATTTCAAGATATCACTGTTAGGAACAAAATGGCCTTACAATGGTGAAAATATGAGGCGAATCCAGAAAGTAAGTCTCCCAATGTTTTCCCCTTTAAAGTAAACATAATTAGCCGTGTCAATTGCGCGTGCGTAACAGATCTATGACGTATTAATCCTATGCCAACTGGACAAGTCCTGATTTGCGCCAGTAGCGGGTTAGCAGTGGTCCAAAATGGAAACTCTCATTCCTTCTCCCGCTTCCTGCAAGGTTCGGTCGGTGATTTTGAATCCACAAAGTATTGTGCCCATTGAAATTTGTCAGGTCTATGAGCCGAAACTGACACACAAACACAAAATTCAACGCTTACGGGCAACACTAACACTTATGCAACAGTATCACGATGACGTTGATGAGTTCCTCGACAGGAACGTCAAGGGCAATGAGACTTGAATTTCGTACTTTAACTCGGAAACCAAGCAGCAGTCAAAGCATTGGCATCATAGTAATCTTATATCAGGACCCAATTCAAACAGACGCTGTCAGAAAGGGACGTGCACGGTGTTCTGGGACAGAAACGCTGGTTCCATTCACAGGTTGCAGAGTTCTACAATACAGAGAGATACAAAAGTGGATCCCACACTATGACAAGTGTTTTAATTCTGGTGGTGGTTATGTTGAAAATTAGCTGAAACATGGCTGTACTTGTTGCCAATAAGTATGTTCGTGAAAGTGTGAGTTCTTTTTTTCTTTTAAATCGGGAAACTTACTTTCTGGATGTGCCTCGTATTCATAAATATGTTGCTTCATTCAAAATTAAACAGCAGAGCTTGAACAAAATTTGGAAATTTTAGGAAAGTCTCAAATATATGAAGTATACAAAATGAATAAAGACATTTGAAATTGAGATGCATATGATTACTTAATAAATCTTGTTTTGACTATCAACTTCAATTCAGAGCTTTAATAAACTGGATTCACTGCTTGTAAACCATTAAAACAAAGGTGTCTGTGGGGGGGGGGGGGACTCCAGAAAATTTTATGGGGGGGGGGGGGGGGGGGGGGGGGGGGGGGGGGGGGGGGGGGGGGGGGGGGGGGGGGGGGGGGGGGGGGGGGGGGGGGGGGGGGGGGGGGGGGGGGGGGGGGGGGGGTGGGGGGGGGGGGGGTGGGGGGGGGGGGGGGGGGGGGGGAAGGGGGCGTAATGGATGGGAAAACAAGTATTATCGAATAACTTTGGTGAACTGAATCACTTCAATGAAAAATAATTTTTAAAAATCTTTACAGATACAACAGCATACGAAATACATTTAAATATAGATTAATGAAGCAGATTTTGTTCAATTAGCATTGGATTTCTTCTACAAGTATAGTCCATGCAAATGATGCAAATTTTAATAAAACTTGTCATGCAACTTCTGCTCAGATGGGGAAAAAAATTATTCATCTTGCATTAAATGTAATTCTATTTTGTAAATGTCTAGACTGATTTTTACCCCAAAATAGCCACCCAGTTATAAATTTATTAAAAGTGAAAAAAGGATTCTATTGCCAAAATCTTTCCTTTTGGGATTTTCCAAGTAGTGCTGTAACAACCCCCTGCTATTATAAACTATTTAAAACAAGATACTCACAACTCGTGCACTTCTCTCCTGAGATTCACACTTTCTGCAAAACCAAGGGCCAGTTGGCACCTGCACAATTCCGTAGCAGGCTACAGAAGAAATTGCCTTAAGTATCACAAAAGGCCACATTGCATTTTTTCAAAAATTACATACAATATATACAGTAGCAAACAATTGCTTGGATTTTCAAAATTAAAAAATAAATTAGGATACAGTGAAACCTTTCTGAGCGTCCACCCCTCCGTACTGAGAATATTTGGCCGCTCTGAAGGGTTTTATTTACTATTATCAGATAATTACTATAATGCGTAATATAAACAAGTCTGACATATATTCCTTACGTAAATGAAATTTAAAATTTATCTACAGAGAAAAAGCACTTTATTTCATGTTTCTTTACATTTTTATTTAAAAGTTAAAATTCTACAATTTGTTCTGTAGTCTTCGTACTCCTTCAAAATCAAATTTTTTTCTTTAACGACTTTGTTGATTTCTGTTCTTCCGCAGTTAAATAATTCAGCTCACTTTCTTGCCGATTTTTGCCATTCTCATATTCAAGCAGAACTTCAATGCTCTGCTTGAGATTTCGAAAAATGCCTTTAGATATCGTTGCAACTCAGATCATTGACCTACTGATGAAATTAAACTGCCGTGAATGACATTTTTGCTGACAGAGGTACAATTCTTCCTTATTTTTACCAATTGGAATTCCAAACAAAAGCCCTAGGACACCTTAAATGCTTGATTATCCAGTTCCTCCCTTAGTTTCTATGGATAGTGCAATAGGGATTCCCTATCTGAAGGGTGTGGGGAGAATACAAAAGAGATACCAGATTTAATCTTTCTTAGAAAGGGGGGGGGACTGCAGAAAATAGACTTCTCAAGTTATTCCTTTGACTTATATTCGACCATAAACCTGACCTTGAGTTTTTCTGCTCAAAATTAAAGCATGGAGTGAGTAGAATTTGCCGAAAATTGAAAGGGGCAATCCCCCTTGTTGGCCGCTGATACAGGTCTATGAGTCGAAAAATCCGTGCCATAAAAAATTGAAGGGTGACTGCTCGGAGAAGTTTCACTGTATATTTTTAGACTGTGTTTCCCTGATGATATTAAAAGGAAGTTAGAGCAGTAAAGTATCAACTCTTAAAGAAGTATTTATTAAAATAATTTACAGAAAAAATAAATAAATTGTGGTATATGACTCAATTTTACTATATTTCCTGACTGTCCTGAAAAGTAGAAACCTTGATTAGAATAATGTTGTAACAGATACTATTGCTTTAGCTAATTTGTTTGTGTTTTTCAAAAGCTGATTAAGTGCAGTAATTTTAAATGTTAATCACTATAATCAAGATTGTCACATAAATAAGAGATGAAATCTTAATTTATACTCAAAACTAAGAAAGTATAGTAAATTTCTGTTCATCACTGAACATTTTACGCAAGCATCTTTCTTTTTTAATTGACGTAGGGTTCATCTCATACTTTCAAGTCTGTTGGTGCAGTAACAAAATTGTTCCTCCTCTTACAAAATGATGTCACTCCTAAATACTGTAATTTCGTATGTATAGTCTGCAGACCATCTGCCAGTGCAGACTATCTGTTGTTGTTCATTGCTCGAATAATCAAAATCAGAAGAAGGGGGGAAGCATATCATGCGAATGGCTGATGAACAAATATAAACAAAGGCAAAAGTTACGAAACGGCAAGAAAATATCATACCGTATCAATAATAAACAATGAAAAAAAATATACAACTCATAAAGCAGAACGATTGAGTAGTAGCAAGTAGAACAATCTTAAATTGTGTCCTGGAATACGGGAAAACATTGATGGTCACTATTTTCAGCTCCAATTGACAACACCAAGAAATGGATGGGCTCAAGGTTGAAAGTTAAGAGTCGAAGGTCATTTCACCACGAGGATCACTCATAAGAGTTTTTTGTTTTCAGAAGTTTTGATTTGCGGTAATATTGTTCGCTCATTATGTGTTTAAAACATCATTACAGTTTTACTGCTGATTTCAAGCTAAAAGTAATTCAGAAGGTTGACGATAAAGTAGTAAGTTGGTGAAAGCAAAAAGAAACATTAAAAATATGAGAAGAAGTGATCCAATCATCGTGGAAAAATCCAATGGCCTGCATTAAAAGACGATTTACATTGCTGAGTTCTCAAACAGAGAAATGTAGGTCGCTGTTCCTTCCGTTAAAAGTTGTCTCTGAGGCTATGGCAGAAGAAATGATTTCAAATTTTAAAGGTGGAATTATTGAGTCTAATTCAGACTTTTCTGTACCCTACTGTGCTTGGGTTTTTATTCTTAAAATGATTTAATATTGTCATACTAAAATACATATTTTTGCACGTATAGTCTATCTGATGATTTCTGAAAATTTTTAAATAAAAAATCTACTACTTGCTACTACTGATAAGTTCTGCTTTATGGGTTGTATTTTTTTTTTCATAGTTAACTACGAATATGATACGACATTTTCTTGACGTCTCGTAGTTTGGTTTGGTTTGGAGTGCTATGGTCTACTTTTTGCAACACCAGGGCTAATGAGAGCGGGACCTACAGCTTAAAGACAATTCTGAACAGCTACGAACATCCATGCCACTGTGGGACTCGAACCCACGAACTCCAGTTCCGAAGGCCAGCACACTAACCACTCGGCCATCGTTTGCCCTTGACATCTCGTGAGTTGTGCTTTTGTTTACATTTTGATCATCAGCCATTCACGTAACATGCTCTTTAGAAAAAATTTGCCGAAGAAATTTGCTTTTTAAACACAGATAGTATGCAGACTATAAGTGCGAAATTACGGTACAATTTTTAAAAAATCAAAATTTGACAAATAATAAAATAAATATAATAGAACTTCAAATGATACATTAAATATTCAAAGAAATATATATTAAGGAAAGTAATTGCACAAGCATGCAAGAATTTTGTATGCAGGGTTGACAGATTGAGCAGACCTACCAACAAAAAACCACTCGGTTTTTGTACAAGATATTGGATATATTTTAAAATTTCTATTATAATTATTTATATAAATTGCAGAATTTTACTTCTGCTACTAAAATGCTTCATTTTTGTGTCATTGCTTATAATCTGACTTAATAAGCATTTCAATCTATTTTAAAACTTGCTTTAGACATTTCCGATGCTAATAAATCTTTTTTAAGCATATGCATTCAAATTATATAACACCTATTAAAAAAATATAGTTTATCAAGTCAAAGAAACTTACAATAAATGTATAGTACTATAATGTTTATAAACTGTAATTACATTTTGGTTCAGCACTGGTGTTCGTAGTGGGGTCTGCCGTTTAACCTGGCAAAGATAATTCAGATGTGTTTATCAGAAAAACATTATCCTACTATTATTTCACAATTGTCATTACCTTGGAATCTCCCAATCTTCAAAAGAACCTATCAAAGATCTAACCAATACATGTAAGTAAGGTTGATAAAAATCACGATTTTTTTTAAAATCAAAAATGTCTGATTTTTTTTTATTTAAATCAATTTTTTTTATTTAAATATATTTAAATTTCAAAAATCTTATTTAAGTATAATATTTGATACAAGCAAATTAAATTGTTCAAGTTAGATGTCTGAATCAATTTTTTATTTATATATATAATAAAAATACATATCTAAAATAAATATGAATAATTCATAAATCAGTAGAAAATAATTACTTGCAATAGAGGGTCTTTTACTTGTTTTAATTATCTATATCATAATTTAAATAAAGGATACTTCATGTTCATTTATACATTTTACTTCTTCAACCATAGAATTATTAGAAAGATGAGGGTAGACTACGGGCTAAGTAATCACAATACTTTTTATTTTTTATAAAAATTTTACAACCAAATTTTGTGACAGTGGTTAAATGTTGAATGATTTATAAACAAAAACAAGTTTAGCTGCTTTGTCGTTTCCAAGTCAGTTTCGAAGTTTAGATTGCACCAATCCATTGAAAAAATCCTCTCGATGACCTTGCAGTCAACAATTGATAAAGTGTCTGGTCCAGGTGATCAATTTTTCCTTGAGAAAAAATATTTTTTTCACCAATCGAGTGGGGAAATCTTACTAACCACTTCTTCATTTAAAAGGAATTCATAGAAAGGATCAGATTTTCCAAGGAATTTTATGAGAACAGGAATAATATCAGGGGAGTACTTTTCATTTGCAAAGGTAAAAGATTCTTTTCTTTCCAAATCGGTTGGATTTTTTCCATAAAAACGAGGATCTACTTGATAAGCTAAGAAATGGAAAGCTCCCAGTGCTTGCTGGTATCGCTTATTAAAAGCTGTTAAATTGGATTTATCATTATCCACATTTTTAATTTAATGTCCAAAGTTTTCGAAATATGTACAGCTTCAGCAATAGTACAAGTATTTTTTTTAATAGAGTCTAAAGCTACAGCGATAGGTTTCAATCGTTTTAAAACATTTTCTGCATTTGTTTTCAGTCCAATATTAACTCCTTTATTGTAAACTACGCTATCCATTTTGTCCCTTGTTCCTCACAAATTTTCAATAGAATAGACCCGTTTGTTATGTATTTGGTTAAAGAATGTACCATTGTGTTCCAGCACACATCACGTGGCAAAACTAGTTTTAATCCACCTTCTTGTTTGGAATTAACAAAGTGTTTATTTCTAAAATATAAGGTGCTATTTTAATAATGCAAGGACAGGCAGGGTGCAGCAGCTTCCTGAACCATCTGGGAGCAACTCTGGGTTGTCAATATTTTCTTATTGTGCTTATTACTAACAGATTTCTTTTAAAAATTCAATCTTTAAAAATTGATTTAATTCAATGATTTTTTTTTTAATCAACTGATTTAAATCGGCCTCATTTAAATCTCTCAATTCTCCATGCAAGTAGATTTTATTTGTAGCAAGGACTGTGTGACATTTGTTACGTAAAAAAAAAAAAAAGTTGCTTCTGAAAATCAGGGCTTGGAGAATAAGGTTGCTAGCCAGACTGACACGGACAAAATAAAAGTTACTTTGCATCTCAGTTTAACACTGGTTGTCCCAGCTGTATCTACCGCTTAACCTGGCAAAGATGGTTCATGTGCCTTTATTACTAAAATATCTCCCTACAGCTAATTCATATCAACTCAATACAATTAAGTAACTCAGACACATAATCTCTCTCTATATAAGACCCATTTGTTGTCTGTTCCCTTATAACTCAAGATCCAGACAATCCAATAACGTGAATTTTGGCACACGGGGAAGGTTCTTAAACAGGTTTCGTTCCATCCGAACCTCACTCTGGCCTCCTTTCAGCCAAAAGTAGTGCTCCATGTGTCTGTTCAAATATCCCATTCAGCAAAACTTCAAGGATCAGGACTGTCTTTCTCACAGAGCCATTCTGGCAAACAGAAATGATGTGGTTGAGAAGTTCAATGTTACCATTCAAAAGCAGATTCCAGGGCAAGAACATGCCTACAAGTCCATAGACTGCATCCTTAAGAAAGATGAAGCAGTACGATATCCGTTTGAGTTCTTGAATTCTACCCAGACAACTGATTTGCAAACCCACAACTTGATTCTGAAAGTGGGTGCTCCAATAATGCTGATCCGAAATGTGGATGCACCCAGGTTGTGTAAAAGTTTAATAGTGAAAAAGATGTCCACAGTACTCACAGAGTGTGGTAAGGGTGAGGATGTTTTCATTCTAAGAATACCCATCATATTGTCAATCCTGACTTCAGTAATATGCAACAGTAGACAAACTTGTTAAAGGAAAAGCTTGATGTTGGCACAAGCAGCCCCAAAAATTAGTCTCACATCAGTGTTTTCTGATGGAAATATAAACATCAGAACTATGAATAGTATGACAAAATCCTTGATTCTTAAAGCGACCCACACATTTTTTTAAACTTGTTTACCATGATAAACCAATTTTTAATGGATATTTTTTTCAGCTTTGAAAATTTATCTGATCTGAAAGAGATTTGAAAATATTATAAGGGTTAATTTAAGAATTTTGATAGCAATCAATTGACATTTCTTGTTTAAACAATACTGAAAAAACTTTTAAAACTAGACAATTTTGTGCACGATTTTTCCCATGAGATGGACCTTTATAAGATGACATCAAAATTAGGTAACATGTTTTGTAAGATCAGAAATCGATTTATGAAGTTTATTTATATTTTCACTCTCATTCACATACATATTATTAATAAGGATTCATGGCTTGACTGAACATGTGGGTGCCCCCTGCCAAATAGGCGATAAAGCGCCAAGTATGGCAACCCGTACTATTGACTCCTCTCTTCACCATTTTAAAATTTTTGTTAATTCCAGAGCAGGCTCTCTTTAAGCAATCATTTAAAAACATAGGAAATGCATCTAATTCTCATTGGATTATAAAATTGTGAAATTAAATTCATTGCTTAGGTGGTCAGCAGAGATTTCACCAAAAATTCAAACCGGTAAAACTCCTATTCTATCATTTCCATTAGAATATTATTTCTAGCTGGATTACGGTAACATTCTCTAGTAGTTCATTATGTCTAATCATTATTATGATTTGGATGAATTAATTATATATAAAACGCAATTACTATTTTGTAATGGGTTTCAGGTTAGTTAAATGTATACTTATAATTTTTTTAAAGTGCTTTCTCATATGTCATAAACTGAAATTTATAATATATTAATTGTACCTACATTTCCTGGTGGGGGGGGGAAGGAATGGTTAATAAAATTTAAATACTATAAATCAAAAATTGTACAAAGCACTTGTATTTAATATACTAAATTATTTATCTGAGTTTATTTTTTCTATTGAGTAATTGATTTAGTTGGAAATTAAAATTATAATTTTATAACGATTAAAAGGCAAGTATTTTTTGAAATTTTTCTTTTAAAGTGCTATTTTATGTTCTTTCTATAACTCTCTCGCGTGAATCAGATGGTTTGGTGTTTTATTTTTATGACCATGGATGGAATTCAGATATTGTTTTCTATAGCTAACATGTTTTAGTTTATTTTGCTACAATACAAAATATTATGAAATTGAGAATAAAGTAAATATATTAATTGTTACAACATTTACAGGGGGTGGGAGGGGATTGGTTAAAAAAATGTTTGATACTATAAATTCCAAATGAATCTTTAAATGTAAAAAGTACTAATCTTTTAATGTTCTTTTTTAAAAATTTGAGTTATATCTGTGAGATCGTTTATTAGGAACAGATGCATTATAACCGCCAGGTTTTTTTCTCGCCAAACTTGGCGATTTTTGGGGCGATGACTAGGTTGCTGTATATGCCCTAACTTTGATAGGGGAATATGGAAGCTATTGGTGCACGTGATTTTTGACGTCATTACCCGGCTATCTATGCAAATTTTCTGTTCTAAATATTCTTTTCGTTCCAGACTTGGATTAGTAGGTTGTCTCGTAGGTAGGTAAGTTATTTTTGGTATTTAGTTATGGCGGATGTTCTTATTTCGGTTTTAACTATTTGTAGCATTGTGAAGAAATATCAGGAAATTCTTAGACCTGAGGTTGGATTTGCATTTCATTCAGAACGGCATGTTTGTGGGGATGATGGAATTCCGAATTCGAATTTTTTTTTATGTATTTGGTTAGTGGGATTTAGTTAAATTAGTTATGACAAGTGAAGTTATTTTGGTTTTGAAATTGTTAAAAAATATCAAAATATTCTAAACCAAACAAGAAGTTTTGGTTTGGAACATTTTGTTTTTGTTGTAATTTTCTGGGATTTAGTTAATTTAGTTATGACGAGTAAGTTATTTCTGTTTTGAAATTGTTAAAAAGTATCAAAATATTCTAAACCAAACAAGATGCTTTGGTTTGGAACATTTTGTTTTTGTTCTTATCATTTTCTGGGTTTTAGTTAAGACGGGTGCAGTTATTTCGGTTTTGAAATAGTTAAAATGTATCAGGATATTCTAAGTTAATTGGTTTGGAACATTTTTATTTTGTTCTTTGCACAAGGGGGGGGATTGAAGGGGGGAACCCCCCCTCACATGTTAGATTCTTCATAATATTAGTGCTTATTAAAATGATATATATTGTGTTTATTCTGTTGACACATATCATAAATATTACTAATCTGTTATTTATTTTTTAAAAAAACGTAAAAAATGATGATTATTATGCTAATTTTATTTTAATAATACTTTAAATTGTTAATCTGTTTCCTTTTAAAGTTTAGTTTTGTTAATGTTGTGTTTCAAATATGCCACGTGACCGCCGCCATGTTTTTCTACTTGGCGACTTTTCAAGTCATGCATTTTTCTGTTGGTCGCCAAAAAAACATGGCGGACAGGGCCGGCGACTATAATGCATCTGTTGCATTGTTTTGTTTCTAAAAATCAGGAATTGTTTTATAAATCTCAAAAAATTATTTTAATGTTTCAAAATTAACTTCCTTAATTACATTAAACATTCACAAACAATATATAAACAATATTTATAAGAATTGAAGTATAACTTAACTCTCAATTCCCCCCTTTTGTTGGCATTAATTGCACTATTATTATATTTTTCATTTTCCATAGCTTACTATAAGTATAGCTACGTTATTTCCGTGGAAAATCTGCTCCCACTCATAACACAGCCTTCAGGTTACTACATGCAAAAGAGTTGGTGCAGTTGCCACCATTTAAAAATCGCCAAAAATGGGAAGGGGCACCCAGTTCTTCAATAGTACCCTTCATTTCATTATACTATCAAGGAATTAAGTCAATTTAAAATCCTGATAACTGACTTTATACACATGCAGAAATTCATGTCAATCCAAAGAGAAATTTGAATCAGAAATTTTTCTTTGTATTAAATTTTATTATTTAAGTACAACAGGCAAATCAAAATGAAATTTTTTTTTTATTGAAACGAAGGCTTAAAACACATTCAGTACCTAGGAGAAGAAGTGAACGAGATCTTTTCGACAACAACAGTAATTGATATGAAATAGACACAACTACAAATTACTTATTACAATAAAGTCCTTAACACAAATATACCTAATAAATTTTGAGAAAGCATATCAAATTAATATATAATCAATACGATTTTGTCAGCATTTATGATTATAAATTTTATCCCCTTTTTAAAAATATTTTTAAATATAAATTCCGATTCAATAACCACTTTTAACACTCTTTATAGTTTGCTTTTGATTTAAAGTATCTGTCTACGTTGAAAATGTCATTTTTTTGCCAAAAAATCATAAAATAATCAAAAATTATAAGTCATAAAATTACAATTTTTAGGCTTCTAAATCTGTTTTTGTTTTGTCATTACAGCATTTTAAAGAAAAGTGACAGCTGTTTAAACATCAGTGACAGCCGTCAAAACAAAACGGAAGTAGTGACTTCAGAACCGGAAGTCGTGAATTTAAAGCCTTTTAAAGAGCATTTTTGGGACAAAACTTTCATGAAGATTAGTTTAAACATTTTTCTAGTATTTTTAATAATTAGCAACTTGGCAATTAGAAAGTTTGGAAGCAAGAAGAAAGTGGGGGGGAATTTATAAACGTGTATTTTAATTTTTTAACAGTTAAAGTTACTTTCATAAACTTCAAATGCATTTTTGTCAGAAGGGTATTTTTAATAAAATGTTGAAACTTAAAATGGGATTTCTCAAAAAGTTCTTAAAATATTTTGTTGAAAACTATTATGAATGCTTTTCATAGTATTTACTAGTTAAATGACCTAAATGCTTTAAATTTGGATCATTTTTAATGATGTTACATTCAGTTAGATATAATGGTAATGAAAATTCGTTAAAAATTCAATGTGTATGATTTTGAAGGACTTTTTTACCAAATGTAAATGAAGCAAAGATTTTAGGCGATTCACGAGTCCACTGTATAAGAAATCGGTTGCATCAAAATATATTGAAGTAATTTAATTTATTAAAAAATGAGACCTTTTGAAAAAACCAGATTTTTTTACTAAATTTTCTACATTTACTAGAAATTTTATGAAAACTTCTCCAGGAATCAATTTTTTAAGTGCAATTCTCTATGATAAAAAAATAATAAATCTACAAATCTAAACACATGACCTAGTTTCTGTGTTTAAAGAAAAAAGTTCTCTGAATGTAGATGGATACCTTAAAACATGAAAGTTATTTTTTTATAACAAGAAGGATAATTAAACAGAAACCAACAGCAAAACGCAGATTCTCAATGGCTATGAATGTACCATCCGACAGTTTAGCAAACAGAGGGAACCAGAGACAGATTTCTACTTATACAGACCTCAGCTTGCTTTTTATGCTGAGTCATACTAATTAAATAAAATACGGCTATTCTTAGATTTTATACCAGATGATTTTTTATAAAAGTAGTTATAAACCTGTTCACAAGAACTTAACTTTAAGCAGTGCAAATCCGGACGACATGCTTTGTTATGACAAGCAACAATTTTTAACGGAACATTTTCTCGGCATAATGGACCTCTTCAAAATGCTGCCTCCTAAATGTTTTGATTTTAGTTCTAGTTCTTTTTGTAAAACAGAACTAATAAGTAACATATAGATGAAAAATATCAACGAGAGTTTTGAGGATGTTATTGTTTTCATCACTCATTTTTCATATTTTTGTTTAATATAATTCAAATAGTATTTTTGACATCACACTACGTGAACGAAAAGGTTGAACATATGAGTGGTAGTGACGTAAAATAGCGTGAGCTCAAATAATTTGCTAGAATGAAGCAGAACTACTATAGGGACAAATTGAAAGATCAACATGAAAAATCTAAGTAAAAGTCTGTCTACAATAGCCTGTATCTTTTTTCTGATCAGAATTTCCTAAATTGGCTACGGGGATACCAAAAAGTAATCAGTTTGAAACCTTCCCTGAAGACTGAAGTACAGTTGCATTGTTAAGTTTAAATTGGGGGTTAAAGAAGAAAAAGCAAGGAGATGTAAGGTTTTGGCCCTTGACTTAAGATATAAAAATCCCTAACGATTTTGTAGGGCTTTAATAAGGGCATTCAGCTTTAAATATACTTTGGGACAATTGAACAATGCAATAACGGAAATTTCTCTGACAGCTTGTTCATTATATGGCTATTCTTGAGGTTTTAAACACCTCTACATTAATTTAACAATTTAATTTACTTTTTCCTTAAACATACATGGATTTTTCATAAAAATGTATGTATGGAATTAAGAAAAAAATTGGAACAATTCTTGCAATTCTTTAGAGCTTGGATAGATATGATTAAAATATTATTTAATTTGAACTAGTTTCTAAGAAGCTCAAAGCAGAAAAAAAAAGTAAAGCTTGCTTCTATAAGAGTAATAATTCAAAATTACTTTTGTATAGTATTTCTTTATAATGTAATCTAATTAATGGTACTGCTACTTTATTACCTTTATTTCAAGTGATAGTTAATATAAAATACTTAAAATTAATTAACAGTTATTACCCATATACAAATACTAAAATATTTTAGTATTTGTATATGGGTAATAACTGTTAATTACTGTTAATTACTTTTATCTAATTCTACGTAACGTGATAAAGGGAAATTTATCAATTACTTTTATTACATGTGAATATGAAGAGGCCACACAACAGCTGATTGAGTAGTGATATTTGAACAATTAATGTGCCCATAATTATCAAACTGCTATTCTTTCACCAGTTTAAAGAAACATCTTACAAATCTTTCGTCGAAAGGTTAAATGAAGACTTCGAGTCAACTAACTTTGTATTTGGATTAAATATATATATATATGAAGCAACTACTGCCACCAATGAGTCTTGCTACTAATGAACGAAATCGAAGACAAATTTAAATAATTTGCTGCCAAAAAATTACATGCAACGATTATATTTAATACTTAGTGGTTATTAAGGAGAGAAAGTTTAAACTCAACTATAAGAAACTGACTTATCAAAAAAAATATTGACGGAAAAAAGAGGTAATAGCAATGCTTTTCATGTAGAATGAAAAAAAAATCTTGATTCTTACAATAAATTAAACAGCAGTTGAACTATGTTAATTCAAAGACAAAATTATGGTAATACACAAAACCAATAAATATCTGTACAGTGAGTCACAAAACATTACAACTGGATTATAATAGATATCGGTTTAAATAGGCTCATTTAGTTAAACTGTAATTCGTTTTGCCGATTATTTAAACGGAGAACATCTAATACATAAGTTCTCACATCGGTAAATGGATAAATGTAAATTAAAGTCAAAATGGAGATATATTGTGTTTACCTTGATGTACTGCAACATTACAGCCCTGACCATCACAATAAACGAGAGGATTTTCTGTCCAGCCTCGCTCGTCTGAGCATACACAACATCCACCAACCATCTCCTTCATCTTTGTACCAGTCCTAAGTCAAAAAAAGCATGGTTCGCGAATGCTGCATCTTTCAGAAGAAAGATAAAGCATTCCTTCGCTTTCAAGTGATTTTCTCAACCCAAAGTTGGAGATATAGAATCATATTTAACTGAACTCTACTCAGTTAATTTTCCATTTCCGAAAAGCATCCGTATCTCACTCTTGTTTTGTTTTTTTTAGGTCGTAAGATGAGGATAATCACAGGAAGCGTCGAGACCGCGCGCCTTTCTTTCAGTATTTTCTGTGTACACCCGTTCAGTATCATCCGGTCTACTACGCACGCGCTCTCACTAAATCATGACGCAAAATTTATAGAGAATGTGCGCCTGACGTCAAGTGCAGCAAAAATTGAACCTCAATTTCTTCATTGGAAAATCATTTGAATTTCCTACGTATTGTACTTGTTATTGGGATTTTAATTTTGTCAATTATCTGAAAATGGTAACAAGCTGTTTTACGTGTGGTTGTACTAAGTGTTTCAAAAAAGGTGAAAATATTGGATTTTACTGCTTTTTTAAAGATCCTACATTGGGAATACTTTTGATAAAAGCTTTGAAAAGGCAAGACTAGACTCCAAGTTCTTCTTCGAGAGTTTGCGGCAAACATTTTCAGAATGGTAATAAAACGTTAACCTTACTGTAATGTAATAGATTATATAAAATTATTATGGTGAAAGAATTTTTTTATTATTGCAAAGTTTTTTTTCATATTTCTAATGTATTTTCTATGCTTTTGTGAGAAGTACTGTACCTATAAATGTAATTATTTTTTTCCTTAAAATGATCAGGTTTTGTACATATTTATTAGATCCTTATTTATGTAATAATTTATTGTGACTGTTAACATAATGAAAGTAGTTATACTTTGATTATGATAATCAATAATACTGTATAAAGTGTTTAATTTAAAAAATATATATAATTTTGTAAGTGCTAAAAAATTATTTTGAATTACTTGACCAGTTTTTGACGTTTCTTTCCCCTTCCCTTAAATAAAATTTAGTTTTATTGTATACGTGATCCATATCGAAGCTCATTAGATACAATGAAAACAAGCAATGTTTTGCCAACGAAAATTTGAGTTGTAGTAAGCACTCGTATTTGTTTACAAACATGCACTTTCTTTATTTCGGTACTACCGTTTCACTAAAAGATTGGTTATCTTACTTTTTTTAAATATCTAGTGTCTATTGCTCCAGCTGTAGCGATTATTATATAAATAGAGATTTTCGGAACTGTCCGTGAGCATAACGCACATTACGAATTTCCAATAATACACGGGTTCACTTTATCAATTTAAAAAAAAAATTTTTTTCAAGCCAATATCGATAAATTAAGAGTATTCAACAATTCATGCTTTATTAACATTGTAAATCCCTCCGCAGATACCTAGGTACCAATCACCACGCAGAAGCATCTGAATTTCAAAATTAATCCCCATATTGGAGGATCAAAAACTGCTCAAGTTGAGTTTTAAATGAGTAAGATGACCTGAGATCCGAATATTTCATAGGAAGATCCATGGAATATTTGTATTAACACCAACTCAATTTTATCAGTGTTAAAATAGAAGTTAATAGGGACCATTAGCGGTGGTATTCAAACGGCTCATCGCTGATCGCTGCATTAATGATCGAGGATATAAGACGATTTCACACAGTATTGCCCTACTGTTCTCAAATTATGACAATTCTGGCTTTAGTTTCAAATGGAAGGGCAGTTTATTGTTTGTCTATTGCAAACATGAAAATGAATGGGAAGGGCATTATAATAGTTCGTGACGTTGCGACAAATTGCCTTATAGCAATTGTAGACAGCAATTGTAGTTTTTTGGATCACTCTCGGAAGAGCCAGCTGATCCAAACTGCACGAAAAGAAAGCGATGCCCGAGAGCATGCGCACGTAGCTGAATATTCTTTCACCACGCAGTAGATCCTAAAATTCGTGACGTTATTTTGATAATAATAGTTGGCAATACTGCTTTTTTTTTATCTCAAAAGTTTTGGTTATGGAAACTGTTCGATTTAAAGGAAAGGGATATTCCCTATTGTTGTTCGAGAAACAAAGTTTTAGTTAAAAGTGGTTGATAGTTTTAAAATCATGTAACTTACAACTTATTCACTGCTTTCTGTTACGGTCGTTATATTATTTTCTTCTGTTGTTTAAAGTGTATATTCCGGGAGAGTTCCGTGTGTGATTTTCAAAACTTTCATATCTCTGTATCTTTTAGTCTGTTTGCTTTATTCAGAGCGCTGTTGGAAAAAAGGTAAAAAACAATTTAATTGTGTATTAGATTTAGCAGTTGTCAATGATTTGTTGTGCTTATCGAAATTGATTTTTTAAATGATCGCTGTTTTTTTTAATATGTGGATTTTAATCTTATATGTTTAACAATTTCTGTCGCAATTTAATTATTAATTTTTTTCTCTTTTTTTTTTAAGGCGCAATGCCACCAAGAAGAGGTAGAGGACGAGGTAAGAAATTATTGAATTTGAATATGCCTCTTTAAGATTCACAAATTATAAATATTGTTATATCTTATTTATTGTAATTGATTTTAAAATTAATTTATTTAAATAGTTTGGTAATATGAGTTTTGGGTGCAAGACGGTTATCAGTTTGAAATGTTTCGTACAGGTATCAGTGGTAAATATTTATAATTCCATGTTGTCGGAAGCTGAGTGATGATGGACTAGGAAGGGAATTTCGAAAGAGGTGTCTGCGAGTGAAAAAAAGGTTGTAGAACTCCAAGACAAAAGTAGGACCATATAAAATCGCGAATATCAAATTATGGTACATTTTCGTTTTAGAGAGTATTATGGGAATCTCTCCAACTGGTAGAAACACTGCCCAATTCTGTTTTACCTTTATATATCAGCAACATTCTGTATGAGGAATTTAGCACTATTTTACTCCTGTTATCTAGGAATAAACAACCAAACACATAGTTAAGATTTCATTGTATGTGAAGAAATTGAATATATATATATAATTGTTAACCTGCTCAGTAGATAAGGTTGGTCACATAGAATTGTAGCTCCTTTTGGCTACTGGCTAGGAGGGATCTAAGCAACTAGCATATTGAAGAATATACAGTCGGGCCATACCAGAATTCCATTTCTGTGACAGAATATTTAAATTTAAAATGATTTATCTGTGTTATAATTGCTCCAAAACAAGGTTGGCAAGGTTTTACCACATGTGGAAAAAACCGTCTTGGCAAAAATAGGTTTTTGCCAGCGAAAATGGCAAAAACAGATTTTTGACACATTAATGGTCATTTATGTTCTTTTGCCTATCTTAAATGAACAGTCACTGACTAGTACTACAATACATTAGGATGATCCCATATTCTCGTTTTAATTCCTGCAAAATTATAAATTTCATCATTAAAAAAAAAACTAATTGAAAAAGAATTTAAATTGTTAGTCTGATTTTTAGGTTGCAATAAATTAATACTATTTATTACAAAATGTATAGAAGTTTTAAACAAACACTTCCAGTTTTAAGATACCAACCTAATCCGTGAACATGATGCAATATTTCAGAAATGCAAAATATAAACAATAGTGATAAGTAAATATATATTAATATATTATGCCCAAATATGTGGAGTTTTAAAATTCTTATTTAAATTTTATTTTTTTTTTTATTTAGGAAAGAGAGAGAAGAGTAGTGCAAAAATGAAATTAAAAAACAAGAATATATTTTTTCTTTATTCATTTATTTTTGCCAAGAAAACATTTTATTTTATTTGTTATGATTCTTTTTCATATAACCTGTATCACTAAATTTATGCAAATTCTGATTTTTGACGGTTTTTGCCGGTTGTTACCAGTTTTTGCCACTGTCCTGTCAAAAATACCTTTTTTCCATCAAAATGACCAACCCTGTCCAAAACAACTGTAATTGAATTGGCTAATTTTCTAATAAACACAATTCTATGTAATCTGGAAGCAATCAATGATTTGCTAAACATAGCTTTTTTGTTTATCTCTAAGCTAATATTGCTTGAATTTAAGATAAAGTTATCTTTATAGGGTTATCTGAATTGAAACTTTTCATTGACATCCATTTGTCACATGGCTTGCTTCGTAGCAATAATGTAGATAAGTTAGGTTAAATTGTCAAATTAATGCATGAAGGCAATAAATCTTATTTGTTCTAAAATTCTTTTGTTTTAAAATATGTATTGACTCATGTAATTTCTATTGTATTCAGAAGTATAAACCTATTAATATTTGGAATTTCTGCGATAGTTAGATTTTTTAAAAAGCTTCCACTGCGTCTTAAATGGGTGTATGTAAATTCTGCACCACCGTTTCACCTTTGATTGTTTAATACAGAGTAATACAAATCTTCGACCTGAGCTCATGATTACTTGAATAAATTTAGTTTATACAGTCAGTACTGGCTACAG
>CM063497.1:9331150-9345374 GCA_032207245.1 Pardosa pseudoannulata
TTATGAATGTTTTTGATAGTATTTACTAGTGAATGACCTAAAAGCTTTAAATCTGAATCATTTTTTATGATGTTACACTCATAGTTAGATATAAAGGTAATGAAAATTCATTAAAAATTCAACGTGTTCAATTTTAGGTGATTCACGAGTCCAGTGTATGAGAAATGTGTTGCATCAAAAAATATTGAAATAATTTAATTTATTAAAATATTAGACCTTTTTGAAAAAAACGATTAGAAATTTTTATAAAAACTTCTCTGGGAATAAATTTTTTAAGTGCCATTCTCTATGATAATATAAAAAATAAATAAAAATGTATGTAAAAAAGAATAAAGTTTTAGTTAACGTTAAATTTAAAGATTCTGAACGTAGACGAATACCTTAACCAGAATGGTTTATCACAGATATGGTCCTTCTCTCTGGGATATGAATTTTTGTTACCTTGGAGTCCATTTTTCTCCAATAGAACATTAATTTGACCAATTCATACAAGAATTTAGTAAATTTTGATTTTGACAAGACAATCATACTCGTTATTTTTAAAGAAAAGAACACCCAAAAGTCAATCGAGAAAATAAGATTGTAAGTCTTTTATCCTCTCTAGCTAAAACTTAATTTTCTTTTTTCAAATAAGTAAAAATAACAATTTAAAAAAAAAAAAATACTGTTTACTTTTAAAATGTTAGAACATCTTCCTCATTTCTGTCAGCAAAATTATTAAATGAACTTGCGTATTTATATTTATTAAATTTAAGCAATATAAGCTTAGTTTAAAAAGAAAAAAATTGGAAAAAAGATGCTATGTTTGGCAATTTATCCATTGCTTCCAGGTTACGAAGAATTATGTTTAATAGAAGATTAGCGAATACTCTGCTGTTATATTATTGTTGTTTTGGGGCAATAGAAAATGTGTGCATGACATCCAGTACAGCAAAAGTTGCAGCTCAACTTCCTTGTTGGCAAAACATTTGAATTTCCTACAGATTGTGCTTGTTGGGGTTTTAATTTTGTCAATTATCTGAAAATGTAGCAAGCTGTTGTGCTTATCGCTGTACTAAGCATTTCAAAAAAGGCAAATATATTGAATTTTACTGCTTTCCTAAAGATCGTACATTGCAAATGCGTTGAAAAGGCAAGACTGGACTCGTAGTTCTTTGAGAATTTGCGGCAAACATTTTCAGAATGGTAATAAAACGTTAACTTTACTGTAATGTAATAGATTGCATAAAATTATTATACTCTAAGAATTTTTTTACTATTACTAAGTTTTTTTTTTGCATATTTTTCATGTATTTTCTATGCTTCCGTGAGAAATAAGATAAATGTAATTATGTGTTATCCTTAAAATGACCAGGTTTTGCACATTTTTATTAGATTCTTTTTTATTGTGCCTGTAAACATAATCTAAGTAGTTTTAATTTGATTATGATACTTAATAGTATTGTGTAAAGTGTTTAATTTTTAAAAATATAAATATATACTTTTGTAAGTGCTAAAAAATCTATTTTGAATGACTTGGCCAGTTTCTGGTGTTTCTTTTCCCTTAAATAAATCTACTTTTGTTGCATACGTGGTCCATATCGAAGCTCATAAGATACAATGAAAACAAGCAATGTTTTGCCAACGGAAAGTTGAGTTGTAATCAGCACTCGTATTTGTTTACAAACATACACTCTCTCTATTATAACATAGATAGGGTTCATTTAAATATTTATATTTCAATTTTTATATTTTCTCATTCAAAACTTCTATAATCTTTATTTACTTTTCATCATTATGTATTTTCATTTTATTATTTTGTTATCCATGTGTAAGCCTACCTACTTTAGGTCTTTAATGAGCCCTAAAAATTCTTGCACAGAAATATACGGTATTTGTTCCAGTATTGTATGTAGAATTTCGATTCATGTCTGAAGATGATCATATGTTGAATATTCATCATACACAATCACGAGGAAATATCTTAGTATATTATAGGAGTACAACTTGAATTTTAAGCAACTTGATGCTTTCTTTGTTAATATCTTAATTTTATGCACACTTTCTGGATTACTGGTGGTGCGCCCAGTTTAAGACTTGCAGTCTTAGATGTGTCCAATAATATTTTTCAATAGTTCCTACATCTGAAGGTTGTAGTGATGTTTCTCGAGATTTGTTACTTGCTTCCGGCTTAGATAGAATAAAGTTTTTTAGAAAATAACCAATCCTATACAGATGTAGTTTTATTCCCCTTCAGATTATCACAGAGTCATTGTAAATTTATTATTCAATTTTATTTATCCTTTTTTTTTTTCCTTTCTTCTAATTTCAAAATTTCTGTAAATTTGATTTATTTTTTACCATTATATGTTTCCTTTTCATTTTTTGCTGCTTTTAAAAAAACTTTCATGATTTGGGGATATTTTGTCACATTGCTAATAAGGACATGTATTACATATTTGTTCCATTGATATATATAAGCTTATCCTTTAACCTTAGGTTATAAAAAGCCACTAAAATTTACAGCTTAAGAACAAAAATATAGAGTATGTATTTAAATGACTGAAAGTAAATTTTTATAATGTTAATAGAATATTATCTTGTGAATAATTATTCTTAGGTCGAGGAGCTCCTCCTAGGGATGAACAAGGTGCTCAGCCAAGAGGACCTCCAGGAGATCAGGATGCTGGTGCTCCACCACAACCAAGAGGACCTCCAAGAGATCAGGGTGCTGGTCCTCCACCGCAACCAAGAGGACCTCCAAGAGGTGGGGGTGCTCAGCAAAGGCAACCCCCAGGCTTTTTTACATCTCCTGAGCCTCCTCAAGATCCCCAGCCTGCTCCTTCAAAACAAGAAAGGAAACAAAGAGTTGTTGATCCCGAAGAGTTAGGAATTGAGATTAAACACAAGTTAGCAATTACTCCAGCATTGCCAAGGAGACCTGAGGTTGGAAATTTAGGAAGGCGTATCAGATTAATTTCAAATTGTTACCCAATTAATGTTCCAAGCGGATATGTGTATCATTATGATGTTGAAATTGTAAGTAAAAGGAGGAATCCAGATTCCGAAGCCAAAGCATCTGCTGAATTACCAGCCGGAGCTGATAAAAAAGATAAAAAATATCGCTGCTTGAGTACCAAAAGGAATAGAGAAATTATTAAATTGATGTTAGAAACGAATCAACATTTTCAGACCTTACTTGCAGTTTATGATGGTCAAAAGAATTTGTACACACGTAAAGAACTGAAAGCCCAACACTTTCCTTTGAAGTGCCAAGTTATTTTGCCTGACGAAAATCCAGGAAATCCAGATGATCCCCGTGGACCAAGACAAGATATTTTTGAAGTTCAAATTAAACCGGTTAAGAAGAAAGATACAGGATCTTGTGCTATTAATTTGGATTCTCTGCATGCACTGTTTGACAAAAGATCTAGTTCTGTCCCTCAAGAAACGATAACAGCCATAGAAACAATACTTCGTCATGGACCTTGTTTAAGATTTACGCCTATTGGTCGTTCTTTCTTCTACCCTCCTAATCCAGAAGACTTGCACCCTCTTGGAGGAGGCAGGGAGATTTGGTTTGGCTATCATCAGAGTCTACGGATAGGCCAGTGGAAACCAATGGTGAATCTGGACATAACAGCTACAACCTTTTACCAAAAAGGTCCAGTTCTCAATTACATTGCCGACTTCATGAACACGACTGTGGATGAACTTCGTAGGCGACCTCAATTAAGTGATGCAGATGTTAAAAGAATCAGTAATGAGCTGAAAAACATGAGAATCGAAGTGAATCATCTGAGAAATTACAGAAGAAAATATCGCATTCTTCGATTAGTTCGAGAGAATGCCAACAGGTTAGAGTTTCCATTGACAATAAATGGACAGACTGTCAGAAAATCGGTTGCTGCTTATTTTAAAGAACAGCATAACAGAGATTTGGAATATCCTAATTTGCCATGTTTGCAAGTGAATCCTGAAAATAAGAGAGTGTACCTGCCTATTGAAGTTTGTGAGATGATTGAAGGGCAACACTGTAAAAAGAAACTGGAAGAACGACAAAATGCAGATATGATTAAGTTTACGGCACGTGCACCGAGTAAGAGATTTCAAGAAATAAATCAAATTGTGAACCGAGCCAATTTTAGAAATGATCCGTATGTCCGAGAATTTGGCTTGGAAGTTTCTCGAGAACCTCTGAGTCTTGAAGGAAGAGTTTTGGATGCTCCAAGTGTAAGATATAAAGATGGGGCTCAAATTAGACCAAGAGATGGCTCATGGAATATGCAGCAGACACAATTTTTTCATGGGGCAGAAATTAAATCCTGGGTGCTGTTATGTTTTTCTAGGTTTTGCAGAGATGATAATTTAGACAGATTTGCTAAACTGCTTGTTGATATTGGTAAAGAAGTGGGTATGAGCCTTCAACGACCGAGACTTATTGACACAATTGACACTCGAAGGCTTGATATGAAAAGGCTGCTTGATGACATGAAAAGGAAATATAGTGCTGATTTGGCAGTCATAGTGGTTCCGTCGAAAAATAAAACCATTTATGGAGATATAAAACAGGCAGCAGAAACTGTTATTGGATTTACAACTCAGTGTGTCAAGGATGATAATGTTGTAAGAAAGTGCAATCCTCAACTTGTGAGCAATTTATGCCAAAAAATTAATGCAAAAATGGGTGGCGTGAATAATGCACTTGTTCCTGGGGAGACGCCATCCATTCTGAGAAAGCCAGTTATAATAATTGGTGCTGATGTGACACATCCTGGTCCATCCCATGACATAAAGCCTTCTTTGGCTGCTTGCGTTGGAAGCTTAGATGGTTATCCTTCTCGATATGCAGTGACGATACGAGCTCAGACCAACGTAGACGAGAGAAAACAGGCGATAGAGATTATTTGTGATCTGAAAGATATGGTTCAAGAACTGTTGAAGGCATTTTATAGGCACACCCAGGGTAAAAAACCAGAAAAGATTATCTTTTACAGAGACGGGGTGAGTGAGGGTCAGTTTGAAAAAGTGAGAGATCATGAAGTGAAGTGCATACGAGAAGCTTGCAGGGCTCTGAGTGAAGAGTATAAACCAGGCATTACCTTCATCGTTGTTCAAAAGAGACACCATACAAGATTTATGCCCCAAGACCCGAGAGACGGAACTGGAAAGATGAAAAACATTCCACCGGGAACGACAGTCGATACCACTGTGACTCATCCTCTGAACTTTGACTTTTTTTTGTGCAGTCATTTTGGTCTGCAAGGTAAGTTTGAACAAAAAAAAAAAAAAATCTGATGCTAATTGCCTACAACTATTTTTCCTTCTTATGTCACCAATAAGGTACTTAACCCTTTTGCGCCTACTGTCACATATACGTGCCAGCAAGAAACACACTCACTTCCCGGCCGACACACAGGCATGCCAGAGCGTTTTCTCGTTTACTCCCGACCATCACATATTTGTGCCATTGTTCTGGAACTTTTGATACAAGATGGCATGTATGTCCATATGGTTTTAGATACAGGTAGATTTGACCTTGTACTCAATAGGAGAGTGGTATGATACACATACACATGGTTTTTGATTATATAAACATCAGGGGAAAGGAATGTTTCCGAATGACATGTTTTATGACGGCTCTTTAAATTCACACGTGGTGTTTGTTTATGTAAGAAAGGTAGTTTTATTTTTGCTAAAGCGTTGTGTATTTCGGTTTGCAGTCCAGTTTTTAGTGGAGAATTAGATCTGACAGACGTGATTTTTTTTTCTTTACTCTTTTTATTGTTAGACTTTCGAAGTGTCAAAATTGTTTAACTGAGCTTGAAATAGCTGAAATGACTCAAAATATTTCAGATTTCGGTTCTGAAACAGATTAGGATAGTAGTAATCGTGACACTAATATATTCGGATTGTTCTTTCTGTTCATATTGGATCTAGTGATTCTAATGATGAGTAGGACATTTCTGACAGATGATAATGATGCTTTTCACATTCCTGGGAAAATCCTGCAAAACGGCAAATGAGTTACTAAGAGTGCAAGGACTGTACCGCAGGATTGTGTTTAGATCCCTGTTTTAAAAATTTTTCATACAAAAAAATAATTTTAAATAACATAGTATTCTGTTTTGTAACGTTAAAAGTCATTTAATAGTAAGGAAAGAATGAAAAAAAAAAGGTGTAAAATATATATTTAAATAAGAAATAGATTAAGTAAATAAAGTATCTATAAACATATAATATAAATCACATTCTGTTTAAATACTTTATGCAGCATTATTGAATAATGCGTTGCTAATTCGTTAATTTCATGAATTTAGGCTTAATAACAAAAAACCCTCCAACCCAGGATACTCACGCGTGAAAGGGACTGATAGCCTCAGAGTAAAGCACGCATTTGCGTTTCCCGTTGCGAAAGTGTTAAATGATAAAAGATTTAAAGCAGGGGTACAGAAACTCAGTCTATACCATCATCAAAGGATGATGCTTGACAATTTTACAAATGAATAAAAATTAATATAATCGCTGCATCAGGGGCACACAAACGAGATTTGAAGGAATATCCCGCAGCTAGGGAGAAGTTATCATTGACAGATAAATATTTTAGTTAATGAATTTCTGCATACTGTATAAAGGTGTGCATGATATCAAAGAGACAGGAATGTTGCCATTTATTGGCAACAACTAATATAATCTATCAATATAAAATTAATTTTTTTGTTGTCTCTATTTATAAGTGTTAATTAATGAAGAAGTCATATTCTTTTTTTAACTATTTATTTCCGTTTAAAGGCAGTTTTCTTATTATTTAGACAAATTATCACTTTTATGACAAAATTATTTATGAAGATGCTATATTATAAGTAACATCTTCTGTAGCATAAGCATGTCTGTATCAGGGGGAAAAACTTAAATCTGTAATTTTTAAGTGAATAGTAAACATTAAAAAAATATTTTGCAAATGTAGAGACTGAGTACTACTACTGCTGACAAAGCTTTGTGTTTATGTGTAGGAAAGCCCCTTCGTGCACTTGTTTAGGAAATTCATTTCACTAAAACGACAGGCAAAAGTAGCATAGGGGGGGGGGGAACATCCATTGAGGTCATATATATCAAGAGTCTACATAGATGAGATTTATTATCTCATTTTGAAAAGTATTTAAAATTTCATAATTTTAATGTTTGAATTCTAAATTTGATATGGATCAGTCTGAAGAATTTTGTTAAAATTAAAAATATCGCTCTAAAAAAAAATATTCTGTAGAACATCATTTTCTTTAAAGTGCATAAACAATGTGTTTTCCTATAAAATGTATCTATATAGAAACTTTGTAATCTAAACTATAGTGTTTTTTTCCATAGAGATATGTTTTAAATTGTATATAATTAATAAAATCCTTCAACTTAATTAATAAAAATTATATCAAATGTAGAATTTAAGTATCATCTAAATTATAAAATTTAAAATACTTTTTTCCAAGTCCTTTTCTTTTTTCTTATTAATGTCATCATTTTCTTTTCAGGCACAAGTCGTCCTAGTCATTATACTGTTATTGAAGATGACAATGATTTTACAGCCAATGACCTTCAAAAGTTGACTTATTATTTGTGTCACACGTATGTCCGTTGTACAAAAAGCATATCAACCCCTGCACCCGTTGCTTATGCTCATCTGGCTGCTTACCGGGCACGACAGCATCTCGTTGCTCAAATCGAAGAATCAACCACCAGCAGTGATACGTCTGCAACTTTCCATGATTTGCCTCAAGCAGTTTTTGATGCTATCAAAGTTGTTGATAACCTTAAGAGTACTATGTATTTTGTTTAAAAAAATATTTTCATATATAAAACAAAATTCTTAAAAAAAAAAACATAATGAAAGGTTTATTTTTAAAATTTCTTCTATAATAAAATTCATGTAAGACACGTGACCAGTTTGGTTTACTCACATGCAGATGTCATGTTTCGTTGCTAAGTTGTACACATTTTATTTTGTGTTAACACAGATTTAGCAAGATATCTTATTTGTAGAGTAAGGGATCTTTCAAAACAAGTTTTGTAAATTATTAAATCTGTACGGTGAAATACAACCAAACTATAATCACATTGAAAATCCTTTAATCTTTATTTTTTTGATTAAATATTTTGTTTATTTTAAAAATATTTCCCAAATTTTGTCTTTTTACTTAAAATTTATAAATTGATCCTATTTGCAATTTGATTGAAAAGGTTTATTTGTAGAGAATATTTTTATAACTACTTTGAATTTTCTCACAATACCCAATTTTTCCCTAATTGAAGTGAACTCTGAATTTATTGTAATTTAGGAGTGATGATTAAATTTTTTTTATACAGTCACAATCAGCATTTATGCTTAAAATGATCAAATTTTCAAAGATTTTAATTTTTTTTACCTGCACTTGTCATAAATTTGTCATAATTCTATATAATATCCAAGAACCCTTCACTTTAAAGCAAAAATAGGCTAAAAGTAGTAGTCATTTTAATAATACCATTCACACAAATGAAAGAAAAGTATTTCATCTTTTACTAGATTTAATGAGTCCATTTATTATTTTTTCTATTGGAGTTTTGTGGGTGAAAATATATTAGAAAATAAAAATTAAGCAGAAATTATGATTTATTTTTATGTAAAAGCATCAATGTGGCAGATAAAGTTATCAAATCTCTCTTGAAAAGGATAAAGAAAAAATAAGTTAACTTTAATTATAGAGATTAGAGAGGAAAGAATATTTTGTTGCAAATCATTAATTGTAGTCAGTGCAACTGTTTGTTCTTTTTCTGGTGATTTGACTTGTGAAATACTTATTTGTAAAAAAAAAAAAAAGTTTTATATTACATTTTAATGTCGCTAGCATTTCTATCTGTACTGTTAAAAAATTTGAGTACAATTGAATAAATATGTTTGTGCTAATTTGGTGTCAATTTATTTAATGAAGTTGACCATTTACTTTTTAAATGATGCTAACATGAAATTGAATCGAATGTCAAATAAATCGGCACATACATAAAACCAGTTTGTGGTCACAATGTCTACAAGTTTCAAGAGTAGAAAGTCATTCTTTTACCCTAACAGAGGTTGGTTGCAAGTCCGAGTGGCATTAGTAACAGCAAATAAATCTCTTTTAAAAAGAGGATGTTTACAATTCTAAAATTTAATACTAGCGGCAATGATTTCAGAATTCCCTTTGAATTGATTAAAGCTTCTATTGCTTGTTATCACCGATTATTTTGTCCGTCTTGGTTTTCATTCTGCCTCCAACACAAAGTCTGCTGGACTGGACTAGAAGAACAACTTATCCTATTCCTGGAAAGAAATTTAGAAAAAGGGTAGTTAAAATAACTTAGATTTAAAAATGGATAGGTAGTAATAAAATTGTGGAGAAATTATTTGGAATTTTTCTTCTGTTGACACTGCATCTCAAAGACCTTCCAAAGAACCTTTTAGTCTTCAATTAACAATAGTTCTCCAGTTGGTTACTTTGAACTTCTTGTTCTGCTATAAGTCAAGGAAGATGGGTTCAAACAGTAGATATGGTGGCTTGATTTTGATGAATTTACTAATTCAAAACTATGTTCATTATCATTCACAGGATCAAAGATTTTCTTTTCACTCCAAGATGACCAGTTCTCCCTGTTACTTAGTCTGCATTTATGTTATTACAGTGTACCTACAGTTCTAACCCACGTTGTTGAATCTATATTGGCCCTAAACAAATCGAATTTCTGTTAATAAATGAGGTGATCACTTGTTGGCATGATGAGGGATGGTCTAAAGCAGGGGTCGGCAACCTGTTTGTCCTTAAGGGCGCAATACAAAATTTGAAAATCACCGAGGGCGCATATTTTACAAATAATAAACAGGTATAAATAGGCATTAAAAAAAAAAACAGATTTTTTATAACTTTTTTTTTTGTTGTTGGTGTCATACCTAATGAAACTTGAGTGTCTTGCAACGTGTTTATAGCTTAAACTAGTTCTTTTTTATTTTTAAATTCTTCAAAAAGTGTATCAGCAACTTCCAACATGGCTTCTTTCACTAATTCTCCATCTGTAAATGGTTTTTTATTCTGAGCTAGCAAATGCGATATTTTATATGACGCGGTCGTTGCTACTTTATGTTGTTGCAGTGGTTTAGTAAAAAAAAACTTTGCTGGTTAGTTATTGAACATTTAAAGAAATAATTTTTTTCTTCTAATTTCAGAGTTCATTGGATAGTCACTATCAAAATTGGTATGAACGGTCTTAAAATGTCGTTCAATATTACTTTTCTTGGGAATCGCAACACTATTATTACACAACAAACACACTTCCCTTTGTAATCAACGAAACAATATAGATGTTCCCATTCATCGTTAAAATAATATGTTATTTTTCTTTTACATTTATCCATGAAGGGTTTTGAAAGAAAAGAATTATTTCGGATTACTTGGTAGTTTTAAATGCAGGGTCTACGCGTGGTATATTCGAAATACGATCACACACTTACAAAAAATAAGTGCGTGTTATTATATACGCTCAAGGTTAGCAAACTGCTAATATATGCACAATCCTAAACTCAACTGACTACTTGCTGTATCTATCCGTGTGACAAGAGTAAGTAAATCGCTTTGGCTATCATACATTTACATTAGTCCAGCGAGGGAGCATTAAAAATCGATCGGGGGCGCCGCGTTGCCTACCCCTGGTCTAAAGAATTGCAAGCAGATCCATTTTCATTTGCCAATAGTAAGTGACATCGCAACGCTCCTTTTTTCCTCTTTTTAGAAAAATCTCTTATATCATAGCATTCCTATTTTTTTCCTACTCACACCTTTTTTTCTTTCGGCCATTCACTTGTTTTATTCCTCCAATAAGCCGATGTGGATTGTGATGCATAAAAATGAGGTTTGAGCCAATGGCACATCGGAACAGACGCACGTGGGGAAGGAGTACCTCCTCACAATAGCGATCCCCAGTTACAGAACCTCTGTGGAAAACGTGGAGTTCAGTTCGCCCGTTCAGCATAATGCCTCCACAGACAAGAACTCTAGGACCACCGTAACGGCGTCTTTCCATAAAGTTACTAGGATAAAACTGGACCTCTAGTACACTAACTAGGACCTCTGCAAATGAAAACGCGTTGAGAATCGCTTCTGGTACTGAACCGACTCTCGTCCGTTAGGAGGACGCGACTCCATCAGTTGTCCAGTTTTTGCGATCTCTGCACCACTGTAAATGTTGACGTCGGGGGCTAACTTTGAACCTGAGGCAGCGGGCGAATAGGCGCCTCTCCTCCAGCCTTTCGATCAGTGGAGACGGTGTTAATAAACCATTGTAGTTAGGAAAGGGCATTTCCCATATTAAGGAACATCTGCTTGTTCTTCCTCTTGGATAGACGATCATGAGTCACTATACTATGCGTTCAATACAGCTTGTTTTTGTTTGATTCCATACCGTATCCATTGTATTCCTTTTTCAGCGCCAATGCTTTCGTTATCCTTTACGAATATAATACTCATTTCTAAATTTCATGTCTCTCAGATGATTTCTCATGGAGTTAAGGCAAAAACAAAAAAAAAACGTTGCTTAACCATGTGTTGTTTAGCACAGCAGTGTAATTTCGTGGAGAAGAGTGGTACTGACTACTATTCATTCATATGCTGGACATGATAAATGCATGGATAATCTACAACGCTGTCAACAATGCCCAGGAGTTCTGAAGATCAATAACAAAGGTTTGTTTAAAAATGACTGAATAGGACAAGAGATAGACTCAGGATCTCTTCTGTACCTCGTACTGCAAAAGAAGACATCTCCAAAAAAGCAGTTGGCCATTTTCTAAAGAAAAAGGAGAAACAGCGCAGTTGTCAAAGAGAAGGCTACAATGGAAAATCGAAAATTTGCGGTAAAACATTTTGTTAGGGCCCATCCCACCAAAGTCGTTTAACGCTAAGCGAGATTAATCTCTGTTTAAACGGAGAATTGCGTTCCCCCGTTGGTTGGCTCCAGTGTAAATCGTGGCTAATTAGTCATAGTACGAAATATTAAAATAGTTGCTATTCCTAAATTGGTTCCATTAGAATAAGGCACACATTGGTATTTTTGGTGACTTTATTGCAGCACTCATCCAAACGGAAATGCTAGATTACAGTGAGATTAATCACACAAATAATTAATTTAATTTCACAAAATTTAAAACCAATATAATCAATTAGTGGCATACATTAACTAAAGCAAAATAGTTGCTTTTAATACGCAACAACCGCCGATTTCCAAATTTATGCAAGTTGTCGGGTACCCTATTCTGATGTCAAACCACATGGGGTATTCCTAATTATAGCTAATTATTTCAAAAGTTCCTGAATTTTGCATTCGTTTAATATTATTTTGTTGCAAGCGGAAGAATTCTGAAAGGGTTTTAAATTGAAAGAAAATTTTGAAACTATGCTTTACGTAAGCTTAATTTTCATTGGTTATTCAAAGCTACAGGTAATCGATAGGAACATCGTAATCTAATTGGTATCGGCTTGTTAAACAAACAAACTTTCCGAAACCGAAACTTTTAAACAGCCGTTGCGAGTATTCAATGTTTCAGTTTCTGTAGAATTTGAGAAAGTAAGAAGTAGAAATTCCATAATGAATCCACATTTGAATAGATGTATTGAACAACTGAAATCTTCGTATAGTTCTTCGTACGTTAGAGATGCAATCGAAACATTACTAACAATCCACAGGTGAAAATTTTAAGCTAATTTCATTTAGCTAAAACCTTAAGTTGTTTATTTCTGTTATATTAAAAAAAGTAACGGTTTTTTTGTAGTATTATTTAAAATTTTCATTGTAATGTAATCTCCGAAACTTTGCCAGGGTTTATGAAAGGCTCGTACGGTGCTATAAAACTGTCTTTTTTATGTGAAAAATAAATCTTTAAAACTCCTTTTATTATGTGAAAGTGCTTTTATTTTCCGATTTATCATCCATTCGTTATAATTATTGTCGAACGTTTTTATAATAATTATAATATTTTATAAATATAATATAATTTGATAATAAATCACAATTTATTTTCTATAATTTTTACTGTACATATTCCAAAGACCTTAATTTTAATGTGATATGTAACAATATTATTTTGATTCAATATATTAAGCAAAATAATAACAATATATATAATTAAAAACATAGTAGTTATAAAAACGTGAGAGAGAAATAAGTATAGGAACATTTGAGAAAAATACTGTTTTAATGATCTTCATAAAATTTATCTTTGTTTCATTATCGAATTTGTTTATCTTAATCAATGTGGTTTCTCTCTATATCTTTTGGTGTGACACATATTGAAAGACTTATATTACTCGTGAGGGATAATAACATTTTGGACTAATAAAAACTTTTAGACTGTTAAATTATTTTAAATGCATCTGTAAATGTTATTAAAAGGTTTAATTATGAATAACATAGGTTAACATAAGAATTCTGTATCAGCAGTTCAGTAACACTTTTCTGTTCAGTACAAATTCTATTTAACAGGAGTTCTTATTCATTATAGGCATCATATTTGCCCTGTTTTTTCTTTTCCAGTTCTATATGATTGGAAATTCTGTGTAAATATGAGCAGGTGCTGCCATCTCTTGTTTTTTATGAAAGATATTTGTAAATTTTATTATAAAAATAATTTTTAACACCAGAGAATATGTGGCGACGTATAATACGCATTAGAAAGAAATTTAAACTTTTTTAACGTATAATCTGCGGATTATATGCAGGAAATTAGGGTATTATGTAAAAGGAATTTTAATAAATATCTCCCATTTTTTAATATTGTTTTTTTCTTTATCTAGGAATATATATTTCAATCGAAATGATCCCAAGTACAAAACATTAAAGCTGCATAATGAAGCTTTTTGCCATAAGGTCTGGAACAGGGAACCTGCTCAACGTTTTATGCTCCATTGTGGCTGGAAACAGGTACAAGTTTCTCAGAAATAAAATGACCTCATCATTGGTTTGACTGTGCACATGACCTCAGTGATATTGTATAATGTGTTAAACTTTTTCCAATACAGTAAAACCTGTTTAAGAAACTTTCACTTAAGAAGTTTATGTTTTCGGTAACCATTTTTCCCCCTATTCATACAATGTTAAAATAACAGATTTAAAAAATTTCGTTCCAAACTCTTTCCAGCTTAAAAAGTTTTCTTTCATTTCTAAGTTTACTTACAGAACGCGTTTATAGCTGCCT
>CM063497.1:9345474-9362974 GCA_032207245.1 Pardosa pseudoannulata
TACAAATCTTCGACCTGATTCGACCTGAGCTCATGATTACTTGAATAAATTTAGTTTATACAGTCAGTACTGGCTACAGGGTCACCCGCCTGTACGGTCAGTTTTCTAAATTCCCTTCTAACTTAATAGGGAACATGTGTTAAAGCCCATCGCTTATACAGTCATTTTCTTTTTCTTGTTACTGGTTATAGGGTCAGTTTCATGTTTTCAACAAGTTTTTTTTTTTTTTATTTTTTTTTTTTTTTTTTTTTTTTTTAAGTGCAAATTTGGACAGGACATGAATTCAAGCCTTTATTTCCCTCTTTCTTGTTTGTGTAGACATCCCCTCTCTCTTGCCCCCTGACAAGAGGTGGACATCTGCCTGCTTATTGGTTGAAGTTATCTCTCCCAAGAGAAAATTTATCATTTGCTACCAAAAACGAATTGATTGAAAATTAAAAAAAAAAATCTAATCTTCTAAAGGCTACATTTGCCAAATCAAATCTGATTGATTGTTTAATACAGAGTAATACAAATCTTCGACCTGAGCTCATGATTACTTGAATAAATTTAGTTTATACAGTCAGTACTGGTTATAGGGTGACCCGCTTGTACGGTCAGTTTTCTAAATTCCCTTCTAACTTAATAGGGAACATGTGTTAAAGCCCATCGCTTATTCAGTCATTTTCTTTTTCTTGTTACTGGTTATAGGGTCAGTTTCATGTTTTCAACAAGTTTTTTTTTTTTTTTTTTTTTTTTTTTTTTTTAAATTTGGACAGGACATGAATTCAAGCCTTTATTTCCCTCTTTCTTGTTTGTGTAGACATCCCCTCTCTCTTGCCCCCTGACAAGAGGTGGACATCTGCCTGCTTATTGGTTGAAGTTATCTCTCCCAAGAGAAAATTTATCATATGCTACCAAAAACAAATTGATTGAAAATTTTAAAAAAATCTAATCTTCTAAAGGCTACATTTGCCAAATCAAATCTGATTACCTTCACAACATTAAATAACATTTTAGCTGCCAAACTTGAATCCTCAAGTGTTGAAATCGGTGATCAGCACTTGTCACCTTATGGGAATGTGGATAAGGCTTGTCTGTTATGGATTAAAAATGTACGATATATGCACAATAGGGTTGTATTGTTCCACTTATAGGGTCTAATTTTTCTGGACTGCTGAGCTGACCATATAACTGATACCAGGGTCGGAAAAAAATCAGATTTATTTGATTTAAATCAGATTTTTTTATTATTTTTTTCTAAATACTAATTTTAAATGCTGTTTTTATGTTTTTTGCAATATTCATAGAATAGTTTGTTATAAGAAGTAACATCTTATCTATCTAGTCTATTCTACACACGGATTACCTAAAATTAAATCTATAAATTTCAATCTAAATACATTCCATTATTTTGTTATTGGATAGTACAAATTCAATAAGAATTTAAAGAACAAATTAAATATTATTTTAATGTAAACTATTTATTTATAAAAACATCACAATTATTTCAATATTTTTTAGGCACCGAATGATGGATTTAATTGTTTCAATAAAAACACTGCTTAGATGCTTTATCCACTCCTAATGGGTTAAGAAGGCTAGAATGAACAATACCAAAAGAAGAAAACTGTCTTTCCATTCCAACAGCCACGGCTGTTGTTATTGGGTAGAGAAACTGGATTTCGAGTTCTGTAATAATCTTTACTCCCATGACATAAAATGAATTCCACCAGTCCTAACCAATCATTGTACACTAACCTTACTTCATACTTTCTGACAACAACCCCTCCATTCTTGGAAAGCACGTGCTACCTATTGACACTTATTTACTGATTGGTATTACTGTGCTGACGGATTCCCAATTCTCCTGTCTTTGTAATAGAGGTTTTACAAGAAGAGAAAAAAATTTATTTAAATCAATGATTTTTTTCAAAAAAATCAACTGATTTAAATCATGCCAACCCTGACTGATACAGACTATATATTAGTAAATAGATGGCACCAGCTAACCAAGTAATTTTCCCTAAAACTGTAGTAACTAAAATGATTGTCCTGATCCATATGTCATTTCGGAATCCAAGAAGGGAATGAGAAGCATTACTCTGGGTCCTTGCGCTTGAGAATGAACTGTCACATCCAGTATTGAAATCGGGGATGATTCTCATTTCAGATTTCAATCCCACCAATATGTTGTTTGGAAAGGTACTTCATCTTATTGATTGATTTTTCTGCTATGCACAGTGTCTGAGCAAAAATGGCACTGTTGTACTTACAGAATTTCGGATGTGCATAAAAGTCTGTTGTTTAAAAATCCACATCTGCTTATGCATTGAAGTGGGTGAAAAATTGTGATTTTCAACTGCAGTTCCAATAATAATCAAACCCATCCTTAAATAATTTTATTCTAATCATTAGGTAATCTTAAATCATAATTTCAATTACATCTGTATCGAGCTATGTTGTGAAATCTAGCATTTTTCGTTAAGGTTTAGATACAACAAGTAAAACATGGTACTGGAAAGTTTAATATAAAAAAGTTCAACTCTTTCTGTGATTTTTTTTTTTTTTTTTTTTTTAATTAGGCATACTGCAGAAAAATCTAGTTTGAATCTGTTTTAAAATTATTTGATTAGGAAACTTGCGTATATATTCATAAAAAGTTTAGTTTCTTGTATACTCCATATTTAGATATTTGTTTTTGCATTATGTAAGCCAAAGCATTACTTTTTTAATAATTGTTTCCTTTCCCCTTTTTTTCCTCCTCATTTCTCCATTAAAAAAATTTCTTAATTAAAATAATTAATTTGAATTGCAGAATTTTAGCATTGTTTCTAAAATGCTTCATTTCTGTGTTGCTTATAATTTGAGTTTGTAAGCTTTTCTCCCTATTTTTAAACTTGCTTTAGAAATTTTTGCTGCTAAAAAATCTTTCATATAAAAGATGTATCCCCTAAAACATATGTACAAATGAAATGATTGCTTGTAAAAATAGATATAGTTCATCAAGTCACACTTGATTTACAATAAATGTATGGTTTATTTATAAGATATAATTACACTTCATTTCAGCACCCGTGTTTCTAACAGTCACTTAAGGTATCTCTCTACGTTAAAAACGTCATTTTTTGCCAAAAATCATAATTTTTTTTTCTCTGTTGTAAAATTACAACTTTTAGTCTTCTAAATCTGTTTTTGTTTTGTCTCTACGGCATTTTAAAGAAAAGTGACAGTTGTCAAAACAAAACAGAACTAGCAACTTCTGAACTGGAAGTTGTGAATTTAAAGCCTTCTAAAATTTTTTTTTTTTTTTTTTTTTTTTTTTTTTTTTTTGGACAAAATTTTTTTAAGTTTCATGAATACTAGTTTAAACATTTTTCTAGTATTTTAATAATTAGCAACTTGGCAATTAGAAAGTTTTGAAGCAAGAAAGTATGGTGAATTTTAAACATTTTAATTTTTTAATAGTTAAAGTTGCTTTCATAAACTTCAAATGCATTTTTCTCAGAACGGTATTTTTAATAAAATGTCAAAACTTGAAATGTGATTTCTCTAAAAGTTCTTAAAATATTTTGTTGTTTATGAATGTTTTTGATAGTATTTACTAGTGAATGACCTAAAAGCTTTAAATCTGAATCATTTTTTATGATGTTACACTCATAGTTAGATATAAAGGTAATGAAAATTCGTTAAAAATTCAACGTGTAAGATTTTGAAGAACCAAAATTTCTTACCAAATGCTTAAAGCAAAGATTTTAGGTGATTCAGGAGTCCAGTGTATGAGAAATGTGTTGCATCAAAAAATATTGAAATAATTTAATTTATTAAAATATTAGACCTTTTGAAAAAAACGATTAGAAATTTTATAAAAACTTCTCTGGGAATAAATTTTTTAAGTGCAATTCTCTATGATAATATAAAAAATAAATCTAAAAATGTAGAAACATGAACTAGTTTTTACGTTTAAAGAAAAAAGTTCTCCGAACGTAGACGAATACCTTAACCAGAATGGTTTATCACAGATATGGTCCTTCTCTCTGGGATATGAATTTTTGTTACCTTGGAGTCCATTTTTCTCCAATAGAACATTAATTTGACCAATTCATACAAGAATTTGGTAAATGTTGATTTTGACAAGACAATCATATTTGTTATTTTTAAAGAAAAGAACACCCAAAAGTCAATCGAGAAAATAAGATTGTAAGACTTTTATCCTCTCTAGCTAAAACTTAATTTTCTTTTTTCAAAAAAGTAAAAATAACAATTTTGAAAAAAAATACTGTTTACTTTTTAAATGTTAGAACATCTTCCTCATTTCTGTCAGCAAAATTATTAAATGAACTTGCGTATTTATATTTATTAAATTTAAGCAATATAAGCTTAGTTTAAAAAGAAAAAATTGGAAAAAAGATGCTATGTTTGGCAATCTATCCATTGCTTCCAGGTTACGAAGAATTATGTTTAATAGAAGATTAGTGAATACTCTGCTGTTATATTATTGTTGTTTGGGGGCAATAGAAAATGTGTGCATGACATCCAGTACAGCAAAAGTTGCAGCTCAACTTCCTTGTTGGCAAAACATTTGAATTTCCTACAGATTGTGCTTGTTGGGGTTTTAATTTTGTCAATTATCTGAAAATGGTAACAAGCTGTTGTGCTTATCGCTGTACTAAGCATTTCAAAAAAGGCAAATATATTGAATTTTACTGCTTTCCTAAAGATCGTACATTGCAAATGTGTTGAAAAGGCAAGACTGGACTCGTAGTTCTTTGAGAATTTGCGGCAAACATTTTCAGAATGGTAATAGAACGTTAACTTTACTGTAATGTAATAGATTGCATAAAATTATTATACTCTAAGAATTTTTTTATTATTACCAAGTTTTTTTAATATTTCTAATGTATTTTCTATACTTTTGTGAGAAGTACTGTACCTATAAATGTAATTATTTTTTGTCCTTAAAATGATCAGGTTTTGCACACTTATTAGATTCTCATTTACGTAATAGTTTATTGTGCCTGTTAACATAATCAAAGTAGTTATACATTGATTGATAGTACTGTGTAAAGTGATTAATTTAATATATATATATATATAATTTTATTAATTGCTAAAAAAATCTATTTCGAATTATATGGCCAGTTTCTGATGTTTTCTTCTACTTCCCTTAAATAAAAATTAGGTTTATTGTATGCGTGTTCCCTATTGAAGCTCATAAGATATAATGAAAACAAGTCATGTTTTACCAACAGAAAGTTGAGTTGTTGTCAGCAGTCGTATTTGTATACAAATATACACTTTCTCTATTGGCATGAAATAGATAGTACAGGTGCATCAATGTACAATATAGAAAAAAAAAGGGTGTAAAAGAGTTAGTAATTCAGCTTTAATTCTTTGAAAATATGGAAAAAAGATGATTTAGGACATTAATTTGTGTATAAAGATCGGCAACATTGTTGTTGGAATCCCCTAGCTGAGATGTTTTATTTATCAATACTAAATATTATGTATGGATTTATTCAGTGTTGAACGACCAACATTTTACACTTTCATGTTGAACCAAATTTTACGTGACAGTTATACCTTCTCTTTTGCTTGATTTTAAATTCCCTCAAAGAGTTATTTGAAGAAAAATATTTTCACATCTGAGATAAATTATTCAATTTTGTAGCTATGTTGAGATATTTTTCAAAACTCAAAAAGTTTTTATGAAGTTAAAAATTATTTTCCTTAAAATGTGTTTGGAATATTCTCTGTGATTTGTACATGACATTGCGATTACTACATATGGTTTTTATGAACGTAGAGACACTATCTCTGTCTCTGTAGAGGAAGTGCATGTTTTTAAACAAATACGAGTGCTGACGACAACTCAACTTTTCGTTGGCAATACATAGCTTCTTTTCATTCTATCTTATGCACTTCGATAGGGATCATGTATACAATAAAACTAAATTTTATTTAAGGAAAGGGGAGGGAAACACCCTAAACTGGCCAAGTAATTCAAAATAGATTATTTTAGCACTTACAAAATTATAGTTTTTTTTTTTTTAAATTAAACATTTTGCACAATATTATTGAGTATCATAATCAAAGATTGTGTTAACAGGCACAATAAACTATTACATAAATAAGAATCTAATAAAAATGTACAAAACCTGGTCATTCTAAGGACAAAAAAAAATTATAACATTTATGGATACAATATCTCTTACAAAAGCATAGAAAATACATTAGAAATAAAAAAAACTTCGTAATAATAAAAAAATTCTTAGAGCATAATAATTTTATGTAATCTATTACATTACAATAGGGTTACGTTTTATTACCATTCTGAAAACGTTTGCCTGAAATTCTCGAAGAAGAATTTGGAGTCTAGTCTTGCCTTTTCAAAGCTCTTATCCAAAGCATTTGCAATGTAGGATCTTTAGGAAAGCAATAAAATACAAAAAATTTGCCTTAGAATTTTTTTGTTATTACTAAGTTGTTTTTTTTTTCCATATTTTTCATGTATTTTCTATGCTTCTGTGAGAAATAAGATAAATGTAATTATGTGTTATCCTTAAAATGACCAGGTTTTGCACATTTTTATTAGATTCTTATTTATGTAATAATTTATTGTGCCTGTAAACATAATCTAAGTAGTTTTAATTTGATTGTGATACTTAATAGTACTGTGTAAAGTGTTTAATTTTTAAAATATATACTTTTGTAAGTGCTAAAAAATCTATTTTGAATTACTTGGCCAGTTTCTGGTGTTTCCTTTCCCTTCCCTTAAATAAATCTACTTTTGTTGCATGCGTGGTCCATATCGAAGCTCATAAGGTACAATGAAAACAAGCAATGTTTTGCCAACGGAAAGTTGAGTTGTAATCAGCACTCGTATTTGTTTACAAACATGCACTCTCTCTATTATAACATAGATAGGGATCATTTAAATATTTATATTTTCTCATTCAAAACTTGTACAATCTTTATTTACTTTTCAACATTATGTATTTTCATTTTATTATTTTGTTATCCATATGTAAGCCTACCTACTTTAGGTCTTTAATGAGCCCTAAAAATTCTTGCACAGAAATATACGGTATTTGTTCCAGTATTGTATGTAGAATTTCGATCCATGTCTGAAGATGATCATATGTTGAATATTCATACACAATCTTTGATACAAACACGAGGAAATATCTTAGTATATTATAGGAGTGGTGAGGAAAGCAACTTGATGCTTTCTTTGTTAATATCTCAATGTTATGTACACTTTCTGGATTACTGGTGGTGCACCCAGTTTAAGACTTGCAGTCTTAGATGTGTCTAATAATATTTTTCAATAGTTCCTACATCTGAAGGTAATAGTGATGTTTCTCGAGATTTGTTACTTGCTTCCGGCTTAGATAGAATAAAGTTTTTTAGAAAATAACCAATCCTATACAGATGTAGTTTTTTTCCCCTTAAGATTATCACAGAGTCATTGTAAATTTATTATTCAATTTTATTTATCCTTTTTTTTTTTTTTTTTTTTTTTTCTTCTTCTTCTAATTTCAAAATTTCTGTAAATTTGATTTATTTTTTACCATTATATGTTTCCTTTTCATTCTTTGCTGCTTTTAAAAAAACTTTCATGATTTGGGGATATTTTGTCACATTGCTAATAAGGACATGTATTACATATTTGTTCCATTGATATATATAAGCTTATCCTTTAACCTTAGGTTATAAAAAGCCACTAAAATTTACAGCTTAAGAACAAAAATATAGAGTATGTATTTAAATGACTGAAAGTAAATTTTTATAATGTTAATAGAATATTATCTTGTGAATAATTATTCTTAGGTCGAGGAGCTCCTCCTAGGGATGAACAAGGTGCTCAGCCAAGAGGACCTCCAGGAGATCAGGGTGCTGGTGCTCCACCACAACCAAGAGGACCTCCAAGAGATCAGGGTGCTGGTCCTCCACCGCAACCAAGAGGACCTCCAAGAGGTGGGGGTGCTCAGCAAAGGCAACCCCCAGGCTTTTTTACATCTCCTGAGCCTCCTCAAGATCCCCAGCCTGCTCCTTCAAAACAAGAAAGGAAACAAAGAGTTGTTGATCCCGAAGAGTTAGGAATTGAGATTAAACACAAGTTAGCAATTACTCCAGCATTGCCAAGGAGACCTGAGGTTGGGAATTTAGGAAGGCGTATCAGATTAATTTCAAATTGTTACCCAATTAATGTTCCAAGCGGATATGTGTATCATTATGATGTTGAAATTGTAAGTAAAAGGAGGAATCCAGATTCCGAAGCCAAAGCATCTGCTGAATTACCAGCCGGAGCTGATAAAAAAGATAAAAAATATCGCTGCTTGAGTACCAAAAGGAATAGAGAAATTATTAAATTGATGTTAGAAACGAATCAACATTTTCAGACCTTACTTGCAGTTTATGATGGTCAAAAGAATTTGTACACACGTAAAGAACTGAAAGCCCAACACTTTCCTTTGAAGTGCCAAGTTATTTTGCCTGACGAAAATCCAGGAAATCCAGATGATCCCCGTGGACCAAGACAAGATATTTTTGAAGTTCAAATTAAACCGGTTAAGAAGAAAGATACAGGATCTTGTGCTATTAATTTGGATTCTCTGCATGCACTGTTTGACAAAAGATCTAGTTCTGTCCCTCAAGAAACGATAACAGCCATAGAAACAATACTTCGTCATGGACCTTGTTTAAGATTTACGCCTATTGGTCGTTCTTTCTTCTACCCTCCTAATCCAGAAGACTTGCACCCTCTTGGAGGAGGCAGGGAGATTTGGTTTGGCTATCATCAGAGTCTACGGATAGGCCAGTGGAAACCAATGGTGAATCTGGACATAACAGCTACAACCTTTTACCAAAAAGGTCCAGTTCTCAATTACATTGCCGACTTCATGAACACGACTGTGGATGAACTTCGTAGGCGACCTCAATTAAGTGATGCAGATGTTAAAAGAATCAGTAATGAGCTGAAAAACATGAGAATCGAAGTGAATCATCTGAGAAATTACAGAAGAAAATATCGCATTCTTCGATTAGTTCGAGAGAATGCCAACAGGTTAGAGTTTCCATTGACAATAAATGGACAGACTGTCAGAAAATCGGTTGCTGCTTATTTTAAAGAACAGCATAACAGAGATTTGGAATATCCTAATTTGCCATGTTTGCAAGTGAATCCTGAAAATAAGAGAGTGTACCTGCCTATTGAAGTTTGTGAGATGATTGAAGGGCAACACTGTAAAAAGAAACTGGAAGAACGACAAAATGCAGATATGATTAAGTTTACGGCACGTGCACCGAGTAAGAGATTTCAAGAAATAAATCAAATTGTGAACCGAGCCAATTTTAGAAATGATCCGTATGTCCGAGAATTTGGCTTGGAAGTTTCTCGAGAACCTCTGAGTCTTGAAGGAAGAGTTTTGGATGCTCCAAGTGTAAGATATAAAGATGGGGCTCAAATTAGACCAAGAGATGGCTCATGGAATATGCAGCAGACACAATTTTTTCATGGGGCAGAAATTAAATCCTGGGTGCTGTTATGTTTTTCTAGGTTTTGCAGAGATGATAATTTAGACAGATTTGCTAAACTGCTTGTTGATATTGGTAAAGAAGTGGGTATGAGCCTTCAACGACCGAAACTTATTGACACAATTGACACTCGAAGGCTTGATATGAAAAGGCTGCTTGCAGACATGAAAAAGAAATATAGTGCTGATTTGGCAGTCATAGTGGTTCCGTCGAAAAATAAAACCATTTATGGAGATATAAAACAGGCAGCAGAAACTGTTATTGGATTTACAACTCAGTGTGTCAAGGATGATAATGTTGTAAGAAAGTGCAATCCTCAACTTGTGAGCAATTTATGCCAAAAAATTAATGCAAAAATGGGTGGCGTGAATAATGCACTTGTTCCTGGGGAGACGCCATCCATTCTGAGAAAGCCAGTTATAATAATTGGTGCTGATGTGACACATCCTGGTCCATCCCATGACATAAAGCCTTCTTTGGCTGCTTGCGTTGGAAGCTTAGATGGTTATCCTTCTCGATATGCAGTGACGATACGAGCTCAGACCAACGTAGACGAGAGAAAACAGGCGATAGAGATTATTTGTGATCTGAAAGATATGGTTCAAGAACTGTTGAAGGCATTTTATAGGCACACCCAGGGTAAAAAACCAGAAAAGATTATCTTTTACAGAGACGGGGTGAGTGAGGGTCAGTTTGAAAAAGTGAGAGATCATGAAGTGAAGTGCATACGAGAAGCTTGCAGGGCTCTGAGTGAAGAGTATAAACCAGGCATTACCTTCATCGTTGTTCAAAAGAGACACCATACAAGATTTATGCCCCAAGACCCGAGAGACGGAACTGGAAAGATGAAAAACATTCCACCGGGAACGACAGTCGATACCACTGTGACTCATCCTCTGAACTTTGACTTTTTTTTGTGCAGTCATTTTGGTCTGCAAGGTAAGTTTGAACAAAAAAAAAAAATCTGATGCTAATTGCCTACAACTATTTTTCCTTCTTATGTCACCAATAAGGTACTTAACCCTTTTGCGCCTACTGTCACATATACATGCCAGCAAGAAACACACTCACTTCCCGGCCGACACACAGGCATGCCAGAGCGTTTTCTCGTTTACTCCCGACCATCACATATTTGTGCCATTGTTCTGGAACTTTTGATACAAGATGGCATGTATGTCCATATGGTTTTAGATACGGGTAGATTTGACCTTGTACTCAATAGGAGAGTGGTATGATACACATACACATGGTTTTTGATTATATAAACATCAGGGGAAAGGAATGTTTCCGAATGACATGTTTCATGACGGCTCTTTAAATTCACACGTGGTGTTTGTTTGTGTAAGCAAGGTAGTTTTATTTTTGCTAAAGCGTTGTGTATTTCGGTTTGCAGTCCAGTTTTTAGTTTAGAATTAGATCTGACAGACTTGATTTTTTCTTTACTCTTTTTAATGTTAGACTTTCGAAGTGTCGAAATTGTTTAACTGAGCTTGAAATAGCTGAAATGACTCAAAATATTTCAGATTTCGGTTCTGAAACAGATTAGGATAGTAGTAATCGTGACACTAATATATTCGGATTGTTCTTTCTGTTCATATTGGATCTAGTGATTCTAATGATGAGTAGGACATTTCTGACAGATGATAATGATGCTTTTCACATTCCTGGGAAAATCCTGCAAAACGGCAAATGAGTTACTAAGAGTGCAAGGACTGTACCGCAGGATTGTGTTTAGATCCCTGTTTTAAAAATTTTTCATACAAAAAAAAAAAAATTTTTTAAATAACGTAGTATTCTGTTTTGTAACGTTAAAAGTCATTTAATAGTAAGGAAAGAATGAAAAAAAAAGGTGTAAAATATATATTTAAATAAGAAATAGATTAAGTAAATAAAGTATCTATAAACATATAATATAAATCACATTCTGTTTAAATACTTTATGTAGCATTATTGAATAATGCGTTGCTAATTCGTTAATTTCATGAATTTAGGCTTAATAACAAAAAACCCTCCAACCCAGGATACTCACACGTGAAAGGGACTGATGGCCTCAGAGTAAAGCACGCATTTGCGTTTCCCGTTGTGAAAGTGTTAAATTATAAAAGATTTAAAGCAGGGGTACAGAAACTCAGTCTATACCATCATCAAAGGATGATGCTTGACAATTTTACAAATGAATAGAAATTAATATAATCGCTGCATCAGGGGCACACAAAGGAGATTTGAAGGAATATCCGGCAGCTAGGGAGAAGTTATCATTGACAGATAAATATTTTAGTTAATGAATTTCTGCATACTGTATAAAGGTGTGCATGATATCAAAGAGACAGGAATGTTGCCATTTATTGGCAACAACTAATATAATCTATCAATATAAAATTAATTTTTTTGTTGTCTCTATTTATAAGTGTTGATTAATGAAGAAGTCATATTCTTTTTTTAACTATTTATTTCCGTTTAAAGGCAGTTTTCTTATTATTTAGACAAATTATCACTTTTATGACATAAAATTATTTATGAAGATGCTATATTATAAGTAACATCTTCTGTAGCATAAGCATGTCTGTATCAGGGGGAAAAACTTAAATCAGTAATTTTTAAGTGAATAGTAAACATTAAAAAAATATTTTGCAAATGTAGAGACTGAGTACTACTACTGCTAACAAAGCTTTGTGTTTATGTGTAGGAAAGCCCCTTCGTGCACTTGTTTAGGAAATTCATTTCACTAAAACAACAGGCAAAAGTAGCATAGGGGGGGGGGAACATCCATTGAGGTCATATATATCAAGAGTCTACATAGATGAGATTTATTATCTCATTTTGAAAAGTATTTAAAATTTCATAATTTTAATGTTTGAATTCTAAATTTGATACGGATCAGTCTGAAGAATTTTGTTAAAATTAAAATATCGCTCTAAAAAAAAATATTCTGTAGAACATCATTTTCTTTAAAGTGCATAAACAATGTGTTTTCCTATAAAATGTATCTATATAGAAACTTTGTAATCTAAACTATAATGTTTTTTTCCATAGAGATATGTTTTAAATTGTATATAATTAATAAAATCCTTCAACTTAATTAATAAAAATTATATCAAATGTAGAATTTAAGTATCATCTAAATTATAAAATTTAAAATACTTTTTTCCAAGTCCTTTTCTTATTAATGTCGTCATTTTCTTTTCAGGCACAAGTCGTCCTAGTCATTATACTGTTATTGAAGATGACAATGATTTTACAGCCAATGACCTTCAAAAGTTGACTTATTATTTGTGTCACACGTATGTCCGTTGTACAAAAAGCATATCAACCCCTGCACCCGTTGCTTATGCTCATCTGGCTGCTTACCGGGCACGACAGCATCTCGTTGCTCAAATCGAAGAATCAACCACCAGCAGTGATACGTCTGCAACTTACCATGATTTGCCTCAAGCAGTTTTTGATGCTATCAAAGTTGTTGATAACCTTAAGAGCACTATGTATTTTGTTTAAAAAAATATTTTCATACATAAAACAAAATTTAAAAAAAAAAAAAAAACCATAATGAAAGGTTTATTTTTAAAATTTCTTCTATAATAAAATTCATGTAAGACACGTGACCAGTTTGGTTTACTCACATGCAGATGTCATGTTTCGTTGCTAAGTTGTACACATTTTATTTTGTGTTAACACAGATTTAGCAAGATGTCTTATTTGTAGAGTAAGGGAACTTTCAAAACAAGTTTTGTAAATTATTAAATCTGTACGGTGAAATACAACCAAACTATAATCACATTGAAAATCCTTTAATCTTTATTTTTTTTATTAAATATTTTGTTTATTTTAAAAATATTTCCCAAATTTTGTCTTTTTACTTAAAATTTATAAATTGATCCTATTTGCAATTTGATTGAAAAGGTTTATTTGTAGAGAATATTTTTATAACTACTTTGAATTTTCTCACAATACCCAATTTTTCCCTAATTGAAGTGAACTCTGAATTTATTGTAATTTAGGAGTGATGATTAAATTTTTTTTATACAGTCACAATCAGCATTTATGCTTAAAATGATCAAATTTTCAAAGATTTTAATTTTTTTTACCTGCACTTGTCATAAATTTGTCATAATTCTATATAATATCCAAGAACCCTTCACTTTAAAGCAAAAATAGGCTAAAAGTAGTAGTCATTTTAATAATACCATTCACACAAATGAAAGAAAAGTATTTCATCTGTTACTAGATTTAATGAGTCCATTTATTATTTTTTCTATTGGAGTTTTGTGGGTGAAAATATATTAGAAAATAAAAATTAAGCAGAAATTATGATTTATTTTTATGTAAAAGCGTCAATGTGGCAGATAAAGTTATCAAATCTCTCTTGAAAAGGATAAAGAAAAAATAAGTTAACTTTAATTATAGAGATTAGAGAGGAAAGAATATTTTGTTGCAAATCATTAATTGTAGTCAGTGCAACTGTTTGTACTTTTTCTGGTGATTTGACTTGTGAAATACTTATTTGTAAAAAAAAAAAGTTTTATATTACATTTTAATGTCGCTAGCATTTCTATCTGTACTGTTAAAAAATTTGAGTACAATTGAATAAATATGTTTGTGCTAATTTGGTGTCAATTTATTTAATGAAGTTGACCATTTACTTTTTAAATGATGCTAACATGAAATTGAATCGAATGTCAAATAAATCGGCACATACATAAAACCAGTTTGTGGTCACAATGTCTACAAGTTTCAAGAGTAGAAAGTCATTCTTTTACCCTGACAGTGGTTGGTTGCAAGTCCAAGTGGCATAAGTAACAGCAAATAAATCTCTTTTAAAAAGAGGATGTTTACAATTCTAAAATTTAATACTAGCGGCAATGATTTCAGAATTCCCTTTGAATTGATTAAAGCTTCTATTGCTTGTTATCACCGATTATTTTGTCCGTCTTGGTTTTCATTCTGCCTCCAACACCAAGTCTGCTGGACTGGACTAGAACAACAACTTATCCTATTCCTGGAAAGAAAGTTAGAAAAAGGGTAGTTAAAATAACTTAGATTTAAAAATGGATAGGTAGTAATAAAATTGTGGAGAAATTATTTGGAATTTTTCTTCTGTTGACACTGCATCTCAAAGACCTTCCAAAGAACCTTTTAGTCTTCAATTAACAATAGTTCTCCGGTTGGTTACTTTGAACTTCTTGTTCTGCTATAAGTCAAGGAAGATGGGTTCAAACGGTAGATATGGTGGCTTGATTTTGATGAATTTACTAATTCAAAACTATGTTCATTATCATTCACAGGATCAAAGATTTTCTTTTCACTCCAAGATGACCAGTTCTCCCTGTTACTTAGTCTGCATTTATGTTATTACAGTGTACCTACAGTTCTAACCCACGTTGTTGAATCTATATTGGCCCTAAACAAATTGAATTTCTGTTAATAAATGAGGTGATCACTTGTTGGCATGATGAGGGATGGTCTAAAGCAGGGGTCGGCAACCTGTTTGTCCTTAAGGGCGCAATACAAAATTTGAAAATCACCGAGGGCGCATATTTTACAAATAATCAACAGGTATAAATAGGCATTAAAAAAAAAAACAGATTTTTTATAACTTTTTTTTTTGTCGGTGTCATACCTAATGAAACTTGAGTGTCTTGCAACGTGTTTATAGCTTAAACTAGTTCTTTTTTATTTTTAAATTCTTCAAAAAGTGTATCAGCAACTTCCAACATGGCTTCTTTCACTAATTCTCCATCTGTAAATGGTTTTTTATTCTGAGCTAGCAAATGCGATATTTTATATGACGCGGTCGTTGCTACGTTATGTTGTTGCAGTGGTTTAGTAAAAAAAACTTTGCTGGTTAGTTATTGATCATTTAAAGAAATAATTTTTTTCTTCTAATTTCAGAGTTCATTGGATAGTCACTATCAAAATTGGTATGAACGATCTTAAAATGTCGTTCAATATTACTTTTCTTGGGAATCGTAACACTATTATTACACAACAAACAAATACACTTCCCTTTGTAATCAACGAAACAATATAGATGTTCCCATTCATCGTTAAAATAATATGTTATTTTTCTTTTACATTTATCCATGAAGGGTTTTGAAAGAAAAGAATTATTTCGGATTACTTGGTAGTTTTAAATGCAGGGTCTACGCGTGGTTTATTCGAAATACGATCACACACTTACAAAAAATAAGTGCGTGTTATTAGATACGCTCAAGGTTAGCAAACTGCTAATCTATGCACAATCCTAAACTGAACTGACTACTTGCTGTATCTATCCGTTTGACAAGAGTAAGTAAATCGCTTTGGCTATCATACATTTACATTAGTCCAGCGAGGGAGCATTAAAAATCGATCGTGGGCGCCATGGCGCCCGCGGGCGCCGCGTTGTCTACCCCTGGTCTCAAGAATTGCAAGCAGATCCATTTTCATTTGCCAACAGTAAGTGACATCGCAGCGCTCCTTTTTTCCTCTTTTTAGAAAAATCTCTTATATCATAGCATTCCTATTTTTTTCCTATTCACACCTTTTTTTCTTTCGGCCATTCACTTGTTTTATTCCTCCAATAAGCCGATGTGGATTGTGATGCATAAAAATGAAGTTTGAGCCAATGGCACATCGGAACAGACGCACGTGAGGAAGGAGTACCTCCTCACAATAGCGATCCCCAGTTACAGAACCTCTGTGGAAAACGTGGAGTTCAGTTCGCCCGTTCAGCATAATGCCTCCACAGACAAGAACTCTAGGACCACCGTAACGGCGTCTTTCCATAAAGTTACTAGGATAAAACTGGACCTCTAGTACACTAACTAGGACCTCTGCAAATCAAAACGCGTTGAGAATCGCTTCTGGTACTGAACCGACTCTCGTCCGTTAGGAGGACGCGACTCCATCAGTTGTCCAGTTTTTGCGATCTCTGCACCACTGTAAATGTTGACGTCGGGGGCTAACTTTGAACCTGAGGCAGCGGGCGAATAGGCGCCTCTCCTCCAGCCTTTCGATCAGTGGAGACGGTGTTAATAAACCATTGTAGTTAGGAAAGGGCATTTCCCATATTAAGGAACATCTGCTTGTTCTTCCTCTTGGATAGACGATCATGAGTCACTATACTATGCGTTCAATACAGCTTGTTTTTGTTTGATTCCATACCGTATCCATTGTATTCCTTTTTCAGCGCCAATGCTTTCGTTATCCTTTACGAATATAATACTCCTCATTTCTAAATTTCATGTCTCTCAGATGATTTATCATGGAGTTAAGGCAAAAAAAAAAAAAAAAAAAAACGTTGCTTAACCATGTGTTGTTTAGCACAGCAGTGTAATTTCGTGGAGAAGAGTGGTACTGACTACTATTCATTCATATGCTGCACATGATAAATGCATGGATAATCTACAACGCTGTCAACAATGCCCAGGAGTTCTGAAGATCAATAACAAAGGTTTGTTTAAAAATGACTGAATAGGACAAGAGATAGACCCAGGATCTCTTCTGTACCTCGTACTGCAAAAGAAGACATCTCCAAAAAAGCCGTTGGCCATTTTCTAAAGAAAAAGGAGAAACAGCGCAGTTGTCAAAGAGAAGGCTACAATGGAAAATCGAAAACTTGCGGTAAAACATTTTGTTAGGGCCGATCCCACCAAAGTCGCTTAACGCTAAGCGAGATTAATCTATGTTTAAACGGAGAACTGCGTTCCCCCATTGGTTGGCTCCAGTGTAAATCGTGGCTAATTAGTCATAGTACGAAATATTAAAATAGTTGCTATTCCTAAATTGGTTCCATTAGAATAAGGCACACATTGGTATTTTTGGTGACTTTATTGCAGCACTCATCCAAACGGAAATGCTAGATTACAATGAGATTAATCACACAAATAATTAATTTAATTTCACAAAATTTAAAACCAATATAATCAATTAGTGGCATACATTAACTAAAGCAAAATAGTTGCTTTTAATACGCAACAACAACCGCCGAATTCCAAATTTATGT
>CM063497.1:9367974-9676437 GCA_032207245.1 Pardosa pseudoannulata
TTTTAAAAATTATCAGGCTTTTCAAATGAAAATTTTGAAAAAATATATTTTCCTTATTATTTCATTTTAGAAATGTCATTGAGTATTTAATGTATGAATATGTTTAAGTTCTTTTTCATAATAAATTTCTTGCATGTCAAGGTTGGAAATGTACTTCATTTTGAAAATGATGCTGGTCTACTCACCATTATTAACTCTCTTTTGGAACATCGGTAAGTACATGTACATTATATTCAAGTAACTCTCTGCAAAATCCTGAAATATGTAAAAATTAATTTAGATATGAAATTAGAAGAGATTTTAAGTTCTTCCGATAGAGTTAAGTCAATCATTGACTTCACTTTTAGCCCTGGCAGTGATCCTCTGCCCGTTCTAATAAATGTGTAGAGTAGTATAAACATAAAGTCTATGGTGGCCCACAGGAAGTTTTGGAATTTTAAAAGGGCAGATTGGGATTATTTCTGTCTGCTCACTGACAATTTGGAACACCCTCAAACTAGCTTCCCATCAGTCCATTCCTAATGGTTACTTCAGACACCAGAAATCTGTCTTTCAACTTAAAGATCCTGAGTCAAGCAGTGAGTCTCCAGGTCCGGTGATACTGCTGACAAAGTTGAACTCAACAGGCTTAATGCTGCTATTAAGCAGCTATATGTTAATCATAAGAGTAAGGTATGAAACAGTTTGTGTAGCAACATCAATGTCAGAGCTCCTAATACAAAATTATGGCTTAATCCCTCGATTGTATTCAGTCTGAGTCTTTGACCTGTAACACTGTCCTCGCTCCAGACTGCGAAATCTCACATGATGACAAAACTGCAGCCAATATCTTGGGTGAATATTATAAAGTCTTTTCACTCAAAAAAAGCTCTTTTGGAAACAAGCTTTGAATATTCGAATCCCAAATGCAAGATCGTGTTCAACTGAAGACCTCGCCAACATTCCCGATCGTCCTCGACGTGAGGCAGTGGCGTTGTTCCGGTTAGTGACAGGACATGACTGTTTAAGTGAACATCTCCATAGAATTGGCATTTTTTACTTCCCTCTTTGTTCTTTACGTGACCTTGGAGAACCTTTAAATAGAGGCCATCTGCGTCGATGCGGGGCACTTGGCAGTTCTTCCGACTTCGGGATTACCCTGTATTGGAGAGCCAGAAAACGCCAGAGGCAATGACTTCGGCAATGACTTTCTAACTTGTACAGTTGTTCCACAATTGTTATTTTTATAATTATAACCTGCCTTGCCATTAGAGAAAAAAAAATAAAAAAAATATTATAAAGGTATGATTAAATTGATCTTTAATTAAAATGATATCACTACCAAAAGTAATTCAAAAGAATGATTTGTAATGGCTGCACTTCCAGTACTAATAGTAGTTAAACCTTTTTCCTTGGATAAATTTTTGAATGAACTCATTGCTGCTTTAAAACTTATGGATTTGAATAAATCACTGGCCCTGACTATATACATGGTACTATGATAGCCCATCTTAGAACTCTTCGTACGATTCTCTTCTATCTTGGAGGCTGGGTTGTTTCCCCCGTGAATGGAAGAGAACATTTATTGTCCCTATCTTAAAACCAGGTAAGGATGCCATCTCCCCCAGTAGCTTTAGGCCTATTGCAATGACCTCCTTTGTGTGTAAACTATTGAAGAGAATTATTCTCGCTAGGTCTGAATACTGGTGATTTGCTGCTTAAGGAACAATATGGATACAGGAGGGGACATACACGGTTTCCGCGCACCTGGAAAGTCATAAAAAATCATGGATTTAGACAATGGATTCATTTTGTCATGGAAAGTCTGGATTTTTCAAGTAGAATGAGTAAAAGTCATAGATCCGCTAAACTATCAATTAAAAAAAATGCATTGAATTGTTTAATTCTATTTTTACTTGTCATTTGGCTGGAAGTTACCGAGTTTGTTATTTGTGTATTATCCTATTGACCAAGTAAAATTGGTTCGCCAAGGAAACTCAAAGCGAGAAAGTTTAATGGGGGGTAAATGGATATTATTCTGGTTTTTTCTTAAATTGGAGATTAATATTTTATTAATATAATAATTATTTTTTAATAAAAATGAGTTAAGATTTTTGCACAAAATATAAGTTTACCTATTGGGATATTACCTATTGGGTTATATTTGTCTATTATTCGTGGTCACCCGGATAATACCAAAGTCCCCTGAATTCAAATGGGAAACATTTTGATTGAAAAATTGCTAAATGATGATTAAACTTAGGTATGTAGATACAACAATTTATTTTTATGTATGTGAGTTTATTAACACTTATAAAGTAAGTTTATAGTTTTTTTTTATGATAAAATCCCTGTCATTTCTCTAAAAGCATATATTTCATTTGTATGTACATCAGAAGTTTTATTTATATATACTTTAATGAAAGCTTTTTAAAGTCATGGAAAATGATCTGCTAAATCAGGGAAAATTTTATTTTGGCAGATACCCTGGACATAGTACCACAGACCAGATTTAGTTTAGTGTCCGAGAGGTATGAGGCCATACAACCATACGGCTGCTGTCCTATTGGACATTTCTAGGTCGTTTGGCAGCAATTGTTGATTACCAAACTTAATGATGTTTTTGGCAGAGCTGGATTTCAGTTTTTCTTTGAAATAGATCTGTACAATAAATCTATTTCTGACGCATTTGGCTCAAGACAGGATGTTCTGCAGGACTCAGTTTTGAACATAAGTGGGAATGTTTGCTGATAATCCCGGAATCAGACCAAATCCCGGGATCAGTAAGAACAACCAATTTCAGCCCTACTTTGTGATGGGTTAGGTCTTAACTCTTATTTCAAGAATGTAAGCACAACACAAATAAAGAATTTTAAAATCAGATCAGGATGCACATACTAACCAGTTGGGTTTTTATTTTAATCACCCTTCCCTGAATATGTGCTGATGTTGACTGACATAATGGAAAATTAAAATTTGAAATTGTTTAAGAAGAGAAATATTCTAAAAAATGAAATTTAATAAATTAGCCACTTTTAGGGATTGTTGTTTAGCAATGGGATAAAAATGATATTGTTTTGATAGCATTCATTTATATTCATAAAAATAAATATTAATTTTTTACATCTGATGGCCTTCAACACAACAGCTGAATGTGAACGTAAGTGAATGAATTATGCTATCTTCAACCACATTGAGTACTAAGACTCATTATAATTATTGGCAACAAAGTAAAACTGAACTATCATAGATTTTTGTACTTTGCCAAGTAATATAAATTTTAAATGTAAAGCTTCTAAACAAATAGACAAAGTATTACTTTGACAAGAAATGATCGAATTATTGTGCATGATCATGTTGTGAAGACCTCCCACCCCCTTTGTCCAGAACTAACAACTGGAATCAGCTGATTTGAAGCCTCCTGAGAATTCAGCTAAAAAAAACTAGCTGGAATCTACAGGTAACTGAAACCGTACTGTAACTGACCCTCGGGTATAAAAAGCCTAGAATTTTTTGACTCAGGGCTTTTCAGCATTTTCTTTTACTGAGGTGCGCATCTTTTGACTGGAGCCAGTTTTCTAGTGATTAAGTTTGGGAGATTCATAAAATCTGCTCCTATAGGGAGCGGCAGAGCCTCTGATTTCTGAACAAGGGATAAATTGGGTTTGCATTGCACCTTGTGTGAGATTATTTAATCTCTTTTCTTTCAACTGTGATTGTCGTGAGGAATTTATGCATTTTGACTTGCTCTAGGAGATTAGAATCCCCTTGTATATAGCCATATTGACTTAAGTAAAAGTGATTTCCAATTTTATCGTGTGATCCTTCTTTACTCATGAACATTAAAGGCTCTACAATGTTGAGAATTGACCAACATTGCAACATTTGATAATAATTTTTATTATAATTTTGATATTAGCTTATATTTTTGTGCTAAGTTGAATTCATCTCGATCCATTTAGTCAATTGGAGTGCATAGTACAACATGCGTGCATTAGATTATATATATATGTATTTGTTATACTAAGTCTTATTATTTTATTCTATTTCTTTTTGTATTCAGTTTACTCAAGAAATAAATTAGTAGCATCCGAGGTCTCGATGAAAAGGGGTTATAAAACGTGAGATGCTGAATAATTTTGTAGTATAACTGTACATTTCAATAACTCAACACCATGTTATTCATTTTATTTATGTCTTTCAGCTATGTACAACCACAAAACAGCGAATGGGAAACAGAAACAAAGGTTGAAAATTTGTACACATCAAAGGTAACTATTTTATCTTCGTTTTAAGTTTTAGAAGCATTACAATAGGTAAATATAGTAATAAAACTGTTTTGAAAAATTTTGTCAACAAATATAGTACTAATAGATTATCTCAGTGATAAACAATGTTAAATTCCTTGACATTCTTTATGATAGGCTGCAATTATGTATAAGTTTTTAACGTAAAAATAATTTTATTCTTGGCAAGATTTTTGAAATACACTGAAACTTCTCTGAGCAGCCACCCCACCGTTCCGAGAATATTTGGCCACTCTGAAGGGTTTTATTATAAGATAATTGCTATAATGTGTAATATAAACAAGTCTGACATATATTACTTATTTAAAATGAAATTGAAAACTCATCTAAAGAGAAAATGGCATTTTATTTCATGCTCTCTTACATTTTTTTAAAAAAAGGCTACAATTTGTGCGTTTTAAGTTTTTATTTTTCTCTATAATAACCATTTTTTAAATTCATTTTTTACTTTAAAAGTAGAAAATTACAGTCTTCGTATTGCTTCAAAATTAATTTTTTTTCTTCAATGACTTTGTTGATTTGCATTCTTTTCCAGTCAGTTTCTTGCCGATTTGCCGTTTTCATATTCGAGCAGAACTTGAATGCACTGCTCAAGATTTAGGAATACGTGTTTCCACGTAGTTGCAACTTATATCACTGAGAAACTAATGAAATGAAACTGGTGTGAATGACATTTTTGCTGACAGAGGTGCCATTCTTCCTTCACTTTACCGATTGGAATTCCAAACAAAGCCCCAGGACACGTTTAATGCTCGATTGTCCAGTTCCTCCCTCCGTTTCTGTGGATGGTGCAATAGGGATTCCGAATGTGAAGGGTGTGCAAAGAATACAAAAGAGATAACAGATTTAACTTTTCTTATAAAGGGGGGGAGCATGGGAATGGACTTCTCAAGTTATTCCTTTGTCTTATATCCGACCATAAATTTGACCTCGAGTTTTTTTCCTTCAAAATTAAAGCATGGACAGGGTTTCCGCGCACCTGGAAAGTCATGGAAAATCATGGATTTAGACAATGGATTAATTTTGTCATAGAAAGTCATGATTTTCTAAGTAAAATGAGTAAAAGTCATGGATCCGCAAAGCTACCAATTAAAAAAAAAAATCAAAAAATGCGAATAAAACTTATATAAAGAGTTACTAGGAGTTTCAGTAAATAAGAGATTTTTATTTTGAGGCATTAAATTTTGAGATTTATATAGAAATGTTAATAATTGTTATTGAAGGTGAGGCACTAAATATTTTGGCAAAATCATTGCATTGAATTATTTATTCTATTTTTACTTGTCATTTGGCTGAAGTTACTGAGTTTGGTACTCATGTATTATCCCACTGACCCTATTGCCAAGTAAAATTTGTTCGCCAAGGAAATTCAAAACAAGCAAGCTTAATTTGTGGGTAAATGTATAAGTATATTATTCTGGTTTTTTCTTAAATTATAGAAAATTAGTTAAGATTTTTATACAAAATATAAGTTTATCTTAAAGCTATTATATATAAACATTATAGAGTTATTGTGTTTGGTTATTATTCATGGTCACTTCGATAATACCCTGAATTCAAATTGGAAATTTTTTCATTGCATTCAGGAAATTGCTATATGATTAAACTTAGGTATGCAGGTACTACAACAATTTATATATATATATATATATATATATGAATGAGTTTATAAACATTTATAATGTATTTTTTATCATAAGTTCTTGTAATTTCTCTTAAAGCATACATTTTATTTGTATGTACATCAGAAGTTTTATTCATATATACCTTAACAAAATATTTTTAAAGTCATGGAAAATGATCTGCTAAATCAGGGAAAGTCATGGATTTGAAAAATTTTATTTTAGCGGATACCCTGCATGGAGTGAGTAGAATTTCCCAAAAAAAGAAAGGGGCAATCCCATTTGGTGGCCGTTTAGAGGGGTTTGGGCAGCCTCTGATACAGGTTATTTTACCATTAGATCTATGTATCGAAAAATCTGTGCCATGAAAAATTGACGTTTAGAAGGGGGGCCACTCAGAGAAGTTTCACTGTATATGTTTTGCTTTTGCAACTGTTTGTTGTAAAAGCAAAATTAACATTGTTTAATGCATAAAATCATTGAATAATAACTTACCTTTATTTTGTTTCTCAGCAACACGAGGAAAAGCTGCGAGCTAAAGCAGCGGTGGAACGCCAAAAAGAATTAGAGGAATTCAAGAAAGATAAACTGTACAGGCAGCAATTAGCTCAAAAAGTAATATTTTGACCAATTTAAAAAATAAATATTTTTGATTCTTAATGGAGCTTAAGCTTTCTGTTTTATAATAAATAAATTAGCACTTCTTCCACATTTTAATTATTTATGCAATGCTGTCTGCCTCCCTCTCACCCAGCCCTCAATATACATAAAAAGTGACATCTTTTGAAAAGACATTTACAGGTGACTTTAATTACAAGTAAGATAAGGCATATAAAAGTGCTAACTGAAAATTACCCATTTTTTTATATTATAGTCCCCATAAAAGAAAATTAAAAGGAGAGCATTATGATAACCCCATTTAAGCAATCGATATGGCACCATTTTTATTATCCTATACCTTTAAATAAGATTATTTTCTTTAACTTGTTTATATCTTAATGCAAAAAAACATGTAAGCAATATCATCTGTAGATAAATTACTAGTCACAAATGTTTGTTAAATGTGCTAATATAAAACTATTACAATAATAAGATCCATCATATCAAAGAATGCTGATCCATAACAAGGTGCATTTGTACAAACTGACACTTTCTTGTATATACAGAGATTTAAATGTTTACCTTTTATTTTCTATGCCTTATCTTATACCTCTAATTAAATTTTTTAGGTCTTCAGTTTTCTTAAATTTATAATTAAATGGTATCTTTTACTCATTTAGCCTTATTGAACTGTGTGTAACAATATATTTGCTAAATGGGACATAAAAATGGTTAAGATGCCAATTGTAGAAACAATCTTAATTTTGAGATATATCAAATCAAAATTTAGAAGCTCCCTTCTATGCTTAAAAGTAGAATTTTGCTTAAAACGAAGAACCATTTTACTGAGAAATATTATTTTCAAACTGAATTGACATCTCAATGATGAAGTGTTTGTGAAAAAGAAGTAGGTGTTGAACAGAACGTGCTGTATCTCCTTTGACCATTTATATATAACTTAATGGCTATCCCAAAAGTTTATATATTTAATGTATTATATAAAGTCGACAACGTTCTTATTAAATGGCATCAATATTGTATTAAAATATCCCCTCAGGTTTTTAGCTTTAAAATGTATACTAATATAAATTCTTGAAAGTTGTACAAAATAATATTGCATGACATGAGATTTTAAGTGAAATGAATAACAACTCAGGAATGAATAATTTTTCCTTTTTCCCAGTTGGGTCTGCATCATCCTGCCTTTTTTTATTGGATATTTTATTATATTAATAGATTTTAACGAGTATTTCACATCCATATAGTATGCTGAGGTTTGCAATTCCATCACTTTTCTCACCTTCAGTCACTTTTTTTACAATTGAACCCTTTTAGTCACTTTAAGAAAACAGTCAATTTTTTTCATGGTGTATCAGGGGGTCAGACAATGTACTGAACCGTATTTTGTTCTTAAAGCAAGTGCTATGATCACTCGACACGACTGAATCAAAACCTTCTGTATTATTTTGCATGCACGGCTCTTGTATGTTGGTAGGTGACCTTGGGTAAGTACATTATTGAATCGTTGGTTGTACATCTACTGATGGGAGGGAAAAACTTGGCAAACGCAATGACGTCTTACAAGTACATCACCCCTCGACTGTTTGGATCCACCTCTCTTTCCAAGTACCATCAACCTCGTGGGGCTATTTTGAACCCTGCCTGGATTTCTGGTTCTTTCTGTTGTTTCAAAAAGAAAATCTGAATTAATAGAAAAATATTTTAATAAAAGACCAAAAATAAGATGCTCTAATCTTATTTTTCTTATTAAAATGTAATTAGTTATATGGTTTCCAGAATTAAGTGATTTTAAACAGTCGTAAAGAAGTTTCTGAAATGTACATTTGTACTGAAATGTACATATAATACATTAAAGTAACTTATGTCGAAGCACACATTTCTGTTTCTCTTTTACTTGACAATTTTTGTTTAGATACTTTAATCTAGCTATGTACCTATTTCAAAACATCATTAATATATGCAGAAAATTGTGATTATAAAATGAATGTATTGCATGTATTCAAATCTAATTTATAGATTTTCTTGAATAAAAAGCAATGTTGAGTTGTTTTAAACAAAATTTTTAACCTTTTTTTTTATTTGACGCTAAAATCATGTCTTGCATGAATCATTTGATTTCGAGTTAAAATAAATAGAAAGATCTTAATAAGAGTATCTGTAATCAAGAGGAGAAAAAAAATCGCTTTTTTTTCAATGTTTAGTCACCTTTTATTCACTTATTCTGTATTTATTGTCACTTTTTGAAAGTACCTCAGCAGTTGCAATCCTGTAATCGATTACATTGCAAGTTCTTTCCTAAACATACAAAATTTCGTTTTGCTCAGAGATTTGGTCATTATATCTGCTATGTTTTGTGTTTATATAGTTCACATCAAGTAATTTTTTCTTAACAATGACTTTAATATTAAGATATTTGATATCAATATGTTTTGAGCTCTTCTTATTTTCAAAATTATGCATTATAGTAATAGCACTTTGATTATTTGCAGATAAAGTAATAGTAAACTGCTTTTTCAGTTCTGAATTTATTCCTTTGATGAACATAAATTCTGCTGCAATATATTCAGCTTCAGCAGTTGCCAAGGAGACTATTGGATTACTTTCATGAAAAATTACCATTCCGCTAACACTTTTGTGATCATTCTTGTCTCCTACCCAATCAGCGTCAGTAAAGGCCATTCTATTCACTTTTCTCAAATACAAGGGACATATCTCTTGTTGCTGATTATACTGAGATACTTAAAGCATCTCAGTATTCGTTTTGCAGCTTTCTACATTGCTCCTGTCGGCTTGTCTAGATATCTACTTGAGTACGATACTACAAATGTTATATCTGATCTTGTGAACATATATTAGACTTCCTATAAGTTCTCTGTATGGAACATTTATGATTTCTTTCTCATTATTCTGGTCAAAATTTCCCTAATTTTTGGTGTATAATCTGCGGATTATACCTTGCAAAAGTTTAAATTTCCTTCTAATGCGTATTATACGCTGCTGCATATTATCTGCTGACAAAAATTAATTTTATAATAAAATTCACAAATATCTTTCATAAAGAATAATGGATGGCAGCACTTACTCATATATACACACAGAAATTTTTTTTTTTTTTTTTTTAATGAGGTTTAAAAATTCTTTTCAGCCAAGGGCACAGCAATTTGGATAAAAATAACCGATTAAATTAATATATTCCATTTTGTATATTTATTTCTGTCAAGAAATAACACTTGTATAATCTAAAATAATGGCCTTTTGCTGCATTCATTTTTTTCCACTTTTAGCTCGCCAGAGGGTGCCATAACTTCAGTATAAAATTTTAATACAGATCGCAAATAACCGTATTAAATTAAGATGGAAAGATGCATTTTAAGAATTCTAAATTTTAATATCTTTTTGTGTTTAAATATGGGTTTGAATAATTTGTTTGTAGCATTGTTTCTGTACTCATTAATGTAAATATTTTGACTACATTTTTATTATGGTTAAATATAAAATTTTTTTGTCTATCCAAATTTTCACTTTATTAGATTACTTTTTTTAATTTAAAGAAAATGTTATCATTAAGGAGTTTAAATTTAAGTTTTTTTAACACTAAAAGATATAATACTGTTTTTCATATACATTGAAAACTGATCACATGAGATTAAAATGGAAATTTAATCTGCGGATTATACGATATTTTTCTCTGAAAGTATCGTGAAATTCGTACCTGCAGATTATATGCCGGAAATTAGGGTAAGTGTTGCTATACTCTTGCAGTCACTCATTTTAAACTGTTGAAGAATCTTATCTATAAACTTAGTTTGTTGCTGTTGTCTTATGCTACTTGGTCAAACCAATCACTATTGAGCCATTCATTTTAATGAGGTGGTGAAAATATGTCGTATGCTCAAGTGGGTCATCGTAATTTTGAAGCAGGGACAAATAGCAGAAGACCAACATACTTGGCCTGCCACCCCCAGAGGTATGGATTGAGAACTTCGTGACCACAAACCTATTTTTCGTGCCCCAGTCATCTTTAGCGAAAACAGTGGTTCTTAAGCTGGCTCGGGCTCTGAACCCCCTACCCTCCAGTTACAAGAACATTCATTGCCTTTGCTGACTGAGATACCATGGTTTGTGATATTCTTAGCATAGATTCATTCCAGTTTATTTCTGTTCCAAGAAAATTTCTTACCTTTTCCTGGCATTTAATTCATTTTTCAAAATTGTAAAATAAATAATGTTGTAAAAGCATTAAAAGAAATACAAAATAAAAAATTTCTTATTATTCTTATTCTATTAAGTGTGGTACTTAATTATATGCAATAAAAAATATGCCTTTTTTGGAAGAATTCCTGGTAAAAAAAAAAAAAATTGACCACTTAAAGGGTTAAAGCTTTAAATTTAAACTATATGACGGAATTCAAAAGCATGAAGACAATCACATCCCAGTTTATTTTATTATCTGTGGAAGAAATCTCTCAACAATTTGTATGATCCACTCAATGGATAGAAACAGAAATGCATGCTAACAGGAAATGCAAGTTATTGCTCAGAAATGGGAAAATAATTTTATCCCTTATTACAATACTCAGTTCATACTATCAGAAAACTTTTTAAGAATTAGTCAGAATTGAAGCTTAGTAATTAACAAATCAAGGTCTGTAGTATATATTTTCTATTATTTTCTCCTTTTGTTAAATTGAATTTTTTCCCTTTTTAGGTTAAACAGCAAATTGCCGATGATAGGGCACACAGAAGGCAGATACAATATACAGAACCTTCAGTAAGTACTTACTGAGATTAATTGAAATGCCTAATATTGTTGAAAAAGAAAATGTTTTTGAATCTATCGAACTTTGAATTGTTTATTCTCTAGAACTAATGTTATATTTTTTTGTCTTTATTCTTTGTTTTGTTGTGAATAATTTTGGAATTATCGTTTTTGTCATGTGTAAGTTTTAAGTTTTTAAGATTGTTACTTCCAGGAGATAGTAACTCTAATATGTTAACTCAAATGTAATGGAAAATAAAAATGGCTCGAGATAACAAAAACAACAACAGTCTAAAAGTATACAACTCCATTGAATTATTACTAACATAAGACATAAACTCAGACGTTAAATTTAGCAAACATAAGTATAAGGAAATGAAACAATGAGCATACTTTTTGGTCAACAAAACTTAAATCAACTTCAAAACAACGAACCAGCCACGAGACAAAAGTAATACTACCTCCACGATAGCCAAACAAACACGACACCCCCACACCGCTAAGCAAACAAAATAGGAATGTCCCAGAATGACGCTTCGGAGAAGAGATACTGCAAGAGATAAGATTTAACCATGGGGGGTCTAACAAATATATTTGCGAAAATATTTCTAACTTATTAAGAGTTTCGTAGACAAGTGGTATTGATGTCCAAGTCTTTATACATATTTTTCCTTAATAATGGTTTGCATAAGAAATCGTATAATAATAATAACATGAAGAAATATATAAATATTTCTGTAATGTTTGAAAAACAATAGAAGACTGGTAAGGTAAGTGCTTGCAAACCTGTGAATGTATTCAAGATGAATATTTTGTTGGAATTGTAAATCACTTAGAAAACCAGAAGTAGGTTGATTTCCTCCTTCTTTATATTGCCACCACAGTATTTCATCATTCAAAATCACCATTAACAGTTTTTCTGACAAATTCTGCCTAATTACTTATTTGAAAAGTTTTGAAAGTCGGGAAATCGTGTTTTTAAATTACAATAGATCTGTATTATTTTCTTCAGTAAATTTAGGAAACATGTCTTTTGTTTTTATTGCTTGGCAAAGCATCAGCATCATTTTAAAAGCTTCCATTTCAGTTATGCTTGTACTCAAATCATTAAGTTTTACACAAATGTAACTGAGTTTTTGCTAATGTATGTTCTCAAATTGTAAATACATTGCAGTGTACTATGTCGTCTCTTGTGCAGATTCAGAAAAAGTATTGGAAACGGAAAAGGAATACAAATATATAATGAACACTCTGTTAAATAAACAAAATATTCTGTGTGCTGAATTTTATTCCACAAAATTTTAATATATTGTAAATGAATTTTTATTTTTATGAATATCTATAGATATTGGTTGCATATTATTATACAGTCTGTATCGGTTTTATGGTCAGGTCAGTGGTCCAGAAGAATCAGACCCTATATGCGGAACAATACAACCCTATTGTGCATATACCGTGCATTTTTAATCCATAACAGAACAGCCTCATCCACATTCCCATAAAGTGACGAGCGCTGACTTTTTTTTTTTCTCTTGATCACAGATTTCAACACTTGAGAACCCAAGTTTGGCAGGTAAAATGTTTAATGTCGTCTGGGAAATTGAATTTGCTTTGGTGAAAGTAGCCTTTTTTAAATTTTCAATCTATTCATTTTTGGCAGCAAATGATCAATTTTTTCTATTTGAAGCCATCATTAAAAAATGAACATTCTTATTTGTGACGTATGATCCAAATGCAACAAAATTTTTCTTTACTTGTTTCGTCTCAATTTCAAGGGAGAAATAACTTCAACCCATTAACAGACAGATGTCCACCTTTTGTCGGGGGGTAAGAGAACTGAGAGAGGGGATGCCTACAAAACATGAAAGGGTTGAATTCAGGTCCTCTCCGATTTCGCACTGACTTTAGAAGAAACGGAAACTCGTTGAAAACATGAAACTGGTAACAAGAAAAAGAAAATGATTGTATAAGAGGTGCACTTTAACACATGTTACCTATTATGTTAGGCAGGACCATATATCCGGTACTGACTGTATCATAAAATAATGTTCTAGGATATTTGGGACATATTGACCAAATTACTGAATATCCAAAAATGGTACAGGAAACATTGACCTAAATATCAAAAATTATATTCAACAAAGGTGTTCATTTGATGTAAGCAAATACTATAATTTTTGTGCTCCTAGTATCAGTTACAAAATATCTTTTGTACCATTCTAAATATAAGTTATATTTTATAAGATGTTAAGTATTTTTAATTTATTCATAGCCACATATTCTATCAAATTTTGACATTGATTTCTCATTTCTGTCCCTTTCTGAAAGGAAAAAAAAAATCATTATTTTTGTACTAAAAAATACATTTAATATTTGTTTTCAAAATTTTTGCTTTAATTTTTGTATAACTTTTTACAATTTTCTATATAGGTACGACAGCAGAGGCCACCTACACAAACTGTGGTGAGTAAACTAAGACTTTTTTCAGTAATCAAATGCACTTTTTGAATGTTGATAACAGTATTGTAAAAATGATATTTTAAATAATATTCAGCAATATCTGTGAATATTTGTAAAACTAAGTATATTTTTTGACATCTTGCAACATTCATCGCAATGCACAATTACATCAACTGAAGTAAATCAACGGATTCTGCCCACTCCGTACGAGTATGACAATTTATTGTAATTATTGCAATGTTTTGAAGATGAGTAAAGTAGAACTAGATTACTGTATATTTTAGTTTTATGGGAATCCAAATTTGAAACGTAAATAAATAAAAAGCCTTACTTCAAGAAGAAGAGCATTTAGATTTCTGAGTGATATTTGCAAATCTCACAAAAATGAGCGATTTATCGCGAAGTGTGTTAACCCTTGTTTTGTGTGGTTACTGGATTTGTTCTGTTTTTTTTCTCGTGTGTGTAATTTTTGTATTAATGTAGTAAAGTCTTGTGTGTGTGTGTTATCTGTGGTGGCTCTTTTTCTTCTTCCCCTGTGCATCAGCTCCTCAAGATTGCGTGGCAAAGTGACCGTGTGATAAATTTATCTGGACAAATATTGATGAATATCAAGAAAATATCAGAACCAGCATTGGTAAATATTAAAAAATTATATGTCATTGAGGGGTTGATTTGATATTTTTGTGCTCAAAAGAAGTATTCTGAAAATTTGCTGCATTACTCAAAAATGATTTCAAATCAAATGAATATAGAAGTGTAATAATAAAATGTGCATTACTGTGTAAGTGCTCCTGCCAGCAGAGTATAAAGTTTGTTAATAGAATAAGTGTTTTGTTATTCTACTTTATTATATACGAGGTGCATCCAGAAAGTAAGTTTCCCGATGTTTTCCCCTTTAAAGTAAACGTAATTAGCTGTGTCAGTTGCGAGTGCGTAACAGATCTATGACGTATCAATCACATGACAGCTGGACACGTCCCGATTCGTGGCAGTAGCAGGGTAGCAGTGGTCCGAAATGGAAACTCTCATTCGTTCTCCCACCGCCTGCAAGGTTCGGTCGGTGATCTTGAATGCACAAAGCATGGCACCAATGGAAATTCATCGTCAGCTCTATGAGTCGAAACTGACACCTGAACACAAAATTCAACGCTCAGGAGCAGCACTGACACTTCTGCAAAGGTACCACAATGACGTTCATGAGTTCCTCGACAGGATCGTCATGGGCAACGAGACTCGGATTTCGCACTTCACCCCGGAAACCAAGCAGCAGTCAATGCATTAGCATCATGGTGGATTTTCGGCCAGGACCCAATTCAAACTGATGCTGTCGAAAAGGGATGTGCACAGTGTTCTGGGACAGGAAGGCTGGTTCATTCACAGGTGGCAGAGTTCTACGACAGAGGGATACAAAAGTGGATCCCACAATACGACAAGTGTCTCCATTCTGGTGGTGGCTATGTTGAAAAATAGCTGAAACATGGCAGTACTTGTTAATAATAAATATGTCTGTTAAAGTGCAAGTTCTTTTTTTTTCTTTTAAATAGGGAAACTTACTTTCTGGATGCACCTCGTAATAATAAGATGACCAATTGTCCTCCATTCCAGCATGTGAAAACTAATTTTTGAATATCTACAAATGTAACAATAAAAATTTCTCCTGAAGATGAAAAAAGCACTAATTTAGTTTTATGTAGGCATTAACTTTGTTGTAACTATAATCGGGAAGATAAGATAATACTTGACAAAAATACGCAAGTTGCTATTTTTGATTATTTGATCATAGTTACAATGAACTAGTGGTGTTTTCTGATGAATTAGTAGCCTGTTACTCAACTGAAATATGAAAGTAATTTATTTATATTCTCACCATAGTAATAAGTAAATCTAAAGTACTGTGTTAGTAATGAGTGATTTCTCATTTTAAAAGTTATTATTAAATGTCAGTTTAATCCTTTATAACCTCATAATCATTCTGGCTGAGTATTTTGTCAAAATGATATTCATATTCCAGTGCAATTCAATCAAAATTTATAGTAAATATTTTTTTTTGAATTTGAAAACAGTTTGAAGAATGTGTGCGACTTTAATTCTGAATTGATGTGTTATCTTGTATGAATATTCTTTTATTTATGATATAAATCCCTTTTAGGTCAGGCGTCTTTGTGACTAATGGTTGCAGATATCTGGAATTCTTCCCAAGTTTTATTTGGCAATAACATCAACTCAAGAATGGATTGTTCTTGTTTCAAGCATCATTTAGTACTACTTGGAAATATTTTTATCGAAAACAAAAATTTTGTATAAATAATTGAACAATAGATATACTATCATTACTTATTGAAATATTTTTAAATGAGAATTCAGTCATCTAAATTTCATTTCCTTCATTCATTTTCCAAAGTCAATATTGAATAGTTGTTCAGTATTTTACATTCATTTAGTGAAGATTGAATTCAAATCATTTACATCAACATGGACGAATTCGGATTTCTTGTTTATACCACATAGAGCCAAGTTCAAGTCTTTTTGTTCTATTACAATTGTATGTTCTTTTGGTATTTTTGAGGGGTTGGCAAATTTGACCCACCAACAAAAACTCACTTGTTTTTGCTAAAAGTCAGGGGATTATTTCAAAAATTATGATACAGTAGAACCTTGATTAACCAAGGTTTCTGTTAACCGAGTCATTAAGGAAGCCGAATTTTTTTTTCTCCTTTGAAAAAATTATACACAGTTTGTTGTCTGTATTACAGGCACTTGTTCCCCACAAAAGCACTCAACTTCCAAGAAATATTACACTCTTTTTAAATCTTTTTAGCTGTGAAACATAAGTTCATATATGTTTATTTTTATTATTTAAAGAACTTCATATTGTTTTTTATTTTAAAAGTTAGTTAAATTTGCAAGCACGGAAGGTTTTTGTACTTGGTTTCTATTAACCGAGATTTCCGATATGAGGTACTAGCGGTCCCAGTTAGCTCGCATAATCGAGGTTCTACTGTATATTTAAAAAAGCTTTAAAGTACAATAATTTATATAAATTATATAATTGTATGTTTCTAAAATGTTTTATTTTTATACTATTACTTTCAACTCAGGTCCTAAAGTGAGTTTTTGCCAAAAATAGGAGTGAAAAAATAAACTAGAAAATTTCTCATAAAAACTATTGAAAAATTCAAAAAATGTTCCTCATAAAATAGGAATATTGAGGATTTATTTTGAAGCAATGAAAATTTTGAGGGTTCATACTCAATTGAAATAAGAAAAATTAAACACCTGTAACAGTGAACTAATTTATTAATGTCTATAACATCTCTCTCTATATATAATATTCATTCTTTCGTTCTTTTACGAGATTAATTGTATGTTACTTTATAGGAAATCTTAATTTTTCACAAGATTATATATATATATATATATATATATATATATATATATATATAAAGAATACTATTTAAAATAAAATATAAATAATGAGAAATTTTGCAGTTTTTTTTTTTTTTTTTTTTTTTTTTTTTAAGGTAACTAGGAAATTATATGAAAAGTTATTTAAACAAGGCTGAAAAACATAAACCATAAAAAAGAAAAAAGTAAACAGAAGAATTTCTGCAACAATAATAGTTAGTTAATATGAAATATACAAAATTTATTTAGTACAATAAAAAAGTATATAAACACATCAATAATTCTAATAAACTTTAAGCATACCAAGATTAGATAATTCTCGTTCTTCTATGATTATAAACCCTACCCACTATATAAATCTTAATCCACTAACTACTTTTCATATTTACAGTTTTTTTTTCTTACTTGGTTTTAATTTCAAGAATGGTCTTCATTTTATTAAAACAAGAAGTATAATGGGACAGCAACCAACTGAAAACACAATTTTTTACTTCATTATTATTATTATTAGTTTAAATATTAGTTTAAAATAAATAGCAAAATAAAATATTTATATACATTTGAAACACAATAATGCAAAAAATTTATATATACTTAAACGAAAGCTATTTAAAGTCATGGAAAATGATCCGCTAAATCAGGGAAAGTCGTGAAAAGTCATGGATTTGAAAAATTTTATTATGGCAGATACCCTGACTTTAACTAAATTTTTATTTTTTCTAAATCAAAATTGAGCAAATGAAATTAATAATAAATAACATTTGTAAATTATAAAGGATAAACTAAAATTTATACTTTTAACATATTTAAAATCAGTTTTTTTAGTTCTACCAACCCTGATTCAAACATTTTTTCTGTGATCAGGGATTCTGGAGTACTAAATTTGAAAACACTTTCACAGTCAGCATTACTGTCTGCAACGTGTATTATATTTAGTATTATTTTTGTCAAGACAGTTTCTGGTTGCAGAATTGTGATCTTTCATTTATTCAAAATTTCTGTGAGTTTCCCGAGTTACTAATTTGTCTTAATTCTCCAGATGTAGGTGAGAAGGTTATCCCATATGGTCCAAACACAGCTCTAAAACTGCCAGAAAATAACTCTTTTAGCCAAAAAGTAGTCTTACATAGCTGGACCGGAAATAACTATAAAAAAATAGTAACACTAAAAGGTCAACTAGCCTGCAGTAGACTAAAACCTAGTTTTATTACCATTTTACGATTGAACAACACTAAAGCCACAACTGGACTTAAAAAAATGGCTTCGAGTACCAATGAGCATTGTTGATTGTTGGCTTAATTATCACCAATTTCGCATAATATAATGCGAAATGTAAAATACATTTGTACCTATTTTCATATATTTTGTTACTACAATTTTTATTTTAATGTATTTTTTTTACCAACTATAAAATATAAATCTTTAATTTTCTTTTTTGTTATTTTATATTGTTTGTTCGTAAAATCTGATAGTGCAACATGCGTATTGCTGTATGACTCGGATGCTATGGGAGTAGGTGCCAAATGAACAAATGTTTTGTTATTATACCGTAAAGGCTTACACTGTAAAATTTGAAAATGCAAAAGTTTGCACAATGATATAAAAATTTAAAAAAATATGTATATAAAATAATAGAAGGAAATCTAGACTTCGTATGAACCCCAAAAATGTCTTGAGCAGTTTAACAGATTCATTAAAATTTCTTGCCTTAATAGTCTGTTGTATAACACATGAATATGCAATTTGTTGACAGATTTTTGTACGATTATGCTGAAAATATCGAAGACCTATAATAAAATTTATAGGTGATAGTTATATCTATCCAATTTTTTTTATTACAGCTGTTCGACCACAATACCTTTGTATTGATCAAACTCCATTATCAGTGTGAATTTATTGAATAATATTGAATGATGAACAATTCTGAACCTGATTTTAAATATCTGTTTGATGCTTATCCTACCTACTGCATTTGCTTTGGGCAAAATTGGAAGTAAGTAGAATGGCTGCGATACATGCATTTTATCTTCCACTTTTTATATTTTAGTTAGCATAATGTCTGTTTATTTTCTCAAAGGAATATTTTTGGAAAATTTAGTTCTGTAATATGATTGATCCTTTGGGTGATTCAGATCAGTTTTAAGCCTGTTATATACATGTCATTAAATACGTAACATTACTTAAAATAATTTGATTAATATTTTTAATTTTAATGTGAAAAATGTTGAATGTAGTCTACATGTTTGAAGAAATCAAGTGTATTTTATTATTTATGTTGCTATTAAGTTTTTGTTTTTGTCTCTAATTTTGGCAGCATTATGTTTTACGATTGTTTCTGTTTCATATGAAATAATTTTGGGTAAATGCAAAACTCCTTTTTTTTCTATGTTTTGAGTGTATAACGCCATATTTGTTTTTAATTCTGTTATTATGTTTTGCATTAGTTCTTATTCTATTTTGTGTAAAATCAGACATTTATACATATATTTTTTGTATTCAACATGTATATTAATGTACTTTGATAAGTTTGCCCTTTTTATATTCATTTAAAATAAACGTTAATATTTTTGCAAGATTATTCTTTTTCAAACTATTCATCATTTAAAAACCATGTATATTTATTTAAAGGGTGTGCAGTTCCCAAAACAAAATTTATCTAAAAGTTTTCACTTTGCAACCCTTTTCCCATTTAGAATGTTACTTTAGATGCCAAACAAGATTCATAAAAAATCCTTTCTTTTAACCCTTTAAAGGTCACCTACATAAATTCTTTGGAATTTAATGAAACTTCTTTATAAATATTATCTTCGAGCCTTATGAGAATGCAAAATGTTTAAAAATTAATTTTTTTACAATCCTTACAGGGGTTTGCCTTGGAGGATACCATAAGAGGGATTAAGGGGAGGGGGGTAACTGACAAACACATCCCCTTGTAGAACATAAACACAATACTTTTTAAATTTAAATTTATATTCTAAGAACAATAAATAAATGTTCTTAAAAAAGTATAATAAATAAATATTTCAAGAGTTTAAAGTGTTGTTTCAACAGATATTTTTGTTGGGATCATAAGTGAGAAAAAATCGAATTACGAACTTTCCAGTTACAGCAAGTATAAATACTTATATTTCAAAAGAAAAAAATAAATGTAATGCAATACTATCATCTATTGAAAGTTTTTTAAATATCAAAGACATAAAAAAAAATTGATAAAAAATACTCATATTTCTCAAAAAATCAGAGAAAAAAAATGTTTAACAAGGGGTTTTGCTGTGCAACCACTGTCCGGTAAAGGATTAATGAAGTTTTTGGTTTGAACCTTTCCATTTTTGTTTAAATAGAATTTTAAAAAACACTCCTGGAAAATCATGAACACTTCAGATAATTGTTAATAAATGTTAAATATTCATTAGGAATTAGTTAACTGTAAATATTTAAAAATTTATTTATTCCCTAATTATAACTTTCTATAAAGACAATATTTATTTTTTAAAAACTTTTTTATTTATATGCTACAATACTTATATGAACCTTCCAGAGTTGAATTTTAACAAACATGTGTTTTACTTAAGGTATCCGTCTACGTTAAAAACGTCCTTTTTTGCCAAAAATCATAATTTCTTTTATTTCTCTATTGTAAAATTTCACCTTTTAGGCTTCTAAATCTGTTTTTGTTTTGTCTCTACGGCATTTTAAAGAAAAGGGACAGCTCTTTAAACATCAGTGATAGCTGTCGAAACAAAACGGAAGTAGCGACTTTGGAACTGGAAGTTGTAAATTTAAAGAGCATTTTTGGGACAAAACTTTTTTAATTTTCATCAAGATTAATTTAAACATTTTTCTAATATTTTTAATTATTAGCAACTTGGCAATTAGAAAGTTTTGAAGCAAGAAAGTGTGGGAAATTTTAAACATGTATTTTAATTTTTTAACAGTTTAAGTTGCTTTAAACTTCAAATGCGTTTTTCTCGGAACGGTATTTTTAATAAAATGTTGTAACTTGAAATGGGATTTCTCGAAAAGTTCTTAAAATATTTTGTCGAAAATTATTATGAATGCTTTTGATAGTATTGGCTAGTGAATGACCTAAAGGCTTTAAATTTGGATCATTTTTAACGATGTTACACTCAGAGTTAGATATATACTTAATGAAAATTCGTTAAAAATTCAATGTGTATGATTTTGAAGGATCAAAACTTTTTACCAAATGTAAATTAAGCAAAGATTTGAGGCGATTCACTAGTAATGTGCTGCATCAAAAAATATTGAAATAATTTAATTTATTAATAAATGAGACCTTTTGAAAAAAACCAATTTTTTTTTACTTAATTTTCTTTATTTATTATAAATTTTATAAAGCTTTTCCAGGAATAAATTTTTTAAGTGCCATTCTCTGTGATAATATAAAAAATAAATCTAAAAATGTAAAAACATGAACTAGTTTCTGCATTTAAAGAAAAAAGTTCTCCAAACATAGATGGATACCTTAATAAGCAAAAATTTTAAATTATATTTTCCTAAATATAATATTTGTGCATAAATTAGAAATAATGTACAACCAACAAATCATTAGTCCTTTGCTTTAAAATATATATTTATTTGAGAATCTACATGTTCTTACTTACCAAATCAGATACACAGGCTTAAAAATTATAATCATTACTATTTTTTTTAACTACAAACTTTATTTTTCTTTATTAATTACATTTATGAAGAGAATTTCTTTATAAAAGCAGCTCTAGGTTTTATCCTATTAACAAGTAATTAAAAAAAAAACTATGAACTCTGGTATTGAAGAGTAATGTCTCAACTATTCGGTCAGATAAAGAAGGAGAAATAGAAAGTGGTTACTTAGTGGAGGCCTTATGTTGAAAATATTTCAAAGGATGATTGTGGGAAGTCTCATTGACATCTTGTTGCTAAACAAGAACTACAAGTTTGTTCAAAAAGTCATAGACTAACTCAGGAAAATCAGATAGGACAAACCTAGCTATTTAAGAGTTGATAAGCTTACTGGCCTATTCTTTTGAATTAACGTACAGTAAAACATGAGAAATCAGTTAACAATAACAATTTATTGTCATAACCAAAAAACAATAAATAAAACTTAAATTACAACTTTAAACACATCTCCAAACTGAACTCTTACTGAAGGGGTGAGGAAGCAACCTGTTAAACACCTCTCCCAACTGAACTCCTATTTGGGAAAAACTCAACATAAAACATATGCCAACACATTTCCCGAGGCTATATATATACTTGCTAATTTGCATAAAGCTCACTCCAGAGCCAAATATGCTACAGCCGCAAAATTTCCTGATTGGCTGTGGCTATTACGTCAATAATCGAAAGGGGTGTTTCCAGGGAATTAAAATAAACCAACTGAAAATAAATGATTTTAAGAAAATTAAGTTGGCAGTTAAATGAGCTATTTTAAGATTAAAATTCTGAAAATGCCAACATGAGTATGTGCTGTATCCTGGCGACATTTAACATGCCCGGGAGACTGTCAAGCAAAAATGTAAATTAATAATTAAATTTTAATGGAAACATGACGAGCGATGCACACGTATATATACAGCTAGTTATACTTCCAGGCTTATGAAGAATGTAAACCAAAAATTTCGATTTCATAGGTAGGTTAAAATATGAAATAATAAACAGAGAATCTGTTCATAAAATTTATTATGTTCTTCTGTTTCTATGTGAGTTTGTTTCTTTATGGAGGGGGTAACAAAATGAAAACAAAATTGGGTTACTATTCCCATATGCGTGGAGAAAAGCATAATCTAAATTCTGAGCAGGCCTTGTAAAGATTTTAACATGACAACAGATGGGACGGAAAAACAAATGATTACAATTTGAGAAAAACTGGATGATTTATTCAAGTGATAGAGATTCACAGAGTGAAAAACTGAATAACACGTTTGTCCCTTATTCGACTTGGTATTGATGTCCAATCCTGAGTTGGTGGGAGGGAGACCTTACTACAACTGCAGTGACTGTAAGATGGCAACCCAGACCATCACTTCTGGTTGTCTTCACTGGTCTAATCACTGAAGACTATTCTTCTTCAAACGGGCTTGTCGTTGACCTCAGCCACCTATGAATACTCCTGAAACAATGGGTGCATCTGGGGCTGTGAATACCGACCACTTCTTTTTTGACGTGCTATGTTCAGCCAATATCGTCTGATAATCGCAATCCTGCCCAAAATATCGAGCTACACGTCCTTTCTTAAATGCTCACATCGCTCACGCACTTGTATGCAAGGCATATGTATCGTCTACCTGAGAACACAGAATGAAATTCGTAAAGGAATTTATGACCTGGAATCAAAATTTCTCCTGATAAGATGTGCTGAAGCGACACACGTTCATTCATTGGCTGACACACTTTAAAATTTAGCATTTTCGTCAAAACCTGTATGCATATCAATTAGTGTCCAATTAGCATTACAACTTTTAAGTGTGTTGTTCTTTTTTTTTGCCTAACAGTTTATTGATTAAATTTGCAACCTTCTAATACGAATTCTTTTTAACAAAAGAAGATAAAAAGGGTCTAGAATGACAACAAATGCAAGTTTATTAAATTTACTAAAGACCACAGAAAATATACGAAAAGTTTACTACACATCTTGGGAGAAACTTATGATTTATTTACAATAAGTACTATAGAGTAATTTTGAAACTGTTTAAAGCTAGACATACACTTAATAAGGTTTATTTTTTATATTAAGGGGAGTAACAATATCATTTGGGTCAAAAAATCAAAAAAAAAATCTGTAAATTTGAGGAACCTAAAATTATATATAGTAAATTTTTACAAAACAGCATCAAAACTGATGATTAATGCTTGTAAACATGCCCCGTTTCTGTTTTCATGCATCTCTGGAATTATTTTATTGAGACACAACTCAATCTTCGTGATGTTTGCATCGTAATTAAGTTTCAACAGTTGTTTATGGAAATGTTTGCTGAAAACTATATTTGTTAGTCATACAACTTTAAAAATTGGAATTCTTGATACAATGTGGGTTATGCATGACCACGTGATGCATACATTTTGCTTTTTCCACTTGCTCGTTTTAACATACAAAAGTTTAAATGGTAAAAGTGTAAACGTTTGGTCTAATTTCTTATCTTAATATTTTACATTGCACAGAAAATGAAATGGCTTCTTCCATTTTCGATCAACCTTTACAAATTCATGATTTTTCTTTCGAAAATATACATTGAAAAAAAAATAAACAAAAACGAATGACATGGACAATCCTCTGCATTAAAGCAGAGTACACTTGGCACAAAGTTATTTAAGTCGAATTTTGTGAAAAAGTTTGAATTTTTTACAAGTAAACAGTCAAATCCTTGTTATTCAGCTTCAGTTAAAACAGAATACAAGAAAACTACCTATGATGTAATTATCACTTTTACAAATGAAAATGAAGTAAGTTGATTGTTATATTTATCTTATAACATATACTTTACAGAGAATAACTTAAGTTGCTTTAGTTTAATAGAGTAGAACCTCGATTTTCCAAGATAATTGGGACCACTAGTACCTCAGATATCGGAAATCTCGGTTTATAGAAGCCATGCATAAAAACTTTCCGTGCTTGCGAATTTAACTAACTTTTAAAGTAAAAAACAATAGAACACTCTTTAAATGAAAAAAATAAATATATATGACTTATGTTTCACAGCTAAAAAGATTTAAAAAGTGTGTAATATTTCTTGGAATTTGAGAGCTTTTGTGGGGAAGAAGTGCCTGTAACACGGACAATGAATTAAAATGCGTATAATTTTTCCAAGCTCTTTTGGAAAGGAGAAAAAAATTAAACTTCCTTATTGACTCGGTTAATCGAGGTTCTACTGCAATTATACTTTTATTTGTTTGGATTTTAATGCAAAATATCCTTTTTATTAAACTTTTTGCCACTACATATTATAAACACATCTAATGCTTTATACGCTTGTATATCACATGTGATACACAATGAACTATATTTTAAACATAAGCTAAAATAAAATGCTCAGAGAAAAAGGTGACTATATTCAGTAGGAACGAAATCTTTCCTTTTTAACTTGGTGAGTTATTCAGGTTTTTTAAAACAATGAAAGCTAATATTTTTTTGCTTGCCGATCTCTTTTATACTGTTGTTATTACATCCAAAACCTGCACAACAGCCAGGCATAGTCATTATGGTTCATAGAGTCATACTAAAAGTGTTGGAGGCATTGAACCAGGTTATGAGATGAGAAATTCTTTAAAAAGATGAATTAGAATCGTGTTCTAAAAGCTGAGTTACAGGGTTTCCACAGTCCTTAAGAACTCCTTAGTTTCAGCTTTCATTTTTAAGGACCCTTAAAACTACTTAATTTTTGTCAAAGGTCCTTAAAAACTCCTTAAATTGGAATGCGATCAATTTTTCCATTGACAAGATCTGCCATTTCATGTGATTTCCTATTAGTTTTCTTATTTGACAAAGAAATAATCTTTCGTGTACTGAAAAGGTTTAAAGTCTGCTGCTCTTTCCTAATAGCTAACAGTCATGCTGATTTTAATTAAACGAAACATAGAGGTTGGGGGGGGGGTTGTAGATATTTCAGTTACTTATGGAAGTTTAATTTTCTTTACATTCAGTGTACTAGAAAAGTCTAAAACTTTCTTCTCTCCCAGGCAAAGATGGGTATAATCATCTAATATATATCAGAGTCATTTTTAAACCCTCAGAAAGTACTGTTTGTAATGTAGTTTTTATTCACAATTTACTTTTAGTCTGATCACTCAAAAAACCTTAGATGTACATTTTTCAAAATTAGCTTTCATCAAATAGATTTATACTTATATTAGTTTTTAAGCATTTTTAAAAACCTAATTCTGAAATAGTGTAGGGCATTTATTGAACGTGCCTTGTCTGGTTCATAATCACTGAAATATATTCCTCAGGAAATAGGGTTTGTGCCGTTATGACATGTATTTCAAGTAAGTCCTTATAAAAAATTGCTTTGGTCCTTAGAAAAATCCATAATTTCTGTTCTGGATAAAGAGTGGGAACCCTGAGTTATCAGCTTGAAAGGGAGTAATCCCCTTCAGAGTTTTAAAAAATTGATTTTTACTTTTAGAAAATTTCAACATTTTTGAATCATTTAAAACAAGCAGCGTTTAAAAATTACACTTAGAAACATAAAATTGTTTAAAATATGATGTAGATAAGGCATGCTTTATCAGTAGCATCATAGAACTTTCCATCTATGAAGTCCAAGTGCAACTGAACACATGCCTTATATGTTTCGAAACGGGCAATGCCCACTAGTTAGTGACGAGTGTATGTAATTTGTTATACATTTGTTATCTTCTTATCTAGCTAGTTAATTGTGACCAGGAATTTGGTTAACACATTTAACCAGAGATTAGACTTTAACTGAGTAAATGATGAGAAAAAAAATAATTAGGCTAACAATTGCCCCCCTCTCATCACTTGCAATAAAAGTTTAAAGACATGTTTAGGTCTGCTAAAAAAAATATGACTGGCTTATAGTTTTAGAAAGAAAGATTCACAATAAATAATGAAATGAATATATATTTCAATATCTATTATAACTGATTACCAAACTAAAAAAAAATTGAATAAATAAATAAGCAAAACCGAACAATTATTTAAATCTTTTTTACACAAGTTCTATTTGAAATGGTCATGGAAGGTCATGAATAATTAATTATACCTAATTAATTATTCATATGAATAATTAATTAGGTATTGCTAATTATGATATTAAAATAAAATTGTGAAGGCATAGAAAGTAGTTAAAATCAAACCACATCACTGTAATTTGAAATTGGAGAAAATTATTAATAATAATAAAAAAGAATCAATGCATAAAAATTACATTCTCATTAACTTAACAAGTTTTATTATTTATATAAAATTTAATGAATTGCTCAAGACAACTTGGCTATAACAAAAAGCATGAGAAATGGCGAAATTTATAAAAATCTAAAGATGGAGAGTTGAAAAAAGCATATAAATGTTTTGTGAAAAAAATTACTTCGCTATTCAGACAATGCACGTCGCAACTGAAATGCACTTAAAAAGCAAATTATAGTAAAGCATGGAAATTTTATGCATTCTAGAAGTGCTCTTAGCATAAAATTATTAAATTCTCTTTCTCCTGAATCAAATGTTAACATTTTGATATTTTTGCACATGTATGTAGCATTATAGTTAATAATTTTCCATTAAAATTTCAACAGATATTTTGTTTTTCCATTCGCTTTAGCGTAAAATAAATGCAAATTTAAAAAAAAATTAATGGAAAAAGTGATATATATTTCTAATATTTGTTTTTTGTAATTAATTGATTGGACAGTAGCTGGGTTGCATACTAAATTAATACCTTAAAAAATCTCCCAAAACGTATATACAGTATTCTTAAAAATTAAATGAAATTTTTATAAAATTAAATAAAGATATCTTTCTTGTACCGTTTTCTTGAGTTGGGTCATGCACAAGATCTAAATAGATTGTTTTCGGTTATTAAAGAAATCTGGAATTATCTTATTGCTTTTGAAAATTTGTCTGAAGACTGGAATTTTAATTTGATATTTTTCCAACATATTGATTTTGGAGATACTTCATGCCATTACGTTGAAGACATGAGCTGAAACAAATTTGGAAATATTTTTTACATTGCATATCTGGCTTGTATCGATAAGAAACGGAAAATTCTAATAATATACACAGTTATCAGAATTCAATTTCATAAAATTGAATTATTTATTTTTCATCCGATCGGGTATCTAATTGATATGCTTTAAAAATGATTCGACACAGTTATGTTACTTTCTTCGGTATGTGTGTTGGACAAAATCGAGGAATCTCCAGAGTCAAGAAAAACTTTTATTGGTCACGTGTCCAGGAGTTCCTTGAGAGCGACTAGTTCCTCCCCCATGCCCCTCATGTAGGCGGTCGTCTCCCAGAGCATCTTGACTAGCGTCTTCGTGTTGGTCTCGTCCAGGGCCACATTCTCGGTCAGTTGGGGGTTCAGACGATAGTAAGGGACGCCTAGTTGACTGCAAAGGGCGAGTGCCCTAGAAGTCACGCGCCCGTCTGTCTGAGTAGCCTGAAACAAATACATACAAGACTATTTACAAGGAGAAAATACAAGAGTTCTTCAACAAAGGATAGAATGATTATGAAATGTGAAGGAAAAATGTAGATTAGTCAGCGATCTCAACAGATCGTTAAAGAGTGAACAGCTGGAAAATAAGGAGAGAATTGGGCAGGGGAAATGGATTGGAAGAATTTCAAGTCGCAGACACTCCTTTAGGTGGCTGGGGAAGGAATATGAATGAATGAATGAAATCACCTTTAGGGCAGCCCTTGGGGGATTCTCCAAGAGCAGGGCACTGCGACCAGAGGTCTATTGTACCCAAACCCAAGAAGAACAAAACATGACTCAAGTGCGCCTAAGAGAAAAAGCCACAAGCTGAGGCAAATCTCAGCTAACAGGGATGTCCTGCAGCTCCCAAGGCTCAAGGAGGTGGCGACCAAGGTGCTCAAACCTAAGAGCCGAGAAATACTCGCAATCACACAAAATGGGGTGAGCAGTCTCCTCCTCAAGACGGCAGCTAATCCCCATAATGTTGAGGGCACAATGACCAGTCAGAAGACCAACTGCTTTCCTCACGGCATTCCTATGGGGCAGTCACGATTAAGCTCTTTAGCTTGCCTATGACCATCCCCAATAAGCCACTTGGTGCCTAAAATGCCTAAAGACAAAATTCCTAATAGACCCCGGAGCAATACCAAGGACAGGCTCAGGTCCAGTAAAGGAAATGCTGGACCCCTTCCTAGCTAAATCATCAGCAAGCTCATTACCCTGAATTCCCATTGGGGAAGGAATAAGAATGGGAGAGAGGAGACATTACAGTTTAATTATTTTGATATATTACATATATTTATATATATATGTAATATATCAAAATTATTTAATATCTTATAAAGAATTCTCCTCTCCCCTTTTTCCTAACCACAAAATATTGTCATTAAAGGAGCGTCTACGACTTGAAATTCTTCCAACCCAATTCCTATCGCTATTCACTCACTGCATTATCAGCTGTCCATTTTCCTTCTTATTAATTAACCCTATATATAGATAACTCTTTCCTAAATTGAGGCAATATAAGCTAAACAGGAAAAATGTTTGGCAATTTATTGCTTCTGGCTTACACAGAACTTTTTTATTAAAAGATTAGTTGATCTGGTATAATAGCAGTACTGTCATTTGGGAGCAGTTATAACACAGATAAGAATCATTTTTAATTTATAATATTTGTATTTTTCTCATGTCACAATCTTTTCCAACTTCATTTACTTTTTGCCATTATGCATTTTCTTTTTGGTTCTTTACTGCTTTTTTAAACGGTTTCATTAGGTTTTGCCAATTTGGCGACTTTTTATCACCAGATGCAAAAAAGGTAGTCAAAGAACTGATGTATTACAACTGTTTCATGGATCTGTATATCAGCTGACCCCCAATATGCATGGAAACATACGATATATGAAACGATGCAAAAATTTCAAAGAAAAGAAATTTTATATCATTTGAAGACACACGAGTATCAACTTTAATTTTTTGGAAAACATCATCTATTTTAATTTTTGCAAACCAAAAACTCAAAATTAAGGTATTTGTCTTTTACCAAATTTTAATTTTTATTTTTAATTTTTTAATTTTTAATTTTTCTTTTTAATTTTAATTTTTTATTCAAATTTTAATTTTAATTTTTACCAAAATTAAGGTATTTGTCTTTGTTTGGAGAACTTTTTTTACATTTTTAGATTTATTTTTTCTATTATCATAGAGAATTGCACTGAAAAAATTTATTCCTGGAGAAGTTCTTATAAAATGTCTAATAAATGAAGAAAATTTAGTAAAAAAAAAAAATTGGATTTTTTCAAAAGGTCTCATTTTTTAATAAACTAAATTATTTCAATATTTTTTGATGCAGCACATTTCTTATACACTGGACTCGTGAATCACCTCAAATCTTTGCTTAATTTACATTTGGTAAAAAGTTTTGATCCTTCAAAATCATACACATTGAATTTTTAACGAATTTTCATTAAGTATATATCTAACTCTGAGTGTAACATCATTAAAAATGATCCAAATTTAAAGCTTTTAGGTACTTCACTAGTAAATACTATCAAAAGCATTCATAATAATTTTCAACAAAATAGTTTAAGAACTTTTTGAGAAATCGCATTTTAAGTTTTAACATTTCATTAAAAATACCAATCAGAGAAAAACACATTTAAAGTTCATGAAAGCAACTTTAAGTATTAAAAAATTCATATACATGTTTAAAATTCCCCACACTTTCTTGCTTCAAAACTTTTAATTGCCGAATTACTAATTATTAAAAATACTAGAAAAATGTTTAAACTAATCTTCATGAAAATTTAAAAAGTTCTTTTTAAAAACTGCTCTTAAAAGGCCGGAAGTCGTGAATGTAAAATTCATGACATCCAGTTCCGAAGTCGCTACTTCCGTTTTGTTTCGACAGCTGTCACTGATGTTTAAATAGCTGTCAGCTGTCTTTAAACTGACGGAGAGACAAAATAAAAACAGATTTAGAACCCTAAAAGTTTACCATAGAGAAATTAAAAAAAGTCATGAATTTTTGGCAAAAAATTAGATTTTCAACGTAGACGGATACTTTAAGGAACAAAAAGAAAACCAGGGCAACGTTATTTGTCCTTTATTGAAATACATTTAAAAAATTAAGATGAAATATAAATATGAAACACTGAATAATATTTAATGTGCACTTTTTTATCACACAGTCCAGTCATAATAATGTAGCTATCGTCAATGTTAAATAACTAATCACATTTTAGACATTTTAGTTCTTCAGACGTCCAAAAGAGCATGATCATTGGCATTTCCGAAATGGCTAACTTAGTAAAGTATGCTCATATCAATCTCATCCAAAATTGTGTGGGATTGCTACAGTACCATTAACCAGTTGGCTATGGTCAATAAGGTAACCCTAGTTTGGGTTCCTGGTCATTGCGGTATTTTTGGCAACGAGGTTGCCGATAATCTCGCTAAGTATGGTTCTGAGTTGTCCTTCATTGCGCCCGAACCTGTATTTGGTCTTCCTCATAATGTGGTGAGAAGGACCGTAAGGGACCTCCTAGTGGGGGAGACTTGTAGGGCCTGGCTTGATTCTAACAATCAAAGGCAAGCAAAGAAGCTCAACCAGGGATATCCTTGGATGAGGGCTAACGAGCTACTTAAGCTCAGTAGAAAAGAGCTAAGGGTGACCATTGGCCTGTTGACTGGCCATTGTTGCCTTAAGAGGCACCTCAATATTATTGGCATTGTGGATAGCCCGGTATGTAGGGGGTGCCATATGGTAGAGGAGAGTTCATCACATGTTTTCTGTGAATGCGATGACTACTGCACCAAGAGATTTGAATTCCTTGGGTATCACTTCATCGAGCCGTGGGAGTTGTTCCACTTCCCATTTCAATTGCTGCTGAAATTTATCTCAGCTATTGGTCTCTCTGAGATCTAATGGTTAATATTTCTTAACCTTGTGCTGGAACTCTCTGCTCCAGTAAATGGGGGGGGGGTTCAGTACAACGGGCCTTGGGCTGCAGTGCTGGTGCTGCCCTTGTGGGCTGCCCCACCCTAATTCTAACTAATTCTAAATGCTCATAGCAAAATGGCACAACACAACCAAGGTTCGTATGGACATCTCGACTGGTCTGTGTATATATAAGTACATAATATCAAAAATTCGTCTTTATTCATGTCTGATATGTATAAACATATTTACATATATGTATGTATATATATATATATATATAATGCAAGATATAGTGTTGAGAGTACCTGGTCAACTAGGAGCTGTCCCAAGTTTGTGACCCCAAGAGCCATCCTGCAAGCACCCCACAGCGTGTCCGGTCGGAAGACATCGATGGTGTTGACTGAAACCAAGGGAGGGCGTCCAGTGCCCATGGACACCAGAACACGAATCTCACGGACTTCACAATCTTCACCCTCAAATAGAACAACAAAAATATCATTAACAATAGATTCATATTTTATACTACTTCAATTTGGAATATTACTAGAATTTGTTTTATTTATTTTTTTAAAGAACAAAAATTTTTCATTTTATGAGACTTATGCCATTCTGCAAGCTTGCAACTGCTGAGGTACTTTCAAAAAGGTGAGAAAAGTGACAAATAATACAGAATAAGTGACTAACATTGAAAAAAAAAAAGCGATTTTTTTTCTCCTCTTGATTACATATGCTATTATTAAGATCTTTCTATTTATTTTAACTCTAAATCAAATGATTCATGCAAGACACGATTTTAGCATCAAATACAAAAAAGTTTAAAATTTTTGTTTAACACAACTCGACATTGCTTTCTATTCAAGAAAATCTGTAAATTAGATTTGAATACGTACAATACATTAATTTTATAATCACAATTTTCTGCATATATTAATGATATTTTGAAATATGTACATAGCTAGATTAGAGTGTCTAAAAAAAATTGTGAAGAAAAAGAAAAAGAGAAATGTGTGCTTGGACGTAAATTACTTTAATGTATTAAATGTACATTTCAATACAAATGTACATTTCGGGAACTTCTTTACGACTTTTTAAAATCACTCCATTCTGGAAACCATTAGACTAATTACATTTTAATAAGAAAAATAAGATTAGAGCATCCCATTTTGAGTCTTTTATTAAAATATTTTGTTAATAATTCAGATTTTCTTTTTTCAACAACAGACATGAAAAAAGTGACTGTTTACTTAAAAAAGTGACTAAAAGTGATTAATTGCAAGAAAAGTGACTAAAGGTGAGAAAAGTGACGGAATTGCAAGTCTGCATTCTGTTATTTCATCATGAAGGTCCCACCTAGCACACACAAACATATATATATATATATGTATTGCCGAGTACCAGAAGCAAGTATTCAGTTGGATACGAACAGCCAAATCGACAATTAATTTTAATGTATAGATTATTTAAATGGACACTTTTAAAATTAGATGTTAAAAACTCAATAATATTCCGTATGCTCACATAATACTTCAGAGACTGCGAAAGTGCTCAGTACACAATAGAGAAAATGATGTTTGGGAAATAGTACCTTGCAATGAGGCAAATAAAGTTATCACTAATAGAGCAATTTGTCGCAACATCACGAACTACTATAATGCCCTTCCATTCATTTTCATGTTTACAACAGCCAATAGACAAACAATAAACTGCCCTTCCATTTGAAACTAAAGCCAAAATTGTCATAAGTTAAGATGTGCCCTGTTGCGTGAAATCCCTTTATAGATGGGTATTTTCAATTAAAAGTGATCAGGATGGAAAAGATAAAAAGTTTAAAGTGCGTTTGGTAGTGCATGGACATAAACAAAAATATTTAGAGGATTACGAATTGACATTTTCTCCAGTAATTGATTTTGAACTAATAAAATTATTTTTTGTATTGCTAGTTGTTTTGCATAAATGGGAAAACAGGCAGTTTGACGTGAAGTGTGCTTATTTATATGGAACCTTGAAAGATGACATATTTATGGAGATTCCTGAAGGTTATGATTGCACTGATAAAAGCTGTGTCTTGAAACTAAAGAAGGCATTATATGGCCTAAAACAGAGTGGACGTTCTTGGTATGAGCATTTATCGGTGACTCTAAAATCTTTGAATTTTAGACAATCTGAATTTAATCCTTGCATATTTTATTTTGAAAATAAATGTGTTATTCTTATTCATGTGTTATTTTTATTGTATTTGCTAAAGATGAAGAAGTTATGCATAGTCTATTTTCATCGTTATCTGTTTACTATGATGTTATCAATTTAGGAGAAATATCTAACATTTTGGGTGTTCAATTTCAGAAGTGTAATGATAAAATGTATATGCACCAAACTAAGTATATTGAAAAGTTATTGGAAAAATTTAATGTTGATTTAACTTTTAATGTGTATACTCCTAATTTTAACTATACTGTTTCTGAAACAGATGAATGTGTTGGAAAGTATCCTTTTAAAGAATTACTAGGTTCTCTATTATTTTTAGCTAATTGCACAAGACCTGACATTTCATTTAGTGTCATTTATGTTGCTCAATTTTCTATGATTCCTAATTCTCGTCCTTATATTTTACTTTTACGAATTTTAAAATATGATTATTTAAGGTTGACGTCAAATGCAGGTGGTGGTCCCATTCATATGGTCTGTGTGTGTGTATATATATATATATATATTTATTTATTTATTTGTAATTGATTGATTGACCAAAATTCAATGACAAAAGTTGGAAAGGTATACACAGACTAAATATAAATAAATGTATATTAATATTATATATATTATTCTATATATAACACATATATTACATTTATATTTAATAGATAATTAAGCATAAATTTCATGAATAATTATAAATATCTTTATAGCTACTTCATTTATGATCATCATTACCTGGGAGATTTCGTTTGGTTTGGAGTGCTACGGTCTACTTTTTGCAACATGAGGGCTAATGAGACTGGGACCTACAGCTTAAAGCCAATTCCGAAAGGCTATTAACATCCATGCTACAGTGGGATATAAACCCACAAACTCCGGTTTCTAAACCAGCACCCTAACCAATCGGCCATCATTTGGCTAAATGACTCTACAAATCATTACACTATGATATCATTTAAGAATGAAATCATATAAATTTCTATTAGAGTTCTTTAAACCATTATATTTGAATGGAATTCTTTTCATATGGGAGTTTTTTACCAAAATATATCCCTTGGCAACATCTTGAATATCACCATCGGACTCAAGTGTTATTATTTTATTCTACTATGCCACTGAATCATAAATTTTGAAGCAGAATTTCCACTTGTACTCGACTAAACTTAAATCTTTATAATATTGTAAAACAATTGATTTGCACATAAATGTTTCATTCCATTTTAAAATTAAAAAGTCATTTTCATAAAATTATAGAAATATTTCATGAATATAAAAATGCATTTTAGAAACACAAATAATAATATAGCATAGGGAATGTAAACTGCCCTTGTATAATGATTGGAAATTTTTTTGTCTTATCATAATAATAAATATACTTTTATTTATTAAAGCTTAATAAATTGTTAAAGTTTTAAAACTGTGTTGTATTTTTCCAAGCCACACTCTGCTACTGTTATAAGATTTTTGTTTTGTTGATATCTCGTGCCTCAGGACAATGCGATGTATCATAAAGCTTGCAGTTTACGAAGAGCACCAGACTGGCTTGAGTCGAATTGGGACAACCACTTGAATGAGGTGGAACCTAACTGAATCTCAAGGTGGTTACCTGTACGAGAGAGAGTGAAAGGCAGCTTACCATGGCCCTGTGTGCCTGGTTGCACTGGTATATCTCTGTGAGTGTGTCCAAGGTGGGGTTGTTTGAGATGAGTCCTCCGTCAATGAAGGGCCCCGATGCACGGAAGTAGGTTGGGGCAGCACCAGACGCCCGAGCAGCCTGCCAGATCAACTGATCTGTCAATCAAAACCAATCAATCAAGGCAAATCAAATCACACACACACATGCACATGCTCAAGTGACAAGAGTTACCTCTGGGGTTTGGCAGGGGTTGGTCGGTCAGCGGATCCCTCTCCACGTGCTTCAGGATCTCCAATGGAGACTTGGAGTTCCGGAAAATGTGCAGATCAGCCGGCTTACGGTCACCACGCGTGGCTGTGATCAATAACCTACAACAATAAAATTTATCTTTACACATGCACATACGTAGTACAAAAAAAATGAATTACATTAGAAAGCTTTGCTCCTATTGCCCAAGATTGCTGTGCTAGTTAAGATTAATGATGCCACTCCATAAAATGGGATGACAGGATTAGGGTTATTCTCTTGCATTTATCGACTACTTTGTATTTAACATTGGTCAATTGCCCCACGAGATTTTGGAGACTCACCATATAAGTAGCAATGGATTCCTCAGATTTCATTTTCACAGAAAGATATTCTGTTCCAATTGAGGCTTCAGATGAAAGTTCAAAATTATCCTCTAATGTTTTTCAATCAAATGCCAAAGGCTTGACATTTGATTTAATAATAAATTTAATAGAGGAAGAACACAGAAGGATGGCTCACTTTGGTTTGTGTATGTCTCCCATGACTGTGGACTCTCCCAGTTCGTTCTTGAGGAAATTTTCGAGCAGCTCAGCGTCATAGGGTCGGGTGCCAACAAATACCTTGTCTTTCAGCCGGAAGTACAGGCAGCGGCATTCCCGCATTGTTTTGCCTACAACATAACCAGAACATAGAACAATTTCAAAACAATAAAAAAGTTATGATCAATATTACTAGAAAGATGTTGGAACAATTTGACCATACAAAATCTTTAACAGCGCTTTTAAATGTCGATCATTGTTTTCTCTTTTTACAATTGTTTGTTTGACATTTCAATATTGCTAAGTGTAAACACGTTTTCCAGTTATTAGTTGTTGGGCCTAGCAAGTGGTTTCCATTTGGTTGAAATCATTTTAAAAATAGCCAAAAGAACATTCTAGAGAAAAAAATGATTAATATTGCCCATACACCAAATTTTAAAACCTTACAATTTCCCATATTAAACATATGAGGTAAAAATACCTTCATAACTATATACATATAGTTTTAATCCATAATAATTTCACAAATCCTTTTCTAATAAACTGCTCAAGAATTATATGCAAATTAAATATAAATTTTTTATTTTTATGCAACTAGTTATATTACTCTCTTTTTTCTCCAGAAAAAATGAATGAAATATCAATGAAGAAATTTACATGCATATTATCCTTATCTCTTATGTGATTACATCTCCACATGATCTAATAAACAACTTTAATGTATCTGTCTACATTGAAAACTTCAATTTTTGCCAAAAATCATAATTATTTTTTTTTTTTATTTCTCTATTGCAAAATTTCAACTTTTAGGCTTCTAAATCTGTTTTTGTTTTGTTTCTATGGCATTTTAAAGAAAAGTGACAGCTATTTAAACATCAGTGACAGCTCTCAAAACAAAACGCAACTAGCGACTTCGGAACCGGAAGTTGTGAATCTAAAGAATTTTAAAGAGCATTTTTTGGACAAAACTTTTCAAATTTTCATGAAGGTTAATTTAAACATTTTTATAGTATTTTTAATAACTAGCAACTTGGCAATTAGAAAGTTTGGAAGCAAGAAAGTGTGGGGAATTTTAAACATGTATATGAATTTTTTAATACTTAAAGTTGCTTTCATGAACTTTAAATGTGTTTTTCTCTGATTGGTATTTTTAATGAAATGTTGAAACTTAAAATGGGATTTCTCAAAAAGTTCTTAAAATATTTTGTTGAAAATTATTATGAATGCTTTTGATAATATTGAATGATAATATTGAATGAATGATTTTTGATAATAGTGAATGACCTAAAAGCTTTAAATTTGGATAATTTTTAATGATATTACACTCATAGTTAGATATAAATGTAATGAAAATGCATTAAAAATTCAATGTGTATAATTTTGAAGGACCCAAAATTTTTTACGAAATGTAAATTAAGCAAAGATTTTGGGTGATTCACTCATCCAGTGTATAAGAAATGGGTTGCATAAAAAAATATTGAAATAATTTAATTAATTAAAAGAGACCTTTTGAAAAAAACGATTTTTTTACTAAATTTTGTTCATTTATTAGAAATTTTATAAAAATTTCCCAGGAATAAATTTTTTAAGTGCAATTATCTATGATAATATAAAAAATAAATCTAAAAATGTAAAAACATGAACTAGCTTCTATGTTTAAAGAAAAAAGTTCTCTGAACGTAGACAGATACATTGTCACAGTCAATAGTAATCAAATGAAATCTTTAAATTTAAAAAAGCACTTGACAAAAAATTGTATTTATAAGATATAGAAGAATATTGCTTAAAAATAATTTTTTTAAATTTTTATTTCTGTTTTAAATGACTGTACGTAGCTGATTTTATCTTGGTTAGCTATTGTTGGTCAATAGTCTGTTCATGAATTATGATTTTAGCAATTAATGTAAGTTTTCTAAATTTTAATTAAGGATGGAACTTTTTAATTCAGGTCTGCTATGATATTGTTAGAATATACAGCCTCCATTTGAAATTATGTTGCAGCCAACCACAAATCAGGTGATAACAATAGCATACAATATTTTTGTGGTGCTGAGAAAATTATCTCCTGCATTGCAAATAGAGAATCTTTGTATGTATTCCACTTTCCTTTATCGCAGATAATTATATTTTTTACAGTTTTTACGACACACTCATATTTATTTAAAAATTAATTCAAAACCATTTGGCTTTCCCACAGAATTGTACAATTATAGAATGGACCCAAAACTAAACCAAATCAGTTGACAGGTATGCAACAGGGCAATTCCACAGATATGGGGAACTCATGACCAATTTTTCAAAATATTTTTTTCATTCACAAATAAGGTATTTTAAAGATCTTGAAATATCAGAATATAATAAAAATTATTACTAAAATTCAAGCTCTGAGGAGTAATTAACCTTTAAAAATAAGGTTTTGTAGACATGGAATTAGCAGTTTGAAATGTAATTACAGTATATTTTAATATCTGATCAATTTAGAAGCTTGTAATAACGCTTCAAAAGACTTTAATTTAAAAAAAATCAGATTTGCATTATATATATATATATATACAGTCAAACTTCGATAACTTGAAGTTCCAGGGGACCCCCAAAATATTTGACTTATCCGAAGTTCAAGTTATCGAAGTTACCTATTATTCCTCTCAACTGGCACTTAAGGTGGGTTGACATGGTTTAAATAGTTTGATATGTGCCATAATATATAGTTGTACGCATTTCAAGTTTTTAATAGCTTATGTAAATAAAAAGAGAAGAATGGGTTCAAAAGGATTAAAACTCAAGAAATTTGGCCTCATTACATATTAATTAGTATACATACCATGTAAATCTCATTTGAAAAAAGCAGTTATTTTTAAGGTCGTTGGAATTCACAAAATCGCCTAATTTTTTAACACAGTTAAATAAGGTGTTGCTGTACCTTCGGTGGTCTCCAGGTATTGTTGTTGTAAGATGTGAATAGCGTCCTGTGCTTGCTTGTGAATGCCAGTCCACTCGTAACCTTCGAGAACCTTTGTTCTCAAACGTCACAAGTAGACCGGCATTCGAAGTTTTGAACAGAATTGTGTATTTTCCCCGGGGTATATCTACCAAAAAAAAAATTCGATTTAAAAGGTGTTTACTTCAAGTTATCCAGACAGTTTCTTAAAGAAATGTATAGAAATGATTTGGGACTTGATTAAAAGTTCGAGTTAGCGGATTATTCGACTTATAGGAAGTCGAGTTATCGAAGTTCGACTGTATTTTAAAGTATTTTTATAGCAAGCATTTAGACAAAATTATGTTCAACGCCAAAATGCAAAAAAGTTTATGCTGCATAAAATTGGTGGGAGTATTTTAGAAAATATTTTCCATTCACTCTTAAAAGTGTGCAATCGAAATAAATTTAAAATAATTAGTTTCTTGCTATTTTATGGTGTTGGAAGTCTGACACCCATTACATCCAACACCAAAATTTTGAAACCAATACCTTATTTAAAATGTACAATTTGTCAAATGAAATAATAATAATAATGAAATAAAGCAATATCATTTGTTTATATTACTTCTAGTCATTAAAATGACTAAATATTATATAATATTATAATGTAATTAAAATACATAATTTTGTTAAAATTAAAAGAAAACAACTAATAATTTAGTTACTTGCATTAATGACAATAAACTTGATTACACCAGAAAGATCAGACTACTTTTTGAACCTCAGATCTTGGCTTTTAGTTAGATGCAAATAAATACAAGTTTCTAAATATTGGAATTATCTTGTTTGTGTATGGTTACTGTTTTGAACAGCCTAATTTATGTATGTAGAAAAGCTTTCATAATGTTTCATCTTACACTCATGCACATATTCATTTTTATTTTTGATTAATTTTATTCTTCATTATAAATTAATTTCCTTATTAATATTAAGCTGAACGATGGCCGATTGGTCAGGGTGCTGGCCTTTGGTACCAGAGTTCATGGGTTCGAATCCCACAGTGGCATGGATGTTCGTAGCCGTTCGGAATTGGCTTTAAGCTGTAGGTCCTGGTCTCATTAGCCCTCGTGTTGCAAAAACATAGATCGTAGCACTCCAAACCAAACCTTATTAATATTAATTACATGGGTATTGCAGTTGTTTTTCCTATGTGACACTATATTATAAAAGATTGAATTTTTTCTAAATCAGCTTTAAAACTTCCTGTTGCTCTACATTTTTGTAAAACTTGTAAGAATTTTTATTTAGAGGATTTTTTATAAAAACACTACATCTTTGTCTTTTACCCTTTAATGGGCACAGTTAAAAATTCTTTAAATCTTAAATTCTTTTAAAAATGAAATCTATGAACCCTGTAAGTTTGAAATATATGAAAAATATTTTTTAAAAATCTCCTTGGTTGGTACAGTTGTGGATAGTTTTATTCCAAAAGCCCTGTCATCGTAGTGCACTAAAATTTGATAATTTTAAAAAAATAATGATTAATTATTAAAATGGTGAAATTATGAACAATTTATAATTATTGTTTTGATAAGTACTATTATCTGAGAAAGTATGGAAAACAAATTTCACTAAAAACGTATTAAAAGACATATTTCAAAGATGAAAAACAATTGTAGTGCTGCCATTTGTTGCTTGTTTAAAGGGTTAAAAATATTAAAAAAAAAATTTAAAAAGTATTCATGTCTCTTTGAAAAAGCAAAGAAAAAAATTATTTCACATTTGGTTTCGCAGCGCAACCATCTCTAATCAAAGGTTTAAGTATTATAATTAACTTGAAATGTTTCCTTTAATTTAACCAATTTATAAAATATTGAAATAATAACAAGAATTAAAATATTGGCCTACATCAAATGGACCCTCATTTGATATTTAGAAATGTTGCTCAATATTTCTCCATGTTAATTCACCATGTGGTCATTTTGCCCTGTGAAGTAATTTATTCACTCGTTCTTTTTATTATTTGTTTCCATTTAAAATTTGTATTACGAGGCCCTACAGAAGTGCAGTTCTTGCCTACAAAAAATTGCAATTAGTCATCAGATTCAATCAGTTCATATTCAGCTAATGTTTGAATCTTATGAGATGTCATTGGATATTAGAAAATATTTTTTTTTTGGAATATCAATAGATATTGCCAAATATTTGGATTTTTCTGAATTTATGTTATTCATTCTAACGATTCTGCACATACTGTGAACCAAATCACAAAAAGCCATACATTTTTCTTCATCACAAATAAAACTATCAACATGTTGGCAACAGGCACTAGGTTTTGGACAAACATTTGAATTTTTTAAAAAAAAAAAGCAAAATCTGCAACAGTAAATATCGTGCAAAAGAAGCAATTGTAAATAGGCCATTTTGTATCCTGATTTCTCAGATAGAATAAAAAAATAACCATATAAAATTGAATCATATAATACAGAATTTGGCTTTCTTTAATATACAATTTTTTGTTAGCATGATATAAGGCCATTCCATCAATTGATAAACAGGATAAGTTATTGCAGGATTTTGGACTTTTTGGGGCTATAGATAAAGACGAAATTATGATTGGTGGGAGGTCAGTCATACTACCACTTAAGAAACATGTTTAGAATTAAAGTTACTGCAAATAAGGATGTCATCCCAACTGCAGGCTTGCAACTGCTGAGGTACTTTCAAAAAGGTGAGAAAAGTGACAAATAATACAGAATAAGTGACCAAAAAGTGACTAAACATTGAAAAAAAAAAAGCGATTTTTTTCTCTCCTCTTGATTACAAATGCTATTATTAAGATTTTTTTTTATTTAACTCTAAATCAAATGATTCATACAAGATATGATTTTAGCGTCAAATACAAAAAAAGGTTAAAAATTTTGTTTAACACAACTCAACATTGCTTTTTAGTCAATAAAATTTATAAATAAAATTTGAATACATGCAATACGTTAATTTTATAGTAACAATTTTCTGCATATATTAATGATGTTTTGAAATACATACATAGCTAGATTAGAGTATCTAAACAAAAATTGTGAAGAAATAGAGAAATGTGTGCTTTGACGTAAGTTACTTTAATGTATTAAATGTACATTTCAGTACAAATGTAGATTTCAGGAACTTCTTTACGACTTTTTAAAATCCCTAAATTCTAGAAGCCATATGACTAATTACATTTTAATAAAAAAAATAAGATTAGAGCGTCCCATTTTTGATCTTTTATTAAAATATTTTGTTATTAATTCAGATTTTCTTTTTTCAACAACAGACTTTTTCTGTGATACACCATAAAAAAGTGACTAAAAGTGACTGCTTATTTAAAAAAGTGACTAAAAGTGAGAAAAGTGACAGAATTGCAAGCTTGCAACTGCAGAACAAAACTGAATCAAGTTTATCTAAAACATAATTAAAAATATCAAATTTATTAGGAGGACTGTAAACATTAACAGACATGCCGTATCAGCTCCGGAGGAATGAGAAAATTTGATAAATCCGGAAACTTCTCAGATTTCTCCGGAAAATAACAAAACTGTTGAACAGTTAAATGATTATTACAATTCAGCAATTAAATACATAATTTTGAAAAAAAAAAATACTGCTGAATATGACTCTTTCCACACAGTAATGCTGCACATTTTCAGTACTGTGAGGAAAAACAATACTGGATTTAGGTCAATTTGAGTAGGCAAACTCTAGAATCCCTGGTGATAGAAAAATGGAAATATTTTAATCGAGGTCAATGTTGCTACAAGAAACACCGTTCTGGAAAATAAGTTGTCAAAGCTAAAAAAGCTAGTTATGAATTTTTAAATGCACAAATTTTAATTCGTCTTACAATTTAGTACTGCGTAATTATTTTAAATTTAATTTTAATTCAGAAACCTATAAGATATGTACTTATGTATAATCTGTCATTAGCATGCTAAAATTTTTGACCACGCTGTTGCTCCGGATGCAAGTGCCTGAATGTTGGTATGTCTGAATTAATGGTAAGGAGATTGAAATATTTTACAATGATATTAATATGTTGATCAATAAGTACAAGCCTGAAGGGTAGAAATACTATCTGCACTAACTTTAACCTGAGAACCAAAACCAACGACAAGATTCATCAGAACATAAGGTTCTTGAACTAAAACAAGAGAAAACGGTGAATTAGAAATGTCAATGTCAAAGAAGATTAGAAACAATCCTACTATGTGTGAGATTAACTTGGTGAAGATGAAAGGAACTATCCATAATTAACACATTAAAGGTGGGGGATCTCAACATAAGTATGCTATGTATCGCGGCAACCACCCCGCCTTATTTTTCATCCTAGAGCAGCCAATATTTTGTGTAATCATAAAAAAATTTCTACTTAAAAAAAATTTATTTAAACTCTTAATACTACAAACTAATTACAAAAAAAAAGTGCATATTTATGACAGGAATCTAGTATATTTTATGAGTGTGATAATGTTGATAACACTTGCCGAGGTGAAAAGGTGCATTGCAAAACTCGCACTTGAAGTAAGTCAACTTTCTTTTTTTATGACAAATCATCTGCATAAATATATATCTTTATTTTTGTGTGAAACAAAAATAAAGATATATTTTTGAATTTCAAAAATATATCTTTATATTCATTTTTCAAAATTTATTGTAAGTAGAATTTGAACAACCGAACAGCTTTAAACCACAAGATGTACTAAATACAAATGTAAAGTGGAGCATGGATTGTGCAATCGCATTACTACGACTACCACTTTTAAGGTACAGTTGAGATAAATCGTAGCACTATGACTCCCACTTTTAATGTGTTAACAAAAGATTTGAGGTGATTGAGTTCTTTTTGAAATGACAGAGAATAATGAGGAAAAGAAACTTAAGTAACTTCATGCTGTCTTTATTAATTTCACAATTTAAGGCTGATTTTCCTAGATTGCTGCCATGACACAACACTAGACCCTGTAGCAAATATTATGTTATTTATTGGAGGTCATCAACAATTACATCAAGTTGGGTAATCCAATTTAAAGGTAGCAATTTTTTTGTAAATTTAAGCAAAACAAACTAAAAAAAAGTGCAATTTTGATCAATTTATTGCTTGCTTATGGTTTACATAGAAGTACATTTTTTATTAAGTTAGTTGATATGCTACAGATGTAGAATTGCCATTTTGGCATATTTATGACATAGGTAATAGTCGTTATAAATTGATTTTTCAATTATTGTGCTTTTTATCATTTCAAAATTTTTGCAAACTTCATTTATATTTTGCAATTATATAAAGTACAACCTCTGTATAACGACCCCCTGTGGGACCCGCATCATAGGGTCACTGTAACAAATTGAGCAAAGAAATGATGCAACAGTACATACCTAGAGAACACTTCTATTTATTTGTATTTCCATTACTGAATTTTTGAAAAAAAGTCTTTGATGGACACCTGTTTTAAGTTCATTTCGGAATTTTTCATTATCCCTGATTCCATATCCGTTAGGTTTTGAAGGAAGTCTTCAGAATTAAATTGTCCTTCAAAATATGGACGCAAGGCATTGATTGCATCGGAGGCTTCTTTTTCAAAAAGCTTAGACGATTTCTTCTCTGTCGTTGGAATCGAATTAAAGTTGCACCAGAGTACAATAATTTTCAAATAGCCCAATTGCTTATGAGTCCTGCAGACTAAAATTGTCCGTCGCTCTAACAGAAAATAATACGCTTGGGGTCGTTGTAATGATTCAAAATTAACATTATTCCTATGGTAAAATAATTGGGACTTTTTAAGCTTGTTGTATCGTGGGGTCATTAAAAAGAGTTTCTACAGTATTTTCTTTTACTCATCTTCAAGATTAAAAAAAAAAAAATTTTTTTTTAATTGGTCTATTTTTCTGATTTTTTATTGCCAAGAAGGACATACACTGTATCTGTTCTCAGCATATATATATATATATATATATATATATATATATATATATATATATATATATATATCATAAGAGAGTGAAAGCAAAAAGTATACCTGTGGCTAGGACGAGGGCTAAGACTCCCCCTGTGCTGGTACCAGCCACCACGTCGAAGCACTGTGCTATAGGTCGTCCCATCAGCCGCTCCACCTCATCCAACATCTGGATGAGCACCATGCCCCGGATGCCACCACCATCCAAACACAGCACACGATCGCCCTCCCTAGGAGACACTGGAGATACACCCGCAACAGAGTTCAGAACTTCCTCAAACACTGAAAAATAAACAAGGGCATCCAACAAAATTAGTATCAATTCTACAATGCTGGAAACCTACATTCCTTTTTTCCAATACTCATCTGATACATGAATGACTAGATCAGGCTTGCAACTGTTGAGGTACTTTCAAAAAGGTAAGAAAAGTGACAAATAATACAGAATAAGTGACTAAAAAGTGACTAAACATTGAAAAAAAAAAAAAGCGATTATTTTCTCTGCTTGATTACACATGCTATTACTAAGATTTTTCTATTTATTTTAACTCGAAATCAAATGATTCATGAAAGACATGAGTTTAGCGTCAAATACAAAAAGGTTAAAACAATGTTGAGTTGTTTAACACAACTCAACATTGCTGTTTATTCAGGAAAATCTATAAATTAGATTTGAATACATACATTAATTTTATAATCACAATTTTCTGCATATATTAATGATGTTTCGAAATATGTACATAGCTAGATTAGAGTATCGAAACAAAAATTGTGAAGAAAAAGAGAAATGTGTGCTTTGACGTAAGTTACTTTAATGTACTAAATGTACATTTCAGGAATTTCTTTACGACTTTTTTAAAATCACTCAATTCTAGAAACCATGACTAATTACATTTTAATAAGAAAAATAAGATTAGAGCATCCCATTTTGGGTCTTTTATTAAAATATTTTGTTATTGATTCAGATTTTCTTTTTTCAACAACAGACTTTTGCTGTGATACACCATCAAAAAAGTGACTGTTTACTTAAAAAAGTGACTAAAGGTGAGAAAAGTGACGGAATTGCAAGCCTGCTAGATGTCTACAAATTCAAGCATCAAATTAACAATGATGTAAGAACCAACAAAATGGTTAATTAAATACTTTAATTGGGTTTAAATATTCTTACTAAAGTAATTCTCTAGCATCTTCATCAAGCATATTTACAGTCTGATCGTCAAAAAAATTTGATATTATAAAATTCAAGAAATGAATGTCTGCTTGGGTCTCATTATATTTATGTGTATTATAAGAAAACCATCCTTCAAGTAATTTCCCGAAGTGTGTGCTGAAAAAGAGGGCAAAAAACTTAGAAGGACATGTGTAGTTTGCTCAAAGCACAATAAAAGAAGAGCGACACTTCTATGCTTTGAAATTTTTCATATGGCTTTCAAATAGTAATTATTACAACATTCTTCAAGTATTTTATAATGTGAAGTGTAAATATTTTTAAGGTCTTTTTATATTTTGTATCCACATTTAGTATTTAATTTAGGTATTTTTAGTTATAGTAAAATACAATATATCTATATTTTCATTGTTAAATAATTATTTTAATTAAACTTTTTTGTTACGATTGAAATTATGATATCTTTAATCACATATTTAAAAATGGTTTTATTTTTAAGTAAAGTGCATGTTTTATCCATTATTATTTAATGTGTACTTTTCGAAATTGAGTATTAGGCTTAGCGGGAGAAAATGCCCTGGCCTGTACACACCGTTTGCGTGTAACAGCTCCCATCCCGGGGTTAACTGTTGGGAAATCTCAACTTACCCCATTTATTCTTACAGTTCCGTGGTGTTTGAAACAGTTAAACGCCGGTTACTGTGCTACGTTCACATGTGTGTTTTAGGGGGGCGTGGCAGAGTTTGCTGCTGCACCTCAGTGGCATCAGGTGTATGCAGATTGGGGGATGTGCTTTTGAGATATAAGAGGGTAGCCTAGGAGGCCGCTTGCAGTTGACTATCAGCCACACTTGGCCACAGCAGTTGTCGATCGTGGTAGATTGGCAGTCCGCCAGGTCGCTGTTTGCACAGTGCGAGTTTTGAAATTACAAAGTTAAAAATAACTTATTTTTTGTAAATAAATTTTTTTTTCCTTTAAGATTGCAAGTAGCAATAAAGAAGTTTGTTGTTTTTTATAAAGATGCACTCGTCTTATTATTTTAGCCATTCTAGTTAAATAGACACTCTGCTGAAGGGGGAATTCTTTTTTTTTTTTAATTTTTAATATCACCCCCAACATTAACCATGAATGAAAATTAAAAGTTAAATGCATGGGATAAATATAATTACGAGTTAATAATGTCATGTTGTAAGGAAAAAAAATTTTTTTTTAAGTTTCCCAACAACCCCCAAAGCATTGTCTTTAAACAATTGCTGAATCTTATGAAGTATTTCACTTTGATAATCTTCACTCTTTTCACAAAATTGGATGCAGTACCCCTCTCCAAGTTGTTCTGTCATTTTTAAACAAATAAAAATCCAACAAGTCTGTATCATACCACTTTATTTGATTACCTGCACAAAACAACTGGTACACTAGAATGCGGAGACAAATTTCAAGCATGTGCATACACAGGGTTCCCGCTCTTTAGCAGAACAAAAATTAAGAACTTTCTAAAGACCAAAGTACCTTTTTAGAAGGACCTACTTGAAATACGCAACATAACGGCATAAACCCTACTTCCTGAGGAACATATTTTAACGATTATGAACCAGACAAGGCATGTTCAACAAATGCCCTAAAATATTTCAGAATTAAGTTTCTAAAAATTCATATATATATATATATATATATATATATATATATATATACTAGCTCATTATACCCAACATTGCCTGGGAAAAAAGAAAGTTTGACTTTTCTATTACATTCAATCCAAGGAAAATGAAACTTCCATAAGTAACTGTAATATCTACAAACCCCCATCCTCCATGCTTTGTTTAATTAAAATGTGCATGATTGTTAGCTATTAGGAAAGGGCTGCTGACTTTATGTTTTAAACCTTTTCAGTATGCGAAAGATTATTTATTTGTCAAATAAGTAACTAAGAAGAAAAAACTGTCATATAAGAAAAGTGATAGAAAATCAAAGGAGGACAGTGGATCTCGTTGATGGAGAAATTGATTGCATTCTAATTTAAAAATTAAAGAGTTTCTAAGGATCTTTGATGAAAATTAAGTAGTTTTAAGGGCCCTTAAAAATGAAAGCTAAAATGAAGGAGTTCTTAAGGATTTTTAAAGAAAGTGGGAACCCTGATAGAGCTGTGTACAGTGGTAGCCCTTTATAATCCCTACAGTGTGTGGAAAACTCAAGGTTGGATAATTTTTGTACACACCTTGTACATGCATAAATATATATAGATATACATATTTATATACTCTTCAAAAATGTTACATATTACTCAACTGGTCTCAGCCTTTCTGGAGAAGTCACAGTTGTCAGGTGGGATGCCATTGAAGTGTCCCTTGAGCCCACATCCCTCTGCGCAGGATGCGAGCGGCTGACGGCAACGCTCCGCCCCCACCACGTGAAGCGCATAGAGGATCTCGCCACCCTTACGTTCATCGGACGCAGCTAGGTGACGTGCAGTCTCACCCCGCCCGTTGCGGGCGTCCACGTCCGCGCCAAACGCGATGAACGTCTGCACCAGCGAGAGATCTCCATTCTGAAACAACACCATAACATCTATATATGTACATCAACATAAAAACTATATACAGTGAAACCTCTCTGAGCTGCCACCTCTCCATACCGAGAATATTTAGCCACTCTGAAGGGTTTTATTTACTATTATAAGATAATTACTATAATGCATAATATAAACAAGTCTGGCATATATTCCTTATGTAAATGAAATTTAAAACTTATCTAAAGAGAAAATAGTACTTTATTTCATGCTTCTTTACATTTTTTTAAAAAAGGCTACAATTTGTTTCTGTTTGTTCTGTAGTCTTTGTACTCCTTCAAAATCAAATTATTTTTTTTAATGAATTTGTTGATTTCTGTTCTTCCGCAGTTCAATAATTCAGCTCACTTTCTTGCCGATTTGCCATTCTCATATTCATGCAAAACTTCAATGCTCTGCTCGAGATTTAGAAAAACGCATTTTGGTATCGTTGTAACTCAGATCACTGATCGACTAATGAAATGAAACTGGCGTGAATGACATTTTTGCTGACAGAGGTACAATTCTTCCTTAACTTTACTGATTAGAATTCAAAATAAAGGCCCTAGGTCACCTTCAAAGCTTGATTGTCCAATTCCATCCTCAGTTTCTATGGATGGTGCAATAGGGATTCCCTATCTGAAGGGTGTGAAGAGAATACAAAAGAAATTACAGATTTAATCTTTCTTAGAAGGGGAATGGACTTCTTTAGTTATTTCTTTGTCTTATATCTGACCATAAACCTGACTTTGAGTTTTTTCGCTCAAAATTAAAGCATGGAGTGAGTAGAATTTCCCGAAAAAGGAAAGAGGCAATCCCACTTGGTGGCCGTTTAGAGAGGGTCGGGAGGCTGCTGATACAGGTTATTTTACCATGAGGTCTATGAGTCGAAAAATCCGTGCCATGAAAAATTGGCCGTTTAGAAAGGTTGCCGTTCGGAGAAGTTTCACTGTATACACACATGTATATACATATATTTATACATATATGTAATGTAGCAAAAATTTTGAAGACACACTCAGTTGTAGAAAAATTAAAGAGATGATTTAAGATTGATTTAGACTTGATTCAAGATATAAGTTCTATAGGCACAATAGTAAATACATCAGCAGTTGAGTAAATAACTTTTATTTTCCAGAAGAAGAAACGAAGCTAGTTGAAGTTGTAAACAGTATGCCTGAGTTACACTTCAGGAGTAGTAGTAGTACGGCATATGCAAGGGGGGATAAGGGTTTAAACACTCCCCCCTGAGCTCAGACACAATGGCAAATATAAAAATTTTAGTAGAAATTATGTGGGCTATTATTTTTTAGAATTATGACTCCCCCCCTTGAAAAAATTCTGCATACACCACTGAGTAGTAGTAAGGGATGAAAGCTCTTACAGCCTCAGACAAATTAATTTGATGATCATACAGAAAATACCTCTATGGTGCTGTGCTCTCTCCCAAGAAAAGTTTAGGATTTTTTGTGCATGTTATCTGTCCTTGATTCAAACACATATACTGAATTAAGTTGAGGTATTCAATTAAAAGATTGAATAGAATTGAATTTATCTCTCGCTTTTGTATCATAGCTGTTAGCCTAATTTTTGTTCTCATCACTTACTTAGTTAATGTCTAATCAGCAGTTAAATGTGTTAACCGAAATCCCGGTCACATTTAACTGTGTTTTATTTTTCTATTTAAGAAGACAATGTGTGTATGCAAATAGTATATGTCTGTCACATGCTTAGTGGACATTGCCCCTTTCTAATCATACTTTCAATTAGCCACCTGGCATATATTTTTTTTAGTTTGTTAGTTTAGTCTGGCTTTACTTATCTATATTTTTTTGTATGAAGCTTTTTTTAATACTGAATAAACAGTATTTATGTTTATTTTCAACTCTGCTAATGCCTGCTTCCATATTTATTTCTGCCTCAACCCTCTTGGGCTGACAATTATAGTACTGTTGTTTAGGAGCAATTATAATACAGATGAGAGTCAATTTAAATTTATTCTTCAATTTTTAAATTTTTTTCATTACAAAAGTTTTGTAAACTTTGTTTACTTTTTACCGTTACGCATTTCCTTTTTTGTTTTTTATTGTTTTCATAACAAGTCACCAATGGTAAAAATTGTTGCCAAAAAGCCCATGTATTATATATGTTCTAGGATCCTCACATAAGCTGACTTCTCCATTTTAGATGTTTAAAAAGCCCCAAAAATTGTCGGCTTATACATGGAAATATATGGTATATATTAATCATTCAAAAATTGTTTTGAAAAATCTTGATAGAAGTGAAAATGGGCTTCAAAAATTGCTTTTGAATTTAAGGTTAGTTGGTTGGTTGGAATTTAGTGGTGCTAATTCCTGAAAGGACAAACTGCACCAAACAAGACGAAAATAAAAAACAAAGTAACAGATAAAAAAGCAAAAAAACAAAGGAGAAAGGACTTTTGAGGATGAAATGGAAGAAACAATAAATTAAAAGCATAAATAAATAACATTAAAAGCACATAAAAATCAAACAAATGGAGATAGTAAAATAGCAAATATATACAAGATAGATTATTACATTATAAGAAAATTTAAAAACAAAATTGAGAATTGAGAAATTGAATTTTAAAAAATGGTTAAATTGAAAATTCAGATTTTATAATAAAAACCTGTACAGAAAAAAAAGAGCAAGCCTAGATGTGGCATCTCACCAATGATTACGTCAAGATTCGTCGATAAATTTGAATTTTGTGGCATACTGGGAAATGAAGTGATTGGATGAACCTTACCTTGACAGCGAGGTGTAGGGGTGTGTTTCCTAGGGCATTCCGAATGTCGGGGTGTGCTCCATGGCTGAGTAGCACGACAGCACACGACAGCCTATTTCGACGTACCATGACGTGCAGTGCGGTGTCCCCTTCAAAATTGCGAGTGTCCACATGACACCCATGCTCAATCAGGACCTCTGTCAGCTGAAAAAAAAAAACCACGAATTTCAATAAAAGATGACTGATTTTAGAATACTGGTTCCATTGGAACAATTTTAAACTTCTGACTTATCTTTTCCACCCTCATATGCTACATTCCACATCATGCTGGAGTTCAAGCACTTACACATAACTAAAAATAGTGTTGCATAATTCTCTCAGGAGTTTAGGGCTTGAATGGACTTTGGATAAGAAAAAAAAGTCCACAATGAATAATCTGGTACATTTTAATGCACAGTCACTGTGCATTAACTACAACAAGATGAGGCAAAGAAATGTCTTTAGACTCTCAAGACAGCTAACACATTTGGGATGAACTATGCTGCATTTAAAAGAACACAAGGGTACTTCCAGATTTTGAAAGTTGTACAAGTATCTGGTTGTACCAAATATGTCACCAAATCAAATAGGCATAATCAGGGCCCGACTAAGATACTTTTGTGCCCAGGGCACAATCCAATTTTTGTGCCCTCCACACCCATTACAAATTTATAGCGACAAGTTATTATCATTATTACAGTCATATAAAAATTATAACATTGAATTAACAAATGAATTTAAGAAATTAGCATTAAAGTAATATTCAAAATCAAAAACACCCAATTTTTATTTTACGTCATCATTATTATCTCTGTTTAGCCATGCTAAAAATTTTAAGGGATTTTAAAGACCTACTTTTTTTATTTTTACCTTGTCACACTCACAAGATGTGTTGCGGAAAATAAATAATAGAATTAAAAATAATTTAAATGGATGAGACGATTGAATGGTTTATAGTGGTACGTTGCTAATAATCTGTCTTATAAATAGGCAATAACCCATAGGATAAAAAGAGCACCAGGTTCGTGGAGGGAATTCATTATGAGGTCCATAACAGTAAAATGAAAGTAACAATAGAGTTCAAGACAAACACAATTACCTCGTACAATAATTTATGAAAACTTAACGATGGTAGTGTAAGTTTGCAATTTTTCCCCCACTTTTTATGTATTTTAAGCGCTTGACTAAATTTTCATGCCCCAAGTGCCTGTGCGATAATCAGGCCCTGGGCATAATTACAAGTCTTGTAACATTACACACTGTTTTTGTCTAAAAAAATAATGCATCTCAGTGATAGGGTGGGATCATGCTCAACGTATTTTGAGACGAGTACTGACCTCTGGCGTCTTGGACCAGTGGAGGGGCGTTCCTCCGAACTTGATATCACTGTTGAAGAAACGGTTGCTGTAAGTGTCCAACACGTCTTTCATACACCTGCAACACAAAATGGACCATTCACAAGGCCATTTGTTTTTCAACAATCTTACATGGCTTCTGAAGAACCACCATGAATATCAGTCCAATTTTAATGCTACAAAAATCATTTTCGAACCTACATTCTTCATACTGCTCTTATATCAAATTTGTATTGTCAGTTTTGGCAAAAGTGGCATTTGCAATATAACTAACTCCAAGTACAGCTCTTTGTTTGAGCAGTGTGATAATGTTAAGTTTTCTGTTCTGTTTTGTTTGTGTTTTGGAAAAAAAAATATAAAGAAAGCAAAATCTCTCCTGGAATCCTTATCATGAACTACTTAGTGATTAACACTGACTCTTTTTTTTCCCTCCCAGAATGAACACGTCTGGGAAAATTAGGATTTATAAACCATAGTACATATAAGATTAGATATAATACACTGGTTTAATTTTTACTATAGTTTGAAGCACGCTAGTTCTAAAGTGCATCCAATATTAAAGAAAATAAAAGGTAAAAATTAAGGAAATATGTGCCAGTCATTAAATAAATTTAACAATTTAATACAGAGAATAATTACATCTTACACACATTGCTGTAAGGAGAAGGAACACAGAGTGAACCCCAATTGTTGTACAGAAACTGAGAGATACGTCATAAATGCTGTATGTGAACAACGGTTACATTTTTAGTTTATCCCCAAGTGGTGGTGCCAAAGTAGTACTAAGTCTTTAGTGCTGATTTGGCACTAAAGACTTTTCAGAGGAATGCCGCTGCAAGTAGATTTACCATATATTTCAGAATAGAAGCCTATTTGCTTATAAGCCAAAAGAATGATTCTTGTTGAAAAATTCACATAAAATTTAAAAACCTGTATATAAGCTGCTATGAAAAAAAAAATTGCCTTAACATTCACATATATTGCTAAGTACCTGAAAATATCCCCAAGCAAGTAAAATGTGGGAAATATTTTCCAATCCAATTGCTAAACCAACAGTTTTCAAACTGCCACGGCATCTAGTTTGAGAACCACAGATTTAGAAGATTGGTCAAACAACTACACATTTCGACAGTAAGAAGGAAAAATAACTTTAAGCACTTGACACTTTATTAATCTCACAATTTTAGGGAGACTTTTTCCAGCATCAAGTTTGAGAATTACACTAATAATATACCGTATATTATCTCGAATAAGCTGAGGATTTTGGGGGCTTTTTAAAGACCTAAAGTGGGGGGTCAGCTTAAATATGGATCCATAAAACATAGACCCCATTCTGGTCTCACAGAGAGAAATACTAATGTGCAAGAGGAATCTTTTGAAAGGAACATGGATTAGTAAATATTCTATTCCCAATGCACCTGTGTGGAGATCATCCCGAGGCATAGGATTTGTCATAACTCAAGGATGCGGCATTAGTCCCTGATCGGCATCTAGCAGAAACGCATATTTGTGGCATTCGTCCCAAACGAGTTAATTTTAACAATTTAAATGAAAAACTTACTTTTTTTGCGGAATCTCCTTAGATGTTAAACAAATTAGCCTTCTTAGAGTTGGATTTTTAAATCTTGAATTTCAAAAACATTTTATTTATGATAAATATGTTTTACGGTACAACAAGAGCTAGATTAAACTATAGTCAGACACAAGAGTAAAACATTATGCCCCCAAGAATCGAGAGAATGCATCCTCCCAATGCTACACTTATCAGTCAACACCCGTTCAAAGGTTAGAATTAGAATTAGGGTGGGGCAGCCCACAAGGGCAGCACCAGCACTGCGGCCCAAGGCCCGTTGTACTGAAAAAAAAACCTATTCACTGGAGCAAGGAGTTCCAGCACAAGGTTAAGAAATATTAACCATTAGATCTCAGAGAGACCAATAGCTGAGATAAATTTCAGCAGCAATTGAAATGGGAAGTGGAACAACTCCCACGGCTCGATGAAGTGATACCCAAGGAATTCAAATCTCTTGGTGCAGTAGTCATCGCATTCACAGAAAACATGTGATGAACTCTCCTCTACCATATGGCACCCCCTACATACCGGGCTATCCACAATGCCAATAATATTGAGGTGCCTCTTAAGGCAACAATGGCCAGTCAACAGGCCAATGGTCACCCTTAGCTCTTTTCTACTGAGCTTAAGTAGCTCGTCAGCCCTCATCCAGGGATATCCCTGGTTGAGCTTCTTTGCTTGCCTTTGATTGTTAGAATCAAGCCAGGCCCTATAAGTCTCCCCCATTAGGAGGTCCCTTACGGTCCTTCTCACCACATTATGAGGAAGACCTAGTACAGGTTCGGGCGCAATGAAGGACAACTCAGAACCATACTTAGCGAGATTATCGGCAACCTCGTTGCCAAAAATACCGCAATGACCAGGAACCCAAACTAGGGTTACCTTATTGACCATAGCCAACTGGTTAATGGTACTGTAGCAATCCCACACAATTTTGGATGAGAAGCAGTACCTGTGCAAGGCCATAAGTGCAGCCTGACCGTCCGAGAAGATCTTTAACCTTCTCTTGGCAACCCCTCTTGCAATGCAGTTATTTTTGCACAGGCATGAATGGCAGCAACCTCAGCCTGGAAAACAGAAGCTAGTTTACACAGGGAGAAAGGTTAAAGCGTATAATTTAGCAAATTACCTCTTCTCTTCTACCTCCCCATGAAGATTGAAAATGCTGACTATAGTAGAATACTCACTCTGCTGATGAAACAGGATAACGAAAGTTTGACGAAAAGCTGTTTTAATTTATTTAAAAACTTTTCTTTGCTTTTTTTAATTCAATCATCCCTGGCTTCACTGTCAGAAACACCTTAGCAAATATTCATGACCTATTATTGAAATGCGGCTACTCACTTGGATGGCGACTCTGTGGTGGCATTGTCTCCACAGCTGAGGTTGACGTCGACCCCTGCCTTCAGCAGCTCCATGACGCACTCTGTTCTGTCGGCCATGCACGCCAAGTGGAAAGGGGTGCAGCCTTTGTTGTTCACAGAATTCACGATGCTGCTCACCACCTTACGACACAGAACCTGAAACATTGCAACCAAAATACCTTTGTAATCATAACATAGCAACTTTGAAAATCTTACATACCAAATGCACGATTTACAAAGTTTAAAGACAAACACCTCAGGGGCTACAGCCAAACTATAGAGCCAATCTCCGTAACAGTATAAGTGATTTTTTATTTGGAATACAATCTTAAATGCAAATTATTCTCATTTTCAAACTGAGTTTGATGTCACTTAGATCTATGGTGGTTTGGTTTGGAGCGCTATGTTTCTACTTTTTGCAACACAAGGGGTAATGAGACAGGACCTACTGCTTAAAGCCGATTCCAAACAGCTACAAACATCCATGCCACTGTGGGATTCGAACCCACGAACGAGATAGATCTATGGTGGTATCTCCATGGTCGGGCACACCGATTTCTACATTCATTGAAATTGGAGCTCTGATAAAGAAATGAGCACATTATGCTGCAGCAATTTAAGATGATTTCATATTAATGGACAAAAACAGCTGCCTTTGGCCCCAATGGTGCCCAATGGTGGCCAATGGGGCTGGCCTTTGGAACCGGAGTTCGTGGGTTCAAGTCCCACGAACAGCATGGATGTTCGTAGCCGTTCGCAATCGGCTTTAAGCAGTAGCTCCCGGTCTCATTAGCCCTCATGTTGCAAAGAGTAGACCATAGCGCTCCAAAACCATACAGAATGGCAACATGAATCCTATAGAGCCTGTTTCCAACTTGCTTCAGATGAATTACTAACCACACACTCTCCCAGAACTGAAAGAGTTCTTCTGGAGGAGTGAAACCCCTTTGAGATGTTCAACATTGTAGAGAACTAAAAGCAATTTTATTTCAAGGAAGTACCTTTTATTATTCATATGCACAACTAGTACCTATGTACCCAAATGCTTAATAAAATCACATTTATTTTCTCATACAGCCTACCATGTCTAGGAATCCTCCAAATAATTCCCAAGCTGCAAAATCTCAAAACCCAAATATTCTTTCATGGTTTTGAGCCAAATATATTATTTTCGTGCATTATTACCAGGAGTTGTTCCAGACAAAAAGGAAGTTAAGTAGCGCCTTACACAAAATTCCATATCAAAAAACCAGCCTCTTTTACAAAATTCCACATTGTAAATGCAGCCCCTTCACAAAATTCAGTACAGCAAAAATAGAGCAGCTCTGCTGGAAATGTTTTACAGGTCTGTTGATAAAAAACTGTTAGAAACTCAGCTCAAGCAAGACAATGCATTTTTCTCAGCCAAATTAGATAATTCAGCATTCTTGTAGTTTGTTAGTAGGTTACTCAAAATTGCAACAAGGATTCTTTGAGATTTCAAATGAAGCAAAAAGGAAGAACAAATAGAACTCTTGAATTCATGATCTTTCCTTTATAATTCTATATAATTAAAATGATATAAATAATTAAAATGCAGTTAGGTTTAATTTTTAACATATTACATATAGAACCTTTGTCAAAAGTTTTTTTAAAGACCAAATTGATGTTGTGTTGGCCGAGAGAATGAGAAAATTTTTCAAAGAATAGCCGGCAGCATCTTTATTTGGTCATCTCCATCACTCAACTTTCACAAAAATTAGCCATGCAGCCTCTTATGGGCACCACCAACATGAGGCAGTAATTCTAGGTTAAGAATGTTGTTGTGAGAATTTTAGAAATCTTAGTTCAGCTAGAGTAGGTTGGTGAGTTTGTTTTGCCAAGAGAAAGGAAATTTTATCTGTTACAAAGAGTTTAATGCCAAGAGGCTACTAGAAAGACAAAGAAATTGCAGAAACCAAATGTGGTCACTATTTTACACATTTATTATTATTATTATAGTTATTATTATTATTGCTTTTTTTTTACGATGGCACTATCTTAACCAACCTGCAAAATCAATGCAGAAACTGAAAATTGCAAAATGGCAGTGCCATTTCGGAATTGTTCTGGAAAAGGATTTCTTTGACAGAGCTTGCAAATGTATATCATCCACAATCAAAGGGGCACACATACATACATACATACATTGTCAGTCCAAAGTAGTATTTATTTGAAGTTGCACTCACAGTTCAAAGGGAGTATAAGAGGACTTTTTGAATGAAGCAGAGGATTAACCTCTCTGCCATGGCCCCAAAGCAGAATGTGCAACACATGTCGCAGAACAATAGGCTCCGTTGCAGAACATTTGTATCTTGCAAAATGTAACTCAGAAAACATAAATCTACATTTTTTTGTAGCATATAGAAAGGAAGAATGAATTGTGGCAAAGGTGGGATTCGAAAGGGAAGGCAATGTTTGTTGAAATCAAATCTTTATTATTGCAAGCTATAAATGCTTTACAAACTGAAACACCTACATTTATCAGTTTCTTAATAGACGTTTTATTGATTTCCAAACCAAAAAACATTTTTGAATTATGGGAATCAGCAAGAGATAAAAACAAATAGGCATAAATTGGCCTTTTTGAAATAGGCATAATATAAATGATGGTGATGAAAGCACTGTTGGAACAACTGATAAAAGAATGTTTATTTTGCACCACCAGAACACAGATAATTCCACAAAGTTTTAAAATTTTCCCTTTCTTTTAATGTTTGGGTCAAAATGACTATTTCTATTTCATCATCGTGGTGATGTTTCTAAAATATTTCACATACAAAGTAATTAACAAGACTGTAAATCCTATGTCATTGACATAAGATTTACAGTCGCCGAGGTTACTCCGAGAGTCTTAGATTTTTTCTGGTTTTAATAAAAACATTTTCCTAAATTCATTGTTTTTTAACATTGTTTTATTAAATGTTTTGACTCTTTATTATTAAGATAAAAACATATCTGTATACTTTTTTTACTTGTATATGTGTATCACAATAGCAGTAATATTATGAAAATGTAAAGGCTGGTATAATAAACGCATTTGTGGTAGAATATTTTTGATTATCTGAAAGCTTGTTGAAGAACATTGAAAAGCATTCTACTATAGGATGCCATGGTGTACTTCTGTGATGAGATGACACTTCCAGAGCATATTTGGATCCTACACTTGACTATCATACTGGAGATATCTCAACAAAACTTCAGTCCCAGCAAGTAAAACTCAAAGCTGGGCTTTAAAAAATAATTAGATAAGATATGATTTCAAAAAACAAAACAGACAAAATGCCATAAAAATCCAAAATTTCTCTTTTTAATTGTTCTTTTTCATATCCTGAACCAATCCTTATACTAAAGTACACTCATTCACAAAATTGCACACTGCTGATAATAAACATACTTTCATAAAGAAAGGAAAACAAGAGTTTGCTTCAAAGCAGCCACTTTGAAACCTCAGAATTATTTTTTCTAAAAATCTCCCCCACAAATACACATACATTCCCATTTTTCTCAGAATACCCTAATTTCCTGCGTAAAATCCACAGGTATGAATTTCGCTATATTTTCAGAGAGAAATATCGTATAATCCGCAGATTAAATTTCTATTTTAATCTCATGTGATTCACAGTTTTCAATGTATATGGGAAAAAGTATTATATCTTTTAGTGTTAAAAAACTTAAATTGAAACTCTTTACTTAATGATAAATTAAAAAAAGTAATCTAATAAAGTGAAAATTTGGATTGACTTAAAAATTTTTATATTTAACCACAGTAAAAATAGAGTCAAGATATTTAAATTAATGAGTACAAAAACAATGCTACAAATAAATTATTGGAACCCATATTTAAATAAAAAAAGATATTTAAATTTAGAATTCTTAAAATGTATCTTTTCATTTTAATTTAATACCGTTATTTGCGATCTGTATTAAAATTTTACACTGCAGTTATGGCACCATTTGGCGAGCTAAAAGTGAAAAAAAATAAAGAATGCAGCCAAATGCCGCTGTCTCAGATTATACAAGTGTTATTTCTTGATAAAAATAAATATACAAAATGGTATATACTAATTTAATCAGTTATTTTTATCGAAACCGCTGTATCCTTGGCTGAAAAGAATTTTTAATCCTCATAAAAAAAAAAAAATTGTGCGTATATATGAGCAGGTGCTGCCATCTATTATTTTTGATGAAAGATATTTGTAAATTTTATTATTAAAATAATTTTTTACAGCAGATAATGTGGTGGCGTATAATATGCATTAGAAGGAAATTTAAACTTTTTTAACGTATAATCTGCATAGGAAATGAGGGTATCTTATGTTCCGTAGCATTCATCTGTTTCAGTACCTACATTTGTCTCAACAATGTAGCAGGGAAGTATAACTAGAATAAAGGAATGCAGACTAATAAAGAATTAACTTTAAAGTTCATTGGGTACAGATGCATTACAGACGTCATGTTTTTTTCTCGCCAAACTTGGCAATTTTATGGGGCGATGACTGGGTTGCTGTATATGCCCTAACTTTGGTTGGGGGATATGGAAGCATCAATATGTTCTGGCATCTTATTAGTGCACGTGATTTTTGACGTCATTACCTGGCACTATACGAAAATTTGCTGTTCTAAATGTTTTAAGCTGTTCTTTTCGTTCTAGACGAGGGGTGGTAAGGTGTCACCTTGGTATGTAATTTAGTTATGGAGGGTGTTTCCAGAAATATGGATCTTAGCTGCTCTTTTAGTTTGTATTTTTTTTTTGTTGTTGTTGTTGTTCTTATCATTTTCTGTGATTTAGTATTTTAGTTATGGTGGGTGTAGTTATTTCAGTTTTTCCTATTTTTATTCTAAATCAAACAAGATGCTTTGGTTTCGAACATTTTGTTTTGGTTCTTATTATTTTCTGGGATTTAGTTAATTTAGTTATGACACGTGAAGTTATTTCGGTTTTGAAATCGTTAAAAAGTATCAGGATATTGTAAGTTAATTCGTTTGAAACATTTTTGTTTTGTTCTTATTGTCTGGGATTTAGTAATTTAATGATGGCAGGTGTCGTTATTTCGGTTCTTACTATTTTTAAAATTGTTAAAAAATATCAAATCCAAATCTGAGGGGAGTTTTTTTTATTTGGCAAAAAAGAATTATTTTAAAGTTTTTTAAGGGAGGTGGAAGTGTTGAAAAATATTTCTGACGCTACCCTTTACAATTTTCATTTGTTATTAAGTTTATTTTGAATTTCTTTTATTACGAGGAGGGGTTGAGGGGGGGAACCTCCCCTCACATTTTAGATTCTTCATTTAGTGCTTATTAAAATGCTATATATTGTGTTTATTCTGTTGACACATATCATAAATATTACTAATCTGTTATTTATTTTTTATGTAACGTAAAAAGTGATGATTATTATACTAAATTTATTTTAACAATGCTTTAAATTGTTAATCTGTTTTTTCTTTTAAAGTTTAGTTTTGTTAATGTTGTGTTTCAAATATGCCACATGACCACCGCCATTTTTTTTTTTTTTTTTTTTATCTTTTAGAAAATACGTACCGCTGCCATGTTTTTGTACTTGGCGATTTCTCAAATCACGCGTTTTTCTGTTGGTTTGAAAAAAAAAAAAAAATGGCGGACGGGACCGGCACCCATAATGCATCTGTTCCGTTCATTGAAAAGTCAAATCAAAATGTTTAAATATGAATATAACCTCAAAACTGTCAAAATTGCACGCGTGTCCTGCTTACTTGTATGATATCTTTGGTGGTGGTGGCTGCATAGTGAAAGACAGTGTCTCCATTGACGTCAGCCACATCGAGACGGGCATCCAGGTCCACAAGACACATCACGGAGCCCACATGTTGAGCCTTCACAGCTACATGCAGGGGGGTCATCAGAGTAGCTTCGCAACACATATTCACCTGGCTGAACACAACAAAAAATATTCATTTTGTTTTCTTAAACTATTTCATACAGTACTGCTGCTGACATAAATGTTGATGTCCTATTCAAATAAGTTTCACTGGTAATTAACCCTCTGACTGCTCAATTTATAAACTGATATTTATTTAAAAATTGCGTTTTTTTGTTGTTGTTGTTGTTGCATATTTTAAGTATATATATAAATTGGAGAATTGAAATACTAATTTCTTTTCTAAGAAGATTTTTTATATTGACTTTTATCATGAGAAACTAAGCTTTCAGAAAAACTAATTCTAGATGTTATCCCATAAAAAATTTATTTTTTAATAAATTTCAATTGAAATACAATTAATTTCTATTTATAACATACTATCTATAATTCTATTACCTAATATAACTATAGTTCTAGTCATATAATTCTATTTATTACCTAATTAAGTGTCTAATACTGTATATAATTTATTCCACTGGCTAAACGGTGTGAAGACAGAATGTGCTTCTTAATAAAAGAAGAAAAACACATGCCCGTAAAAATCGCGGGATGAGCAAATTTTGCTACATTTAAATCGCCCGTGGAAATCACAGGATAAGCAGTCAGAGGGTTAACCTCAAGCTCATTTTGGAAAGGATAAAAAAAATTAGACTTCGTTATTGACTCGGCTAACAGAAACCTTGGTTAATCGAGGTTCTACTGTAATAATTTTTGCAACTCATAAATTGTCTTGTAAATTGGTAGATAGTAATAATGGGCATATTATAACTCATAATCTTGATACTGTTAATGATCTAGAATTTATAAAAAAAGATTAATATCTTGTTGTATTTTAATTTCCAAGTAAATTAAATTTAAAAAACAGATTATTAAACAATTCGTATACAATATTGATTTGTTTATATATAAAATTTCAGTATTCTATAACAAATTGTAGCTTATTTTAATTACTGGGAAGAAACTAAAAAATTATATTAATTTAATATCTTCCTTAATAGAAATAAAGGAAAGCTATTTCAGACACAAAATGATTTTGTATTGACTCCAACAGTATTAGCAGACATAGTATCCATTCCTTTATTCAAAATCGGGTCATTTGTGTTTAGATGGGCTTTTATTTCTTCCAATATTGCATTTTCCCGTTCTTTCCATAGGTCACTTTCAAAAGCTTTATTTATTTCACTTGTAGATAACATGGCAAAGATCATCTAGTAGATAGTCATCGGTCTATTTGGAAAGTTTTCGGGTTCCTTGTGGTCGGTTTGACAAATTATTCCAAATTTCTGGGTCATTGTCTGTACTTATATTACAATCATATGTTGAAAGTGGTGGTTCTATTTCATTCTTTGGACTTGTTCCTTCTTCATCAGAACTTAACCTTTTACAGGCCGAATTCAGATCCAGATATACTTTAAATTATTTTTTTGCATATCTCGCCTTTTGATGCTTCAGTTAAGGTATGTTAGTCATTTAATTGTAAGAAAAAAAATTTTCTTTTACAATTTTCATGATGTTCCCAATTGGGAACATTGGCCATTTCCGACTATACACTGGATTAACTATTCAGTAGAATGATATATATATTAAATAATAATAAAAAAAATAATTAGAATGAATTTAAAATTTATTTTTAAATTTATGCACAGATATTAATGAAGTTTAAAGGTTATAAATTTAAATGAAAACAACATTTTCTTAAACAAATATCAAAAACATGAGTTTATACCTTTATGCCACGATATATTGAAAAGCAATGGTGATGCAATTTTTTCTTGCACTCATTGTAAGCTAATCTTGCATTTAATGTGAACTGTTCACATCTACCTTGTGTTGTTTGTACACGAAAATGGCCATCACTTTTTCTCTGTGATCTTTGGGTCCTGGTTGATGCTAAACTTTCTCCTTGGTGCAATTTTTAGAAGAGTGGTTGTAACTTGTCGACGAAACTCCAGATGGGTTAGATTGTTATTTTTTTCATGTGTTGCTGAATATAAAATCCAACCAGCAACAACAGCCATGTTTAAAGCATTAACAAATAAATTCCACCACCATTTCTTACTACGAAGCATTGGGCGGTAGCTGCCTAACATTCTATCTAGAAGGTCAACTCCTCCCATTCCAGTATTATATTTATGTATTAAATTTGGCTGTTGTAAGTCCACACTTTTTTCTTTTCTTTTCTTGAATATCTTTTCGTCAACTGTAATGGGAGATGATTACAAAAATTTGAAGAAACCGTCACTACAGAATTGTCATTACAGCGGCATAAAAATACTGATCTGTCACATTGGTAATCAAATGAACCTTTTTCTAGTATTTTCCACTGTTTTGAGAACATCAATGGGCATATTTTTATGCAATGTTCACGGATAGTTCCAATAGCTTTTATATTTCTACCAGCAAGGTCCTTCCTCAAATCATAAATAGTAACCGTAGAGGAAATTATTTCGTCGCAGTATAGCGGCAACAGTCTGTTGTTTCCAATTGGGAACATCCATAATTAATAAATTATTCCAGGTACGTTTCTGATTATTAATGTCGAATTTCATATTTTTTTAATAAATTAAAGTTGTTTTAAGTTTATGAATCGATTTTTGAAGCACTAGATGTTTCTTTACATTTATATGAATTTTTAATTTGTGCTGTAAAGAAAATGATGAAAAGGGTCCTTTTTATGATTTTTTATACATTTTTCTATTAATCATAGAAATATAGATTCCATTTTAAAAAACGAGTAGACCTTTTACTACATTTGCTAATTTTTTTGTATCAATATTGATGAAATTTAGTTTTAAATAATTTTGTTAATATTGTGTTCCCTATTGGGAACAATAGACTGTAAAAGGTTATGATACAGAAGGTCGTTCACACTTTATGGATACAATTTTGATACTTAAGTTGGAAGTAAAATGCCATATTTTTATTCATGATTTGCTTCTATCTGATGCCTATAAATCTTGACAATAGCTCTGGATCAAATTTTACACCAAATTAAACTTTTTCTTAGTACAGGCATCTCCTATTCCTCTTGTTCAAAGTCCTTACAGTGTTCTTGAAGTTGCAGATAATTGTTACACCATTCAGGGCTCCCACTCTTTTTCCATAACAAAAATTAAGGACTTTCTAAGGACCAAAGTGACTTTTTATAAGGACCTACTTGAAATACACGACATAACGACATAAAACCTATTTCCTAAGGAACCTATTTTAATAATTATGAACCAGACAAGGCATGTTCCATAAATGCCCTACAATATTTCAGAACTAAGTGTTTAAAAATGCCTAAAAATTATTATAAGATAAAACTATTTGACAGAAACATTTTGAAAAATGTACATGAAAAGTTTTTGGAGTGATCAAATTAAAAATTATTTGTGAATAACATAATATTATAAACAGTACTTTCTGAGTATTTAAAAATGACTGTCTATATATATATATATATATATGTGTGTGTGTGTGTGTGTGTGTGTGTGTGTGTACTACCTGATTATACCCGACATTGCCTGGGAAAGAAGAAAGTTTTAGACTTTTCTATTACATTCAATGCAAAGAAAATTAAACCTCCATAAGTAATTGAAATATCTACAACCTGCCCCCGACCTTCATGCTTCAATTAATTAAAATCTGCTTGACTGTTAGGAAAAGGCAGCTGACTTTATAAACCTTTTCAGTATGCGAAAGATTATTTGTCAAAAAAGTTTTCTTTTTGACTTTTTATGGTCATAAGACCATAAAAAGTACTAATAAACTAAAAGTATTTTCATGATATTTTACGTATATTAAGTAAAGGAATTTTGATTTAATACAGAAATAAACTAAAAACATATGTATTTAAGGATTTTATTTATTATTAATACTGCAATTTTGTATAAAAAATGTAAAAGAATGTTATGAACATTAACAAATGTTTATATATTCTTTGACCAGTACTTATCACCTGTACTGACGTTCTTAATTAGAACCGGTTTGGGGCAAGTTTAACTCCGAACTTACAAAACCAGAAAGTTTGGAGAGTACGGTAAAAATTGATAGGAAATCACATAACGACGGATAAATTGTTCAAGTTCCAATTTAAAAATTAAGGAGTTTTTAAGGACCTTTGACAAAAATTAAGTAGTTTTAAGGGCCCTTAAAAATGAAAGCTAAAATTAAGGAGTTCTTAAGGACTTTTAAGGATCGTGGGAACCCTGCCATTTTATAATAGGAGGGCCTTACCTCTGAACAATTGGGTTTCTAAAGCATTCCAAATATCCAAAGTGGGCAGCAACATGAGCTGCTGTCCAAGTGGGTTTCTCCCTGAGAAGCTGCGAGACGCTCTGCAAGGCAAACTTCGAGGTCGCAATGTCTGGCACACATTGCACCAGTAGGGGAAGGCGCTCACGGAATTGGCAAAATGCCAGTTGGGCACACACCTCGTCTTCAGTACGCAGAATGCTGAAAATATATTCATCTCTTAAATTACAACATTGCACATAAATTACACAACTTCACCACTGATTGTGATATTACAAATAATTTGACATTGTAAGTATTTCAATCGATTTTAATACTTGCATTAGACATTTTCACTGCTTATAAATCTGAATAAAATGCCAAAACCTAAAATATGTGTACAGACTAAATCATAGCTACCAACATACTAACTTTACAATTTCATATACTAAACATGCAACCTAGACCAAAAATGAATCCGCACATCTATATATACAGTTTTAACATATAATACTATGACAAATCCTTATCAAAGAAAACTGCTTATGAATTCTGTGCAATTATATGATTTATTACACACAAAAAGATGAAAGAAATATTAAGAAAGAACTTAATGCACCCATTATTCTTGATTATGCTTCCTCATGAGCACTGTCCGACAAAACCCGGGCAACTAAAAAAATGTCCCTGGTGACTTGCTTTTGAAACTGAATTGCTTTCTCGACATTTTGCTGATTGCCTTGCTATCAGTGAAGATGATATTTCTAAAGTTAATGATGAATGGTATGCATTCAAAGTTCTTTGGAAAAACGTATCATTTAATTCTTTCTTTGAAAGGTGTATTTTGATGGACAGATTTCCAATTTAACAAATCTTCTTCTAATTGTAGAGAGCCAGTGGCATTAGGGTAGCACTTCGCGTTCTCAAGCCACAGGTCCGAGTTTCGATCCCTGAGCCGGGCAAGGTTGACTCAGCCTTTCATCCCTTCAGTGGGTAGATAAACTGATGACTAAACATGCTTGGGAAATAAACACTGGAGGTTCCGCGTAAGGCTGCCCATCTAACCGGACCCCAGGGCCTTGGTATAGGAAACAGAGATTGACCCCGTATGCCCTGGCCCCCTAGGGGCTGTTGCACCAAGAAGTTTAGTTTAGTACTGACCCTTCCTGTTTCACCATCTTCCTGTAAAAGAGGTTTCAGTCCAATGAATATCATCAAAACAAACTCCGTTCCACTTTAAGGAGAGAATCTTTAAATAGCCTAATGTTTATTCACCTAAATGGACCATCTTTGCAGGAATTCAATTCATCGATGGTATTTCAGAGCCAAAACTCAAAGGACACTGTTAATGTTAATAATTTCTTTTAAGATTTATAGTTACCTTACTTAATATAATTTTCCATTGCATAATATAATCAAATAAAGATTTTCCTTGTGCTTGTCCTGTTGTAGAAAAAACCCTATTTGATTATGAGTGGCCCATGTTTCATTTTGCAGTGAATGCGTTAAAGTCATTAAGTTGAAGAAAGAACTTGTGCCAAGGGCTCCTAAGAATTTTTCCTGGCTCCTCAAATTTTACAACTTTTGTCAGTCTCTGCTCATGAGCTCATAAATAACTGTGTATCATAGTCAAATGAAATCTTTAAATTAAAACAAAATCTAGAAGATTGCTACTAAAAAAAAAAAAGAATATCTTTTACATGTATGTTGCCAAGAATCTGTTTCAAACAATTCTAATGCATTTTAGCTTCTAAAGTTTTTATCAATGATGAAACTTTTTAGACAAGATAGAAACATGGATGTTATTTTTAAATCCGTTATAATTAGCAACCCTATTACAGGATGACTCAGAACCTTAAAATAGGATGGTGGAATAAATAATATATATTTTTATTAGAAATATAACATTTTTGTAGATTTACCTGTTTGTATATCATTTGGTTTGGAGTGCTACGGTCTACTTTTATGCAACACGAGGGCTAATGATACTGGGACCTACAGCTTAAAGCTAATTCTGAACGGCTAAGAACATCCACGCCACTGTGGGATTCGAACCCATGCACTCCGACCCATCGGCCATTGTTTGGTGTGTATTTCCTTTGGAGCTCTGATTTCTAATATGTTACTTTTCCTCTGTCGGTTTTGTGACTTAGAGTTCACGAAAACACTGACATTATATGTTGTTTACACATGGGATAATTTGTTTAATTTGTTCTTGTTCAAAAAATCGCATAAAATTTTTTTTATTATATCTGATATTAAGAAGTCATATTCTAAACATTATATCAGGGGTAGGCAACGCGGTGCCCGCGGACGCCATGGCGCCCCCGATCGATTTTTAATGCGCCCTAGCTGGACTAATGTAAATGTATGATAGCCAGAGCGATTTACTTATTCTTGTCAAACGGCGATATACAGCAAGTAGTCAGTTGAGTTTAGGACATTCAAATGCAAGTTAGTGTTGTTGAAATCCCATCTATTGAAAAAAATCATTATCACATATCCGAAATATAAAATATACTGTTGAGAGTTTAAATTTGAATAACGAAAATTTTACTGCTACATCATATTTAGAAATTATAGATAAGCTAATAGAAGAGTTTTTTTCTAGATTTGACGATTTTCCAGCATTAGAACCCGTTCTAAGATTTTTCATAAATCCATTCAATGTTACTGAAGATGATGTCCTTGAATTAGTTTCAGTGTATTTCGAGCTTCATAATATCGAAGATCTAGAATTAGAAATAATAAACTTGCAAAGTGATATTATTTTAAAAGCGCATAGTAATGATAAAATGTTTTGGAATTTAGTCGATGAAAATAAGTATCCTATTTTAAGGAAATGTACGCTAAAAATTTATTCATATTGTGCAACATACAATTGCGAATCTTTGTTCTCAAATATGAAAAATTTGAGATCAATATACCGAACAAAGCTTAATGACTCACATTTAGATAATTGTTTAAGGAACGGGAACTCTAAATATATCAACAATTATAAGAAATTAGCTGAAAATATGGACACCCAAGTTTCACACTGAACTATATGTAGCATTATGTATGACACCAACAAAATAAAGTTATAAAAAATCTGTTTTTTTTTTTTAATGCCTATTTATACCTGTTGATTATCTGTAAAATATGCGCCCTCGGTGATTTTCAAATTTAGTATTGCGCCCTTAAGAACAAACAGGTTGCCAACCTCTGCACTGTATTGTGCAACTCTGTATGAATAAAACAACTAATTGCAGTGAAAAGATATTTTTCAGCATTTCTAAAGATCCCAGTATATGTGAAACTTTAACTAATGCTATGAAAAGAGATGAAAAATTAAATCACAAATTATCATATTAATCATCTCTTTGGGTTTGTGAACACCATTTTGTTGTAATTTATCCTTTTCTTTTCTTTCTTAATATTACGCTTAAAAGTACTGTTCGTTAACCAGGGGATTATTTTCGGAGTATTTTCACAAAGTTTAGGTTTTTTATAATGAGTTTATGAAGAAGAATATAAATTGCAATGATTACATAAATGATAACTCACAAAAAAAAGGTTTTATGTATTTTTAAGGTATTTAAATATTTTCTCTATAGATACCTTCTTAAATATAATGGTTGACACTACAACATTTTTCTATTAAATTGGGGGCTCATTTGAAAAAGTATGATATCTTTAAAATACTCTACTGATATTACTTTAAAAAGGTATATTTGATCTCAGAAGCTATATAGCAGGCATGCCTAACACATTTAAAAACTTTTTGCAACCCAATCGAAGTTTCAACTGTCTATATAGCTTTAGTCATTTCGACTATATGCAGTTGAAACATAGAATTTTAGTTGTTAATATTTGCAATAATTATAATCACATATTATGTACGTTAAGACTTGATAGTAACCAACGTAAACATGGTCTTGGAGTAGGGTTGGGCAGGTTAAGTTGAAATTTGAGTGTTCTAGAATATTCTGTGCCATTACTTCTACAACTAGCTGACTCGCGCTATGTGCACATGCTGTGTCCGACCAGTCAGTGGAAGTTGTATGGAAAGAAAGTTATAAATTATGGCTACTGTGAAGTTATCATTACTTATAAAGGAAAATTAAAGTATTGTTTATTTAGAAAACGTAAGCTAACGATGCGTTTGAAATTCTAACCTCCAAAATGTTTAATTTGATGTATAAAACAGTTCAGCAGTGATATAAGTGAACTTTTGGATGACTTCTAGATTTATATTTTTCAACAGATATAACAATGAAACTGAATCAACTAAATCAGAAGTTACAAGGTTAAAATAAATGAATGAAAACAAATGAAAAAAATGCATATTTTGACTATTGCACAATAATAAAGTATTTTGAATAATTTGTTGTTTTATTTTTATATGTGCAGCCACCTCAGTTCAGTAAATTGTTTTTTGGCCCACCTACTGATTTTGGTTGGGCACCCCTGCTATAGACACTTTTTTATTTAACACTTATATTAGGCAATAAAACTGTATTACTATTTAATATATAAATCAAAAGTAGTAATACAATCTTTAAGTATAGAAAAATACTATGAAGAATCTGAACATTGCTTACATTTAAAAAAGTCATTTGTGATTTTTTTAATAAATAGTAGAGTGAATCTAAACATTTATAATTCAAGAAAAAACACACAATTTCAGATTCCAACACAAACAAAATCTAGACATTAAATTTTCTGAAATTTATACAACATTATTTCCATCTGCCATCAAAAACAGATTACATAAACATAAAATAGGCAAATATATATTTACTCTTTTTTTATTACACTTACTGTTCATGCATCTGTACATACCAATTTATACTAATATAATTTTACAAAACTTCTTCATTCATTTCAATAAATTCAGGCTTGCAACTGCTGAGGTACTTTCAAAAAGGTGAGAAAAGTGACAAATAATACAGAATAAGTGACTAAAAAATGACTAAACATTGAGAAAAAAGGGATTTTTTTTTCTCCTCTTGATTACAGATGCTATTATTAAGATTTTTCTATTTATTTTAACTCTAAATCAAATGATTCATGCAAAACATGATTTTAACGACAAATACAAAAAAGGTTAAAAATTTTGTTTAACACAACTCAACATTGCTTTTTTTCGAGAAAATCTATAAATTAGATTTGAATACACACAATACATTAATTTTATAATCACAATTTTTTGCATATATTAACGATGTTTTAAAATATGTACATAGCTAGATTAGAGTATCTAAACAAAAATGGTGAAGAAAAAGAAAAAGAGAAATGTGTGCTTTGTTGTAAATTACTTTAATGTATTAACCCATTAGCTCCCAGTGATCTATTTTTAGATCGCTAAACATAGCTTGGTAAACTCGCTTTTAGATGACCTTAAACCCACCCCACACATTCTATACTGCACAGGGGGCAAGACAAGGCATGCACCTGTTTACCAACAAGTGGTTTTCTTGTTTTGTTTATATCATTGATCTAAAGCGATAAGATAAAGTTTGTATCGCCCTTTCGTTCCGCCGTTTTTCTACGTTTCTTAGCATAAACACTGAAAACAGCTAAGTAATAAGCGAAAGTTAATTTTTTTTTTGGCGATTTAATATCTTCATAGATGTAGCTATCAGAATATAAACCGATGTTATCTTAAAACAAATATAAATAGTAAAAATTAGTGTCAAAATACTGCTGATCTAGAAATAGATCACTGGGCGTTCGGGCGTTTTTTTCCTGACCCTGGTAATATTACGTTTTTTCACCTTTAGATATGAGTTGAAAAGTATTTAATAGCTTTCAGGATGCAGTTGATTATCTGTTTTCTGAACAAATTAAAGAGGATATTATTGCCATATCCACTGATGTAGATGAACTGACAGATGAAGAGAAAATAGATGATAAGTTACATGCTCCATTTGTAAATGATATTGTTGGTAACATAGAAGTAATATCAAAATATGAGTGTGATTAAATAGATTTACCTTCAACGTTTAAGAGGAAGCCTAAAATATTAAAAACAGAAAAGTCAAAAATTGTTTGAAAAAAAAAACCCGAATTATACCAAATGGTCGGAATTAGGGGAAACGTATAAGAATAATATTGTGGCAATGGAAAATGATCTTGCAAATGCATCTTGCATCATTGCTTTGAAAAACTTTTTTTCTGATGAAGTATATAACGTAATTGTGGATGAGACTATTTTCTATGCTAAAAATGTCAAAAACGACCATGATTTAATTATCACTAAAGAAGATATAAATATATTTATAGGGTTTTTGATATATTTTGGCTATCTTACATTTTCAAGTGAAAGATATTATTGGAGTGATGTAGAAGATTTAGTGATAGGTCTTGTACAGGACTCTTTTAATAAAAATGCTTACCTAAAAATAAAGTCATATATTCATTTCCAAGACATTTCAAAAGCAGATGAACGTAAGAATGACAAATCAAGATAAAACTCCTTTTGGAGAGAATAAGAGGTAAAATATGGTACTGGTGTCTATTCACTCGAATAATTGATATGGATGTAGTTAATGCAAGTATTCTGCACAGAAATATTCATAAAGGTGATTCTATGCCCATGTAAGATTTTCGAAGAGCTGTTGCTGTAAAATATCTAAAATTGGGAATCGGAAAAAAAGTTTTGAAAGGTCGACCTTACAGTTTTCCTTCATTCTCAAAAGCTAATCTCAGTCATGATGTTCGCTTTTATAAAAGGGATCACAATATGGGACAAAGAAAGGGCAAAAGACGCTGTCGACTTGTAGGGTGCCAAGGAAGTCCCCTAACATATTGTGTGAAGTGCGATGAAACTTTATGCAAGAAGTGTTCCTTCAAATTAAACACTAAACTGTAGAAACATTGAAATTTTATTATTTTAAAATAATTAAACTTTACTAAGTACATTCTGTAATATTGTGAAATTCTGCATAAATAAACGTTTTTTAAAAGAAAATGCATTAGTTTTTATCTATTTGGTTCGATTTTACCACGTTATTGAAGTATTAATGATTGTTGTGTATTTGCTAAAATATATCCTCCGAACGCCCAGTGATCTATTTTTAGATCAGCATTTTTAAAAAAAACTAAGGTACGTATTGATAAAATTCGATAATAATATTCATGTTGATGGTAAAAGACACCCAATTTATGAATTACATGTCAGTGCGTCAAAATAAAATAATTTGGGCGTTAATGGGTTAAATGTACATTTCAGTACAACTGTAAATTTCAGGAACTTCTTTACGACTTTTTAAAATCACTCAATTCAGGAAACCATACGACTAATTACATTTTAATAAGAAAAATAACATTAGAGCATCCCATTTTTGGTCTTTTATTAAAATATCTTGTTATTAATTCAGATTTTCTTTTTTCGACAACAGACTTTTGCTGTGATACACCATGAAAAAAGTGACTAAAAATGATCAGTTGTAAAAAAATGACTAAAGGTGAGAAAAATGACAGAATTGCAAGCTTGTAAATTATTTAATAAAGAAACCTCAATGTATGAGAGTTACGATCGTTTTAATTAAAATAATAAATGAGATGAATCTCTTTTGAATGAGAATAAGAAATGATTGGTATTTTACATACAAAAAAAGACGTTAAACATAATAAATGGGGATTTTTACAATGGTGATCTTTATAGAAATACCTGATGGGGGTTTTAATACATAATCTAAGTGTTTTGATTCATGAATGCTTTTTAATATAATATTTATGATTACAAAATTAAAATAATGTTCAGATATTTTTATTTTACCAGATCAAAATAACATCCGTACATAACTTAAAATTAAAAGAAGTATAAATACCTTCTCCCAATTTTTTATTAAAACATTACTTCTATCGCAATACATAAAAAGTGATACTACAACAGCAAATGTGCATTGTGCATAAATATAGATATGTTTGAAATGTTGTCAATGTCTACAAATAGAATAACTGTGGTGAGTTCTAATAAAACATTTATACATTTGAAGTACATTAAGATAAACGGAAAAATGTGAAAAAACTAGCATATAGCCCGTCATATGACGGGATAAGTAACATTTTTAATTTTCCAGAATTGTAAAGAACCCTATGAGGCACGTAATTTTTTTTTTTTTTTTTTTTTTTAACTGAGAATTACCTTTCAACAAAAATAATCACATATGTACTTAATTTATTATTTAAGTCACATAAAAAGAATATTTATGTAATATCTAAGTTTAGTGATAAAATGTATGAAAATAATGCAGAAAAGATTTAAATAATTTAAAATAAGAAATGATTCAATGAGATGGTTAAAGGAATGACGTCATAATGCTAGAAAAAAATTGTTATTTTTACCTATTTATTATGTGATAAATTGATAAATTTAATCGCTTGCTCTTAAAATGGGGATTGATATAATTGCATTAAACGCTCGAAAAGGGGACGGGGTGGATTTCGAACATTTTAAAGAGGACAGTATTTTTCGATGTGATGCGAAGCTTATTCATACCAATTTACTTCAGAATCGGATCTATAGTTTAGGAAAAGATAAACTTGACTCGCTTTGAATTTTGCAAACCCTAACTCATCAAAAATCCAATATGGATGCTCTATCCATTCCAGGTCCAACAGCTTCATAACTTCGAGGACAGATAACTTAGGCTATTATTACATTACGAGAAGAAAGTTTAAGGATACACAACATGAAATGTTTATGTGGCCAGGGACATCCGTAAAGCAATACGTGAATTTAATAAAATAAAAATCATAAAAAGTTGAAAAAATAGTAAAAATTTATTTTAAAAATAATAAAACAACTTTCGGAATAAGAATTTAAAAGAAAAAGCAGAAAATATTAAATTTATTAGACATTAAAAAAATTGGCTGCGTCGGGGACAGTCAACCCGAGAGGTATGACGATCAAGTGGACGAACATTCTACCAAACGTACAACGCCTGCACGTTATGAGCGAACTAATTAGAGTATATAAAGGTTCAAGTAGAAACAGTCCAGAAATTTAAATATTACTCTCCGCCTTTGCCATCCTGTCAAGAATGAATTTTGTATAGAAAAAGAGGAAGAATAAGGCTTGAAATAATAGCATTAAACGCTCGAAAAGGGGGGACGGGGGATTTTGTACTCGATATCAATTTTGCTAACCCTAACTCGTCAAAAATCCAATATGGATGCTCTATCCATTCCAGGTCCAACAGCTTCATAACTTCGAGGACAGGTAATTTAGGCTATTATTATATAGGGGATATTTTACATATTGGCCAGGAAAACACATTTAATTCTCTTTCTTATACATCGCTGGTTGGTGTTGAGTCATATGACATTTCATGGAAAGATGATTGCTATCCTCTTGAGACGTTAGACTTCTAAAAGTGGGTCCAAGTCTTTTAAACTCAGGGGCTTGATTAGAATTTCCCCCAGACATAAAAAGGGCAGGTGTAAAAGGGCACTCCATCAGAACAAAAAGGGCAGGGTAATTCTGGGTATGAAGGTACTCTATCGGAGCAAAACTAGCTTTTTTTAACGGAAAAGATCTTGTTTTTAAAATTTCTTGATTACTATAGGTTTAAAAAAAATTAACTATTATTTTGCAATTGTTTCAAGTTCATTTTATTTTATTAAATTTTTGACTTGACCATGTGAACGGGGATATTTCGAGAAAGAATCGGAAAACAGAGCATAGGGGTGGGTGAGCTGCATAAAGTTGTTTTTCCTTTCATTCATTAAGGGAATGAATTTGACCTAAGCGATTTGAGAAAGGGGGAAATTGGCCAAATGGATTGCCCAAAAGCAGTGAAACATGCTTCTGTATTTTTACTCGGCTGAAAAAGCATGGCTTTCTGCAATCTCGGCAGATACTACAATTAAATTCATGCAAATCAAAAAGGGGTAGGGCACATTAAATGCATTTTCAAGAAAAGGTAATACCGAAGATGTTAGGCACACAAGAATTATAAGAAGGTATACAGATATGTGAAGTTTAATCATTTTTCGTATATCAGCATTTGCTATACCATTTGATTATCCTGTTGCTGGAATTTATGATGCTTTGAAGAATGTGCCTTTATATATATCTTGGAACTTGGATATGTCAGATTTTACACAATTTCAGAGTGGAACGTCAAAGTGTACTGTAAATAATCCAACAATTGATATGATTACTTACGATTGATATATAAACTAAAACTATATTAAAACGCAGTAAAAAGCCTGCAGTACCTTCTGCTTTGAGGAAATACGTTGATTGTACCAGTGTCTCTACTGATTTAGATAAGGATGTTGAAGAATTTTTATATTAAAGGACCTAAAGAGGAGGTAGGGCACTGTGGGGCAGGGGCAGTACCCTCCTGAAAATGCCTTGGGGAAATACTATTGACTAACATGTCCACAGGTATTGTTTGAGAATTTGGAGGAAATTAGGACCATGAACGTATTTTGCTTGCAATTAATGAACATAACAGTTCCTTGGTTGCTTGAGCCTTGATCCCGTTACCCTCTGGTTATGAGATCACTGCTTTGAGCCCAAAGATATCGATAATAATAATAGTAATATTACAAACATTTGAGACAAAAAAATATCTGAGAAAAGGCATCCAAGAACTGCTTTTACCTAAAAGCTTTGTTTGAAGTCTGATTAACATCAATCAACAAAACCATGTCTAATTTCTTGAGATCATTCTCGCCCGTCTGGTAGAGTACTAAGCAGTCCTCTCGACAAACAACCTGGTTGCAAACATAATCATCAACATGGACTTCAATCACTCGATTAGGATCGTTATTTGTAGGAGCAATTCGAGTAATCCCTTCCAGGAATCGGTGAAACATTATAGATGAGCTAAAAATAAAAAAAGGCATTTCTTACTTCCTTCTACAAAGTAAAAGAGGGTACTGTAATCAAAATAATTTCAAAGTAAATATTTATTTTGTCCTGGAGTTTGATCATTTTAAAGTGGTACGTCTATAGTACTTTAATCCTGAAACTTTAAATATCCATCGCAACTATTGCTGAACTAGCTTTCTTTTGGTATACCTTCATATATGCACAGGTATCTACATACAGGGTATCTGCCAAAATAAAATTTTTCAAATCCATGACTTTCAATAATTTAGCAGATCATTTTCCATGACTTTAAAAAGCTTTCGTTAAAGTATATATGAATAAAACTTCCGATGTACATACAAATAAATATATGCTTTTAGAGAAATTACAGGAATTTTATCATAAAAAAAAACTCTAAACTTACTTTATAAGTGTTAATAAACTCCCATACATAAAAATAAATTGTTGTATCTACATACCTAAGTTTAATCCTATGGCCATTTTTCAATCAAAATGTTTCCAATTTGAATTCGGGGTACTTTGGTATTATCCGGGTGACCATGAATAATAGCCAAATATAACCCTATAATGTTTATATACAATATCCCTAGAGATAAACTTATAATTTTGTGCAAAAATCTTAACTAACTCTTATTAAAAAATAATTAATATATTAATAAAATTTTAATCTACAATTTAAGAAAAAACCAGAATAATATCCCCACCCATTAAGCTTTCTTGTTTTGAGTTTCCATGGTGAACCAATTTTACTTGGCAATAGGGTCAATAGGATAATATATAAATACCAAACTCAGTAACTTCCAGCCAAATGACAAATAAAAATAGAATTAAAGTTGCTTTCATAAACTTCAAATTCTCAGAACGGTATTTTTAATAAAATGTTGAAACTTGAAATGCGATTTCTCAAAAAGTTCTTAAAATACTTTGTTGAAAATTGTTATGAATGCTTTTGATAGTATTTACGAGTGAATGACCTAAAAACTTTAAATTTGAATAATTTTTAATGATGTTACACTCATAGTTAGATAAAAATGTAATGAAAATTCGTTAAAAATTCAATGTGTATGATTTTGAAGAACCCAAATTTTCTACCAAACGTAAATTAAGCAAAGATTTTAGGTAATTCACTAGTCTAGTGTATAAGAAATATGTTGCATCAAAAAATATTGAAATAATTTATTAAAAAATTAGATCCGCTTTTTTTACTAAACTTTATTTATTAGAAATTTTATAAAAACTTCTCCAAGTGCCATTCTCTGTGATAATATAACAAATAAATCTAAAAATGTAAAAACATGAACCAGTTTCTACGTTTAAAGAAAAAAGTTCTCCGAACATAGACATATACCTTTATACATATTTTACTTATAAATATCTTAAGTATTTAATAAGTTGCAACTCCTAACTCATTTTTACACATTTTCAATTTAAAATTTAGCTTTTAGTTTTGTTGTAAGCAGCTTTGTAATCTTATAAAATTTACAGATATTTTCCCATTATTTAAATAAAAGTACTTTCATATTTATAATCTACCTTTAATTTCATATATAATACCATAAAATTTTATAAAATTTGATGCATAATACCATACTATTATTCTAAAGAACACCAAGTTATAAATACTGCGAAATCAGTAAATAAAATATGGGTTGTAATATTTTCGTTACAAATAAAATTGGCTTCATTTTGTAAAATATGATTCTGCATTGTGGCTTAGGTGTAATTAGAGTTAAAACGGCAATAATTAATTCTTAATTATATACGTTTCAGATAACTGAAAAGTGTTAAAACAACTATACATAATTATTTTCTACTGATTGTTACATTATTTTAATGTTTACAAGGAAAATAAATTTGTGTATGAGTTACTCAGACTGAAAAAAAAAATGTATAACAATAATAAAAGATATCCGAATGAAAAGATATAATTAATTTTACCAATCCTGATAAGAACTAGATAAGAGAACTTTAATAAGCTAATCTGAATACAAGTTGCTTAATAATTTAGTACCTACTTCTTCATTGTAAATTGACCAGCCAAAAGTAATAGTATATTATGTACCTTCTAAGGCAATATAGCATAAAAAATTATCAACTTTCAGTACAACTTAATGATTTCACGCTGGGTAATAGCATTTAAAAGTAAAGAATATCCTATCTACAATTAAAAGGTTTACTTTATGGTCGATAATTAAAAAACTATATACTGCAGTACGGATGCGATTTCTATTATAGTAATAATGCTACTTTATAAATTTATAAAAGAAAAAAATCTAAAATTGAACTAATGACTCTGCAGATTCATTCTACATCTTTAATATCAGCATGAAATGATAATAAATCTTTCTATAAATTGCATCAACAAATAAATACATTTTCAACAAATAAACTGTTTTAAAATCCATATAAGAAATATAATACTATACTAACATTAAAGAATGAATTCTAAAATTCCTAATCTAATAACAACAAACGTTAAGAAAACATTTTGCTTTGAGCGGAAATTAAAAACATTTTGTCACATGAATGTTTTCGTTTTCGGAGGAAACCGGAACATCTCCATCGTGATAAGTAACTAGTTATATGCGCATGCTCTACCATACAGTTTGACCAGTGTGTGTCAGTAGCTTTATCTTCATGGTAATGCGCATGCGTGAAGTCATTTTTTTTTTGGATCTGTTTTACGGAATGATTTAGTGGCAACCCTTGGTACACTTCTAAGGGCCGATCCCACCAAAGTCGTTTAACGCTATCCGCGATTAATCTCGGTTTAAACGGACAATTGCGTTCCCCTATTGGTTGGCGCCAAGCTTAATCGTGGCTAATCGTAGTTAGCTGTTAAACGACTTTCGTGGGATCGGCCCTAAAGGCCCCTCCACACTATGGTCCACTGCAAGCCATCACCACCGCCTGGAGAGGATTTGACTTATCGTGGCCGATGGCGGCAGACGATAAAATAGCCTTGGCGGACGATGGTTTCGGAGACAGTTTTTCTCAAAGATCAAAGACAGCCAGATGTGCAACTAAAGTGCGCAGTAGACCCCATGGACGAATCAATGCTCTCAGCTCATTTAGTGGCCCAGCGTAAGGATGCGACCCATGAACCATCGTCCAAGGTCACCATCAGGAAGTGGTGAACAATTGGCCAGTGTGAAGACTACATCAAGAAGAAGAAGAAAGAGACGAGCTGGAGTAATACATCAATGGCAACCCTTTAGAAGAGTTGTTATAACTTGCTATATATCTTTATTTTAGAGCTTAGGATAACTTACGTATCTATAAAATTTATCCCCTATATAATAATAGCCTAAGCTGTCTGTACATCTGTCCTTCAATTTATGAAGCTGTTGGGCTTGGAATGTATATAGGCATCCATTCAAAGCGAATAAAGTTTATCTGCTCCTAAACTGTCGATCCGATTTTAAAATAAATTTGTATAAATATGTTTCATATCACAACAAAAACTACTGTCGTTTTTAAAACGTTCGAAATCCACCCCTTCCCTCCTTTTCGAGAGTTTAATGCCATTATATCGATCCCTGCTTTCCCCGGTTAAGAGCAGGTGATTAAATGTATCAATTTATCACTTAATACTTAACCACACAGTTTGACTAAATCAATTCAACAAGATTCTAAACTGCATTCACAGTATCGAGAGACTTTAGAAGAGTACAAAAATAAACAAATTATTAATCGTGTACCAGATAAATCTCAGCCAAAAAACAATTTTTTTACCTGCTTCATAGGGTACTTTACAATTCTGGAAAATCAAACATTTCACTAATCCCGTTATATGATGGGCTATATGCTAGTTTCTAATAATAGAACTTGAAAAATTTTTGGTACTTACTATTACTTTCCTTACTCACCTATTATGTAAATTTGTAAAATACCAAAAAGCTGGATTCAGCAGGAAACTGCATGAGCCACTCTACAAGAAACAGCCATTTAGTTTTATTTACAGTTATTTTTGGGTTTCTACTTCCAAAAACAGATATCAAATTGTAAGAGTAAATATCTCTTACCTGAAATTTTCCAGGTTCATAACGGGATCTCTATCTTGACGTGATGATTCCAAAAGATTCGTCTCTAAACAGGACTTTGAAAACAAAACTTGAGAATGTCTTTTAAAATATTTATTCTTTAGACAGCACAATTCAATTTAAAACAAATAAAGATAAAAGAACAGATATCATCAACTTTCGGGCAAACTAAGCCCATTTTCATAAGCTACATAGACATCACAAGATGCCTCTTTTTCAAAAAACTGCCATCAAAAAACTGTTAACAAAAACTTACAGAACGAGAACTGGCTTGTTGCCACAACGTACAAATAAATATACACATCATAATAAATCGAGATTTATAAAGTGGATCTCACATACTCCCACCTTGAGGTGTGGAAGTCCCACATCTCAACAACTATATTAGAGATCCAACCTTTCGGGAATTTTAATAGTCCGTCCTAGTCTTGTCTTATTTGGAACAACTGTGTTGTCGATGGAGTTGTCGTCGAAACACTTAGGAATAGCATTCTTCATAGAGGCGATTTTTGTGGATAATGCATTTTTGTCAGGTGGAAAAGATGAATCATTCGAAGAGATCTCTAAAGGGAATACGCGCTGAACTGGACGCAGAATTTCTCCTCGAGATGTTCTAAGTTTAATGAGTCGACACACACCGTCTTTCCCTGGCAGAATTTCTGTCACTTTTCCCAGTGGCCAGTCGATTCTTTTCGTATCGTCGCTAGATATCAAAACAATATCTCCTATCTTGATAGATGGTGAACTTTGTGTGTTTCTTTCATACTGTCTGAGCTGCCCCAGGTATTCAGAACGAAAGCGTTTTCTTAAATCTTGTCGTAACCTTTGGCGATAAACAAATCTCTTATTTAGGGATTTACTATCAAGGTGATCCAGATCAGGTATTCCAACTTCTCTGACCTCTTGCAGGAACATACTGGGAGTAAGAGGTTCTAAGTCACTTGCATCGCTACTCACATAAGTGAGAGGTCTTCCGTTGACGACACTTTCACAGTCACATATAATAGTGTTTAATTCTTCAAAGTTCAGAGATGTCTGTCCTAAGACTTTGCGAAGTATTCGTTTCACTATACCAATCATACGTTCCCAAAATCCACCCCACCAGGGTGCAGATGGAGGGATGAATTTCCAGTTGATCTTGTTTGCAGTACTGTACTTGGCTACGGTCTCCCAATTTATCTTTTTTATAAGGTTGTTTGCTCCAACTAAGTTTGTTCCATTGTCCGAATAAACGATAGCTGGTCTTCCACGACGAGCAACATATCTCCTGAATGACTGTAGAAAACTTTCAGTTGAGAGAGAAGTAGTCAACTCTAGATGGATGGTTCGAAATACAGCACAAGTGAAAATAACAATCCAGGACTTCTGATTTCCTTTTAGATAGAGAGGTCCAGCAAAGTCTATTCCTATGATTTCAAACACAGAAGCTGCTCTAAGACGGTCGACTGGTAATGGAGCTGGTGGAATGTTTATTGGTCGTGAGTCATACCTCTTGCAAGTTACACAATTCTTAATAACTTTGCGAACAGTCTTTCTATATTTCAGTATCCAGAATTCCTCTCTGAGGTTGGCCATAACTATTTGTACACCTGCATGACCTAGAGAACAATGTTTCCATCGAATAAGCTTTTCAACTATTGGATGCTCACTTGGCAACACGATAGGAAATTTGAAGTTTTTCAAATCGTCCTTCAATGAAAGTCTAGTCTTAATTCGGAAAAGCCCGTTTTCATCCTCAAGAATTTGCAGTTTTTGAAGACGTTTGTCACTTGATCCTGTGAAAGATTCTCGCTGTACTAACTTCAACAATGATACTTCTGATTGATTTCTTTCTTCCAAAGTTATGCTTCCTGATTTTCTAAAATTCTTCTTCACCTTGCAATTATTTACAAATCTATAAATCCAGGATACGACCATAAGAAGTTTATGGAAAGAGGAGAAAATATCATAGATTTTGTCTTCCCCTTCTGTATTTGTGACGCTAACAACTGTTTTCCTTTTTTCAGCATTTACAATTTCTTCCTCGGGAAAAATATTGGATTTAGGCCAATTATCCTGTGGGTTTTTCAACCAATGAGGTCCTAACCACCAATTAGACCTAGCCAAATTTTCAATGCTACAACCCCGTGAGGGTAAATCGGCAGGATTCTGATGGCCGGATATGTGATACCAATCTTCTGGGTCACTCAGAAGACGAATTTCTTTAACACGATTAAACACAAAAGTGGCCCAGTTTTCGTTCTTCTTGATCCAGTATAGAGCATTACTGGAATCAGACCAATACCGTGTAGCAACTTGCTCCATTCCTAAACTAGTTTTCACGGATTGACACAGTCTTGCTCCTATACTACAAGCTAAAAGCTCTAGTCTAGATACTGATATAGATTTCAAAGGGGCGACTCTTGCTCTAGCTTGTATTAACTGGCAATCAGTTGAATGGTCGCCTTCACTTCTCAAAAAAATACACGTAGCATAGGCCTTTTCTGACGCATCACAGAATACGTGCAATGATATCTTCCTATCACCATCATTTTTATCTAGACATCTAGGGATAGAAATATCACTTAACAATTTCAGCTGATTTTTCCATTTGACAAATTTTTTGGTCATCTCAGAAGGTAAACTAGCATCCCAGGACAGTTTCAATTTCCAACATTCTTGCAGCATTAATTTTGGTATTAATGTTACTGGACAGGTAAATCCAATAGGGTCAAAGATTTTGTGAACAATTGACAAAATAATCCGTTTAGTTATGGGTTGATCTTCTTCAATGGGATCTATGTCTCGTAAATCAACAGATAGAACATCATTTTTAGTTTCCCATTTTAATCCTAAGACAGGGACTGTTTTTGTCAATGTTAGGTCAGACTTATTGTTCTCAAAAGGGGTATGCTCCCACCCTCGTAAATTAAATTTTGCCGGACTAAGGATTTCTTGTGATTCATGAATAAACTTCACCAGCTCTTTTTCATTATCCACGCTGTGGACGCAGTTGTCCACATAAAAGGACTTCAAAAGTTTTTTGGCCGTTTCTTGGTATTCAAGAGGAACACTATTCAAATGAAATTCAAGAGTAGCTCCCAGTAAGAAAGGGCTGGATGTTATCCCCAAAAACAACCCTTCTATGTTGAAAAATTCTTAACTGCCCCTTTTGCCCATCTTTCCACCACAAAAACTTTAAAAAGGGCCTGTCTTAGCTCATGGAGTTCAATTTGCAAAAATGCTTTTTCTATGTCGGCGGTAACTCCGTATTTTCCTATTCTAAATCTGTTTAAAACAGAAGGAATCAGCTCAACCAAATTGGGCCCCTTTTCTAAGCAATCATTGATTGAAGGGGAATTCTTGTCTCGGGCAGAACCATCAAACACAGGTCTAATTTTTGTAGTGGAGTTTTCTTTGAATACAGGGCGGTGAGGTAAGTAGTGCTCTGGTTCCAAACTGCTTACTTCCTCAATAATACCCTGATCCAACCATTCCTTAAAAATGGTTTCATACTCGTCAATTTTTCCGTAATCTTTTTAAGGATTTGATACAATTTGCTAGTCTCTTTTCAGAAATGACCTTACAATTTGTTAAGGGGGGAATGACCCTCAACCCAAGGTAGACGTACTTGATATCTCCCTTCTGAATTTCTGGTCACAGTTCGGAGAAAATGCTCTTTTGCCGAATGCTCTAATTCTTCCCTGGTTTTCCTTTCACTAGGATCACTAATACCAAGTGTGTCTAATCTCCATAAATCTGAGATAGTTGAATCATTCACATGACAGGATAGAACTGTATTTGTACTGTCATTTTTTTCTACTTCTTTTGTTTTTCCCATAAGAGTCCAGCCTAATTTAGTTCCTACACATACCAATCCTGAACTAAGTTTCTTTATTTCCCCATTGAGCAGTTTACCAGCAACATCTGCCCCGATTAATAAATGAATCTCTAGGGGTGAATATTGATACAACAATTGATCATTATATGCATGCACAACATCAGTTAAAAATACATTATTACATTTCAGTTCCTTAGTATAGGCAGATAAGTTTACTCTAGAAATATTAGAACAAATGATTTCTTGATCCAAAACTTCAAAATTACAATGATAACCATTATCGACATTACTTAAATGAACCAAATATTTTTTATGGTTTTCTAAATTCTCAACACCTCCAAATAAAGAATGCAAAATAGATTCTTCATTTATGACCTCATACTTCATAAAGGTTGCAGCATATTTCGAAATATAAGACCGTTGTGATCCAGTATCAATGAGAACACGAATAAATCTACCTTTACTATTTTTTCCCCGAATTTGGACTACTAATGTTTGTAAATAAACTTGTTGCATGCATGTTTTATTAGTCAAACTCTCCGTAACAACTACTTCTTCCGACTTCTTTTCTTTATTATCCGGATATTCATCATTCATTTTACACATTATAGCAAAATGCTGTCCATTGCATTTCGAACAATTAACTTTCGTTTTACAAAAACGCGCAAGGTGTTTTGATTTATTTGTAGAATTTAAACACCTAAAACATATTCCGCGGTTTAAAAGAATTTCCTTTTTCCTTTCGTACGTTAAATTTTTTGCTGATCTACAATCTTGAGTCATATGCGATTTATCGCAAAAAATACATGCTTTATTTTTTAGTTCGTTAGGATGTGTATTCCACTTTGAACTATTGAATAAGTCTGCGGCAGTTGGTTTATCCTTTTCTCGAGAATAATGAGTCATCGTTTTTTTGTTATTACTATCTATTCCGAATGAACGAGCAATGTTTAGTTTTTGTTCTGATTCTATTTCCTTTTTGAGAAAATTTAAGAGATGAGTTAATCTAGCATTTCCGGTAGTTTCTGATGCGATTATTTCAGTGTGATTTCGCTCATAAATTTTCATCAAATCCCTGGGTAAACATGATTCAATAAGAGGGAAGAGTAATATTGAAGAAAAATTATCGTTTGCAACTCCTAATGATTTTAAAGACCGCAGATGCCCTTCTAAATTATCATAAAGCTTAGCAAGAGAATATTTATGACCTTGAGGATTTGCATTATTTATTACAATTGAAAGTAGCTCTCTTATAGTAACCTCGATTAATAAATCCTCTCTTCCGAATCGCTGTTTCAAACATTTGACAGCATCATCATAATTTTTTCCAGACGGAGGAAAGGATTCAACTAACTGTCTGGCAGGAGAATTTCTAAGTGTTGATTGAATAAGATATTGAAACTTATCGTCTTCTGCGATATCTGGACTTTCGTGTATCTTTTTAAACTGACCCCACCATTGCAGCCATTCTTTAATATTCCCATCAAATTGCTTTAATTCCAGTTCCGGAAGTCTGAATTTTCGATTTACATTTTCGGAAGAATCTTTAATTACAGTTACTTCGGTTTTCGGTTTTTCCAAATTATTCAAGCGCCTCTGTAATCTAGTTTTGGTTTCTAAAAATCTATCCTCATAAGCAATAATTGCTTCATATTCTGCATTAAAATTTTCCTGAGTGCATGTAGTATCGTTTTGAAGTATATTTAAAACCTTCGTATCTAATTCTTTTAATTCTTTAAACTTTTGTTCTAAAAGAACAATCTGTGACGCCAAAGAATCGGTGTCCTCATCTTTCTTTTCTAAAGCTTCCATTGCCTTATTCAAAGCTTTAGTAAAATTACTCCTAGTAGGAGTTCTCAACTTTTTAATGCTCTCTACATCCATATTAAAATAATCTAATCAGATATCATAAATTCTAATTCTCAAGTTTTCAATTTTTTCAGGTCCCGGCAGGGATGCCAGATTTTGGATTTCTACTTCCAAAAACAGATATCAAATTGTAAGAGTAAATATCTCTTACCTGAAATTTTCCAGGTTCATTGATGCAAAAATATTACTAAAGGCAGATATATTTTGATAAATAGAAGAGAAAAAGTGTAAGCAAGCCAACACACGCGATTCTACAGAGATTACTTATTTATTAACTTAATGTAATGTTGCCAAAACAGGAAATACAAAATACTATACAGAATAAATAAAGAAAAAGGACATTGAGGTAATAATCATAGCAATGCTTTGGCAGGTAAAAAGAACATGTAAGATTAATTTAGTTCTGACACTCCTCCTTGCCAAAGTATGCTTTATCACACATGGAAGGGCTATTTACAGAAACCCAAGTATTTTCTCAAGTTAGTTAACACCGTCTTTGAAATGTTTTTGGTTAAAACATCAGCTACGTTTTCCTTGGAATTTATATATTCCAGTCGAATCACACCTTGTTCAACGTGGTCACGGATGAAGTGATGCTTAATGTCCATGTGTTTACTGCGTTCAGATGTAGTTTGGTTCTGTGCGATGAACATAGCTGCTTGGTTGTCCACTTTTATAACTGAGGGTGATGGGATAAAGTTGGACATCCCCAGTTCCTTCAGCAGACCCCTTATCCATAAAACTTCTTTTGTGGCAAGGGCAGCAGCCACATACTCAGCTTCAGCCGAAGATAAAGCAACAGTAGACTGCTTCTTGCTGCACCAAGATATTGCAGCACCACCCAATATTAGAACATATCCACTGAAAGACTTTCTATCTACCTTGTCAGCACCCCAGTCAGCATCACAGAACGACTCAAGGGGTTTTCCTGTCTTTCTGAATGTAAGGGATAGATGTTTGGTTTCTTTGAGGTAGCGAAAAAGATGTTTGACACTTCTCCAGTGAAATTCCGATGGTCTCTCATTGAACTGACTCATATATGTTGCACTAAATGCAATATCAGGACGTGTTCCGCAGGCAAGGTATAACAGGCTACCTATGGCTTGCCTATATGGAATTTTGTCACTTTCTGCCTTTACATCTTTCCACTCCTCATCGTTTACCTTTTGGTGTTTTACAGTAGGATCCATGGGTGTTGATGCTCCCTTTACCAGGTTTAATTTGAACTCCTCCAGAATTTCTTCTATGTAGGCAGTCTGATCTAAAGTTAAGGTGCCATCAGCGTGCTTCTGGATCTTCATAGATAATATTTCACTAGCTTCACCAAGGTCTTTTGCCTTGAATCTTTGCGCAACCTTATGCTTAAATGCAGTTATTTCCTCTGGATTCCCTACAATTAACATGTCATCTACATAAATACCAAGATATAATGATTTGTTTGGATGGTAATAAATGCATGGATCACATTTTGAGCGTGACAGTCCATAATTCTTTAAGAAAGTATCAAAGCACTCATTCCATTGTCTCTCTGATTGTTTTAAACCATACAAGCTTCTTTTTAAATGACACACTAAATGCTCTTTACCTTGCTTTTGAGATCCTTCAGGTTGTACCATGTATATGTCTTCCTTGAGTAAACCATTTAGATAGGCCGCCGTAATATCCATTTGGTGAATTGCCATTTGTAACTCCACAGCGAGAGCCAAAAGGATTCTCATGGATTTTATCTTTAGAACAGGGGAGAAAGTTTCTGTGAAATCTCTGCCAGGAACTTGCGAGTAGCCTTTTGCTACCACTCGAGCTTTATATTTTATCACTTCTCCCTCAGCATTCTGCTTTACTTTGAATACCCATTTGCATCCTATGGGCTTAATGCCGGCTGGCTTTGGAACCAACTCCCATGTCTGGTTTTCGTGTAAATTGGACAATTCGTCCTCCATGGCTTCTTTCCACATTTCTGCATTTGGAGAACTCATTGCCTCTTTTACAGTGGTTGGGTTATCACAGGTCTTGACAGCAGGTTGTTCTTCACAAGTAACTTTGTATAGCACTGGATCCCCATAATAAGTTTTGGGTCTCCTTTCTCTAGTGCTTTTTCTGACCTCAATTGGGTATTTCTCACTGGTTTCAGATTCTCCCGATATTGTTGGTTCTGTATCTTCACTTTCTTCTACTGTGTCATCTATTATGGCTTCAGTGTGATCAGCTTCTGTGGTGGTACAACTAATGGGTACTTCAAATGGGACTACATTTGCTTCAGTGTCCGAATTACACCCAAGATTTAAATTTAAGGCTAATTCCCTCTTCTTTTCTTGACTAGCTGTCTGGCTCCTCCTCAATGGAAAAACGTTCTCTTCAAATTTGACGTTCCTGCTCACTAGAAACTTGTCTTCTTCGATGTTCCAGAGCTTATATCCCTTTACACCTTCAGGATATCCTATGAAAACACATTCTTGAGCACGTTTCCCTAACTTCCCTCTTTGCTGTGACTTATCAATTTGAGCGAAGACTCTGCAACCAAAGATTCTCAAGTGACCAATTTGCACAGGCTTCTTGGTCCAAAGCTCTTCCGGTATGCTTCCCTGGATAGCTTTTGATGGACACTTGTTGCGCAAATAGCAGGCGGTAGTCACGGCATCTGCCCACAGTTCATGGGGAATGTGAGAGTCCAGGAGGAGACATCTAGTCATGTCAAATAAAGTGTGGTTCATTTTTTCGGCGACTCCATTTTGTTCTGGTGTCCGAGGAACTGTAAGTTGCCTTGTTATCCCATTTTTCATTAAGAAATCATCAAATTCCTTGCTAACATATTCACCTCCATTATCACTTCGTAGAGTAGTGATTCTGAGTCCGTGGAAGTTTTCAGCACATGTTTTGTATTCGATGAATTTTTCAAGGACTTGATCTTTAGATTTCATGGGTTTAACCACAACGTACCTTGAATAGTCATCAACAAAGGTAACAATGTACTTTGATCCACCTTTTGATGTAGGTGTGATAGGTCCGATTACGTCGCTGTGTATCAACTGAAGTACTCTCGTTGAACTTTCAGTTTTTTCCTTAGGGAATGGAGTCTTCTTCATTTTTCCCAAGACGCATGTTGAGCAGACAGTTTCTTGTTCTGGGATTTCCTTGCACGCCTTATTAGAATCGTCCCTTTTTAAAAGTTTCTTAACTGCATCATTATGTAAATGTCCTAACCTTCTATGCATAATTTCTTCATGTTTAGAAAGGTAGATTTTGTGCGTTTGTTCTTCTTCAATTTTGTATAATCTTCCTTGCCTGTGTGCTGTGAGGATAACCTTATCTTTTTGTCTAGGGTCCCTTATGGTTGCTTTGCCCTTCTCAAAGGAAACAATCATTCCCATCTCTTCTATTCTTCCCACTGAAAGAAGGTTACCATCAAGCTTGGGGACATACAGGACATTTGCTAGGTGAATGGCATCTTTTCCGCATTCTCTGACAGGATTCAAAACAATGTCTCCTATGCCAGAAACTTCGATTTTTTCAGAATTTGCTACCTCAACATGGGATTTCGCTGATGCTAAGTTTGAGAACCTCTGCTTTTGAGAACACATGTGTTCAGTGGCCGCACTATCCAAATACCAATCGCAGACGGGTTTCTCACCACAAGAATCAACAAATAAAGCTTGATATACATTGGAAACCATTTTTGCATGTGGTGTTTTAGCAGCAGAGCAGTTTCTTGCAATGTGACCCCACTCACCACAAGAAAAGCAACGGGTTTTTCTGTCATTATTTCGCTGTTTCTGTATTGGCTGCATTGTTTTAGTTCTGTACTTATCTCCAGTTTTGAGGGCTTTCTCTCCCATGACCTCACTTGTAGCGACTTCTGGTTTCGGTTCTGTGTAGCGCAGTAACTTTTTCTCTTCAACGATGAGGCGCGACTTCACGGTTTGAGTTGACAACTTATCTTCTTCGCGTTCTAGGTTAAGGATGAAGCCTTCATATTCTTTGGGCAAACCCATTAACATAATTAGAGCAACTTCTCTGTCCGCAAATCCGTGGCCGCAAGATGATACCTTTCGGTGAAGGTCCGTCAATCGACTTAGATAAGAACTGACGCTTTCACCTGGTCGTAAAGTTACGTTAAAAAGCTCCTTTAAAAGTTGTAGAGAATGCAACAGTCCAAATTTCGTGTGGATGTCTTTTAAAATATCCCACGCTTCTTTCGCTCTTTCACAGTCGGCGATGTCATCTAAAAACTGGTCTTCAACTACTAAGAATAGGTAGGTTAAGGCTTTCTCATTATTTTTCTTTTCTTCAGGCTTTAATTCAGTTCCATAACCTGGATCAATCGCTTCCCAACAATTTTTTTGTACTAAAACAGCTCGTACTCGGATTCTCCAAGCGTTATAATTATCTCCGTCAAGTTTCTGAATCTTGATATCTTCCATCGCGTCGCTTCCAACGTGTTAGGCTTAGCTTCGCCGGCGCTGTGGATGTTACTTTTTTCTTTCAGAAAAATCAAAATATCGTCTTCATTTCTGCCAAATAACTTCTTTAGAGCTTCGTGCTGATAACGTGATGCAAAAATATTACTAAAGGCAGATATATTTTGATAAATAGAAGAGAAAAAGTGTAAGCAAGCCAACACACGCGATTCTACAGAGATTACTTATTTATTAACTTAATGTAATGTTGCCAAAACAGGAAATACAAAATACTATACAGAATAAATAAAGAAAAAGGACATTGAGGTAATAATCATAGCAATGCTTTGGCAGGTAAAAAGAACATGTAAGATTAATTTAGTTCTGACATTCATAACGGGATCTCTATCTTGACGTGATGATTCCAAAAGATTCGTCTCTAAACAGGACTTTGAAAACAAAACTTGAGAATGTCTTTTAAAATATTTATTCTTTAGACAGCACAATTCAATTTAAAACAAATAAAGATAAAAGAACAGATATCATCAACTTTCGGGCAAACAAAGCCCATTTTCATAAGCTACATAGACATCACAAAATGCCTCTTTTTCAAAAACACTGCCATTAAAAACTTACAGAACGAGAACTGGCTTGTTGCCACAACGTACAAAAAAATATACACATCATAATAAATCGAGATTTATAAAGTGGATCTCAAAGTTATCTACATATTTCACTCTTCTAGGGTTTTTCTTACAGATTACAAGCGATGAAAATATCATCGAACATTGATAAATCTTAAGGGGGAAATTTTTTCAAACATTCATGTATACATAACAGTATCAGTTATTTTAGATTTTGTTTCTGTGTTCTTTCTCTTTTCTTAGGCCAGAGCTACAACAAAGTACAAAATTTACATGCAAAGGTCATGAGTTTTTAAGCGTTATACTGTATTACCTGCTCTAGGGCAGGTGTATCACCAGAACTACTTGACTCGTTGTTACTCAATTCATGTAATTAACAACATTCAATAATTTTTTTTTAACAAAGGTATTACTCAATACAAATACAATGGAATTTTTCAAGGATTACTGTTGTATTAACTGTAATCCTTGAAATATTCCATGTGAAGGACTGATTAGACTGAGTGGGGAGAAATGAGCTTGCAAACACTCCAGCCAGTCTCTCAAGAGACTGGCTGGACCTTCCCCTCTCGTCAAAAGTTCGATAAAAATGAAGACATCTTCACTGACTGGACTGCTTCTCGGAATTCCCTGTAAAACACCTTTTGCCATACGGCTAGTATTCCAGCGCAAAGCTGAAAAACTGCTACTCACCCGTGTACAGCAAATTGGTGAGACGTCTGAATCTTACATTCAAAATGTACTTTCCCTGTGCCGAAAAGTTAACTATTCTATGCCTGAAGATGAGAAAGTGGCTCATCACATGAAGGGTATTGCAGAGGACTTGTACGAGTTTTTGTCGTCTCAGGAATATGAGATCACCGACGCTTTCATAAAACGATGCCGTCACATACAGAACCTTCATAAGCCATAGTAATCTTTTCTTTGAATCATCTTCACTTAAGAAAACTTCTCCAGGTTTTACTTCACAGTAAGTGTGAGATCCACTTTATAAATCTCTGTTTATTATGCAAAACAATTATTTAAATTTTATTTTGTCACCGTGAACTGAAAGATTTTGAAAACGATATTTATTATGATGTGTATATTTATTTGTACGTTGTGGCAACAAGCCAGTTCTCGTTCTGTAAGTTTTTTTTTATGGCAGTGTTTAGAAAAAGGGGGCATCTTGTGATGTCTATGTAGCTTATGAAAATGGGCTTAGTTCGCCCGAAAGTTGACGATATCTGTTATTTTATCTGTATTAGTTTTATATTGAATTGTGCTGTCTAAAGAATAAATATTTAAAAGACATTCTCAAGTTTTGATTTCAAAGTCCTGTTTAGAGACGAATCTTTGGAATCACCACGGCAAGATAGAGATCCCGTTATGAACCTGGAAAATTTCAGGTAAGAGATATTTACTCTTACAATTTGATATCTGTTTTTGGAAGTAGAAAACCAAAAGTAAGTCCTTTTGTTTCATGGTTGAATAAGATGCCCAAGTATTCACGACGGAATCTAAGACTGTCTGTCTAAGACTGTCGCGGTTGTCTCAGACTTTATTGATATTTCAGATGACCTTTAACATCGGTTGCATCAAGTTTATCCAAATTCGGCACTCCCGTCGGTTGAATCTCCTGTATAAACATTGATAGAATGAGAGGAATAAGATCATTGGTATCTTTCAATGAAAATGCTTCTCCTGTAAATTCATAAACCTCTAAGGTCAATCTTGGATTGTGTCATCATTTTGGTTGAATCTCTAAGGGCCGATCCCACCAAAGTCGTTTAACGGCTAACGTTTAACGTTTACTACGATTAGCCACGATTAACCCTAGCACGAACCAATGTGGGAACACAATTCTCCGTTTAAACAGAGATTAATCGCGCTTAGCGTTAAACGACTTTGGTGGGATAGGCCTTAAATGTGTCACTTCGGTGAATTCATTGTAGATGTAAAATGAGTTCTTTAACTTCAGAGCAGTATCATGATAAGAAGTAGATAAATACTGGTTTAAATGACGATGGACTCAACAGAAAGGGGCTGCAATGCAATTCAGGAAAAAAAAATACTCTGGCATGCTGATAAACACTAGTAGAATATCTGTTTTTATTCTTCCACCACAGAAATGTTAAGTATTTCCGATATTCCCTATCAACAGCTGTTCATATCTAGATATCTAGATATATCTGAAGTAATGCCTTCTTGATGTCTGATATAACACCAATTGTTTTCTCCCGAAATTTCGTAAGTACTGAAAGTATCAACTCTAGTAAATTGGAACCCTTCATCAAACAATCGTTCAATGAGAGATTACCTCTTGACTTGCAGGAAGCGTCAAACACTGGTAGTACTCTAGTGGTAGATTCATTCTTAAATACTTCTCTATGAGGTAGGTAGGGACCAAGACCCTTACCAGAATCTTCATTATTCCACTCTTCGAAGACATTAAAACATACAAATTGATTGCTTTTCAACAACTTCATGCTAGCAGAAACCAACCTTTTCCCAGCAATATCTCTGTTACTCTATACTGCACATCCAAGGAAGTTTCACCTCATATCTCCCCTCTTTGTCAATTTTTACCCTCTGGAAAGATAAACGATGGCTTTACTTTCTAAATCCTTTGAGCTATAGGTCTCAAATGGGTTCATTATACCAATAGTTTCTAGTCGTTTTAAATGTAGTTTCTAATACACTTCTAAAAACAATCAAATTTGTATATAAATAGATATAAGCTTAATTTGGAGGGGACAGGGCGTTAAAAAAAAAAAAAAAAAAAAAAAGTAAAAGCTAAACTAAAAGTTATTTTTCTTTTCAAACTTCAGAGTTTGCCTTATTTGGAGTTTGATTTTAAAAGCTCCGCTTTAACAGCAATGAATTAAATTCGGATTCAAATAAATGAAAGATATTTTTTTTATTTTTGAAAAGGTCATCATTTTCATCAAAATTCATTATAGATACTTAAGACATTTTTCTTTAATTTTAAGTATCAGTAAAATAATTATACCTAAATAAATTTGAACTTATTTTTAATTTTTGAAAGTCGAAATGAGAAGAAAAATCAAAGCACAGGGAAAATTTTTAAACACTGAAACTCTATAATATTTGATTTAAAGAAAATGTACACATGATCCTTTCTCTCTATTGGAAGGCCACTCTTGAATAATTTAATATATTTATCTGTCTTAATAAAAGAGCCATATGCAGTTGCAAGGAATAGAAATTAAAGGATTTTTGATAACATTATTAAAACAGCGTGTTGGTAAAATCAGAATATTATTAATTTCTTAAAAATCGTAGTGGAAAAATGAATTCGTATCTAAAATCCGTATTCTACCAAAATAAGAGCAATAGCTGGTACGTTAAAATTGTTATAAAAAAATTGCAAATAGCGATCAGTGATGGAAAAATTACGGTAGATCAGGATAACAACATTTCAACTCTATATATACTTTTATTGCTTGCTTTGGCAACGGTATCGTTATCCCTTTCTTTCGAGAAGATCCTTGGGAAGAAGTGGAGTCGTAAGCCGCACCTTTGAAAAAATCCAACTGTCAAGAGTGTAGGAAAATTTTTGTCCTCTCCTGATTATCTTATAAAGGATTTAAGTAACTTGTAAGAATTTTTTTTTAAATTTCTAATTACTGACAAAGATAACTTTATCACCGTTTGATGAAAGTAGATTACCTCGTGTCGCACGCCATTTTACCGGCCTTCGGTTATTGCAGTTAAATTTAACCTATTAATTGACTGTAAAATCATGGATTTTTCTTTTGTATGATATCGTCATATTATTAGTAATCAGATTTTGTCGAATATTTTGTTTTTATTTAGTGAAACCTCTCTGAGTTTTTTTAAGCAAGACTAATATGGTAGCCTTACGAAGTTAAAAAAAAATTATATTTGCCATTAATCATCTATATATTCTTTTGTAAGTAATATCTGCGGAATACCGTGATTGTTGCAAAATATTAATATCAAGTAATGTACAGTGGTAATGGCTTATAAGCAAGTATGCCAAATTTTTTCGTCTTATTAACCGTGCCATATGAAAATGGCGAACCGCGCATCTTCGCATTATGCGGCCTGTTCGGAATCAATGTACTCCCTTCTTTGTGTAATTCCTTTTTTTGTGAATGTAGTTTTTTTTTATCGTAAAGCAAATTATCAATTGCATGAATGTTTTATATTTTTTTATTTACTTGGTTCATATATTTGTAAATCACCGTGAAAGTAATCGATATTCTCAATAATTTTGTGATAAGTATTTCTTTGTTCTAATGAGTCCAATTTTTTTTTTCAAGGCAGTAATGGCCCCCATGTCCATATTTGTCGGAGGTTTGGGTGAAGATACCCAGAAGGAAGATCTGGAGAGAGAATTCAGTCGGTTTGGCAACCTGACCAAAGTGTGGGTGGCTCGCAACCCACCTGGTTTTGCTTTCATTGATTTTGAAAATGACGATGATGCCAATGAAGCTATCAAAGAAATGAACGGAGCTACCATCAATGGTGTTGCCATCAGGGTGGACGTCTCCCGCAGTGGTGGCCGCAGAGGTCGGGGTGGATTTGGAGGTGGACGGGGCCGAGGAGGAGGAGGCTTCCGTGGTGGACGGGATCGTAGTTATGATGGAGGATTCAGACGTGGCGGTGGTGGCGGCAGAAGAGGTTTTTCCAGAGGAGGCTATGGTAATGGCGGAAGAGGAGGTTATGACTCAGGGGCTGGAGGCTACCGAAGCAGATCACCCATGGGACAGAGGTAAAGACATCTGAAGTGTGAATTAATGTTTAATGCCCATTAACGATAATCTTTAACAGGATTCCCATTTTCCTGAAAAGTCCTTAAGAACTTCCGAATTTTAGCTTTCATTTTGAAGGCCCTTAAATTTTTGTCAAAGGTCCTTAAAAAGCCATAATTTGGGAACTTGCACTACTGGAAATTTCTTTGTAAATAGTAAATAAATATTTGTTAATGTTCTTCTACATTTTTTAGCCAAAAGTGCAACATTAATAGTAAAGAAAATCCTTAAATACATCTATACTGTCAGTATATTACTGCAGTAATTAAAAATTCCTTTCCTTGATATCCTTAAAAAGTATGAAAATACTTTTAGTCTATTAGTACTTTTTATGGTCACGAGCTAGAAAACTTATTATCTTTCGCATACTGAAAAAGGTTTAAAGTATAAAGTTAAAAAGTCCTTAATTTTTCTTCTAGAAAAGAAATGGGAACCCTGTTTAAGAAATTAAAATTCATATTATCCAGTTAAAGATATATTTGTGTCAGGGTCAAAGCCGTTAAACTCATTTCAAGGTTACACCTACAGATTTGGGTCACATAGTGTGAGCCAAGATAAGATTATGTTACCATGTGGACACCGTGCAGTTTTCAGCTAATTTTTTTTAGGGTGGTAGGATGAGCCTTGAACACTTTCTTCAATCTATGATGAGTGGACTTATGACTATTCTCTAATTTCAATGCAGTAGATAGTTCTGCCTGTACCACAGAGGTATTGTATGTTATTGCTACCGTGTCGATTACAGCTGGATGAAGCATCAAAATTACCAGAATCTTAATAGCGGTACTGTAGATTCTAACAATACCCAGGCTTTCAATTCCATCACTTTTCTCTCCTTTAGCCTCTTTCATTACAATTCATCACTTTTAGTCCCTTTTTTAAGTAAACAGTCACTTTTTTCATGGTGTAGCACAGGAAAAGTCTGTTGTTGAAAAAAGAATCTGAATAGCAAAATATTTTAATAAAAGACCAAAAATGTGATACTCTAATCTTATTTTTCTTATTAAAATGTAATCAGTCATATGGTTTCTAGAATTTAGGGATTTTAAAAAGTCAAAGTTCCTGAAATCTACATTGTACTGAAATGTACGTTTTACTTTAATGTACTGCTTATAGGGTTCAAGTTCATTCCTATGAAAAAATCAAATTTAATGTGTCGAAGTACTTACAAGATGATCCAAAAATAGGATGCTCTAATCTTATTTTTTTATTAAAATGTAATTAGTCATACGGTTTCCAGAATTGAGTGATTTTAAAAAGTCATAAAGAAGTTCCCGAAATCTACATTTAATACAGTAATTTACGTCAAAGCACACATTTCTCTTTTCCTTTTATTTCACAATTTTTGTTTAGGTACTTTAATCTAGCTATGTACATATTTCAAAACATGAATGTATGCAGAAAATTATGATTATAAAAATTAATGTATTGTATGGGTTCAAATCTAATTTATAGATTCTCTCGAATAGAAAGCAATGTTGAGTTGTGTTAAACAAAATTTTTAACCTTTTTTTGTATTTCACTCTAAAATCATGTCTCGTATGAATCATTTGATTTAGAGTTGAAATAAATAGGAAAATCTTAATAATAGCATCAGTAATCAAGAGGAGAAAAAAATCACTTTTTTTTTCAATGTTTAGTCACTTATTCTGTATTTGTCACTTTTCTCACCTTTTTGAAAGTATCTCAGCAGATGCTAGCCTGAATACCTCATAGTAATGCTGAGTGATTTTAATTCAAAATTTCTGTGGATTTGCTCCAAAAATTATGAGAAGTTTACTTAAAGTTAGGAAAGAATTTTCTGAAATTGTTTTTAAAAATTAAAAAAAAAAGTTATCTTTGGCCTTAAAATGTGAATTTATCAGGTAGTTTTGTGTATTTTTTAAATTTTTGCATCTTTTTTTTTTTCTGTCACACCTCAGTTATAAAGTTTCATTCATGAAGTAATTGCTTCAATGTCAAAAAACCACATACTAAAATGTCTCGAAATTGTGTAGTTATAGTAATAAAAGTAGTTCAAAGTCATTGTATTTACAATGGAAAATGGCTATTTTCTAGAAGACTACTGTGACTTTTTTTTTTTTTTACAAAATTGTTAAAAAAAACGGTTATTTGTGCTGGTTGGGTATACATACTCTTACGATAATTACATAGTGAAATAAACAACTCCTTAATTTTAGCTTTCATTTTTAAAGGTCTGTAAAACTAAGAAGTTACATTTTCTTTGCATTGAATATAATAGAAAAGTTTATAACTTTCTTCTTTCCCGGGCAACGTGGGGTATAAACAGCTATATATACATACATACACACATGTATGTGTGTGTATATCATAATCATTAAAATATGTTTTTCAGGAAATAGGGTTTGTAGTCAATCCATGTTTCAAGTATATCACTGTTATAAAATTACTTTGGTCCTTAATTTTTTTCTAGTAAGAGTGTGAACCCTGAAGTTTTTATTTTAATTGCTCTCTGGATCAAAAGGAATCCCTATGTTCTGACTGTGATAAAACTTGCTTGTATGTTTATTTTGTTTGTTTTGTTTCAGGAATGAGCGCTGGTGAAGGAGGTCCAAGTCTTACTTTCAACAAACTCTCCCAATGTACATGGTGGGCTTTTTTTCGAGTCGTTCTCATTGGTGTTTTTTATGTCCAATGGTTTGAATCTTCACTGTAAGATAGACATCATATCATTTTGTTTTACTGACTGTATTTATAATATTTAATGTTGAAAGTTTCAATAAACTCCACTTTTCCAACATCTCAATCTTACTTGGCTATAAATACGACAGCATTCATATTTCGTATAAGGGCTAAATATATATATTGCTTTGAATGTACTTACACAGCGTCCTTAAGAACTTAAAAGCTTTCATTTTTAAGGGGCCTTTAAACTAAATTTTTGTTCTTAAAAATTGGAATACGATCTATTCCTGTATAGACAAGATCTGCCATCGTCATGTCATTTCCTATTGGTTTTCTTACTTGACAGTTTTTTTTTTCTTATTTACTTATCTTACAAATTATCTTTCGTTATACTTAAATGGTTTGAAGTGTAAAGTCAGATGCTTTTTCCTAATAGCTAACAGTCATGCAGGTGTTAATTAAACAAGGCATTGGGGGGGGGGTGTGTGGATATTTCAGTTACTTATGGAATTTTAATTCTCCTTTGCATTGAATGTAATAAAAAAAAAGTCGAACTTTCTTCTTTCCCAGGCAACATTGGGTGTAATCAGCTAATATATACATACACACATACATATATCAGAGTCAATTTTAAACCCTCAGAAAGTACTGTCAAGGGTTCCGCGCACCTGGAAAATCATAGATTTAGACAATGGATTAATTTTGTCATGGAAAGTCCTGATTTTTCAAGTAAAATGAGTAAGTCATTAATCCGCTACACTACCGATTAAATAAAAATGCATTGAATGGTTTAATTCTGTTTTTACTTGTCATTTGGCTGAAGTTACAGAGTTTGGTATTTATACATTATCCTATTGCCAAGTAAAATTGGTTCACCAAGGAAACCCAAAGCAAGAAAGCTTAATGGGTGGGTAAATGGATATTATTCTGGTGTTTTTCTTAAATTGTAGATTAAAATTTTATTAATATATTTTTTAATAAAAATTAAGATTTTTGCGCAAAATATAAGTTTATCTCTAGGGATATTGTACATAAACATTATAGGGTTATGTTTGGCTATTATTCGTGGTCACCCAGATAATACCAAAGTACCCCAAATTCAAATTGGAAACATTTGAATTGAAAAATGGCTATAGGATTAAACTTAGGTATGAAGATACAACAATTTATTTTTATACTTTAACGAAAGCTGTTTATAGTCATGGAAAATGATCCACTAAATCAGGGAAAGTCATGGATTTGAAAAATTTTGTTTTGTCAGCTACCCTGTAATTATTAAAATGTTCCTCAAGAAATAGTGTTTATGTTGTGTAATTCAAGTAGGTTCTTTACAAAGTCCTTAATTTTAACATTGTTCTGGAAAAAATGTGGGATCCCTGTTACAGTATTTGGATATGCATTATGTTATAAATGCAATCGCGTTATTTTTAATGGTACGTTATCTGGTAGCAGATAGAAAAAACCTTTTTCTTTCATTTTTTTAAGTTTTACCATTTTTATCCTTTATAGCAGAAATTCACTGAAACTTGAATTGTAAAATCTCTTTCTGCATTAAAAATATAATTAATATACCTGTAAGGTTAACAAAATCATAAAGGTTGGCATGCTTAACGTCAACTATTTAAAAGAGTGAAATGTGGAGTAATCATGCATCTGAAGGATTTTATCAAGAATCTTGGTGGGCAGATACTTGGGTGTATCATAGCGTCGTATAGACCAGATTGATAAACGTCACGATTTTTTTTTTTTTTTTTTTTTTAAATCTGAATTTTATATTTCAATAGGATTTTTTAAATTTAACCATGTTTAAGTATAACATTTGATACAAGCAAATTATTGAAGTTAGATGTCTGAATCAATTCTTTTTATATAATAAAAAATACATACAACTAAAATGCATATAATATATAAGAATAATTCATAAATCATTAGAAAATAATTACTTGATTTTGTGTTTTTTGCTGCTTTTAATTATCTAGATTGTAATTTAAATAAAGGATGCTTCATGTTCATTTATACATTTTACTCCGTCAACCATAGATAGGGTAGACTAAGGGTTAAGTAATCGCTATCATTTTTATTTATGAAAATTCGAGATAAATTTCAGAATTGGTTCATAAAATTAAATAAAAGCAGGGGTGGGATAATTTTCATTACATTTTTGGGTGTATTTGTTTTTATTTTTTAGAGGCACTTAATATTTAAAAAGTCAGGGCATTCTTTTCAAAGTATGATGATGAAATTTTTACTGTGCTAGTAATGTGTTTAATACAAAAGATGAAAACAACATTTGAAGAAATAAATAACAGGCGGCGTGCAGCAGCCTCATGAAACCATCTTCGAGCCACTCGGGGTTGTCCATATTTTCTTGTTGTGCTTATTACTATACTAATAGCTTAATAATTCAATCTTTAAAAATTGATTTAAATCAATGATTTTTTTTTTTTTTTATAAATAACATTTAAATCGCTCAACCCTGTGTATAGTCATTAGAGTTCTAATAATCATTCAAGGTTTTCATTTTGATACAACAGAAATTACGTCAATCAATACAGATTTTGATCACACCTATTGCAGCTCTACAAAATATTAAATTCAGAAGTATACTGTTAAGTTTACATGAAGTTATGCTAATTTTATCATGAAAATTTAAAAAAAAAAAATGAAAATGTCATTTATGATAAAAATATTCCTCATGAGTTCCACCATCCTATTGTTGCAAATTTAAGTAATCCTGTAACATTGTGGAAAGGTATTGCTAATTATGAAGGATTTGAAGTCCATATTTCTGAGTTCGTTCTTCTATCCAGTAGCATATAGCCCATCATATGACAGGATCATTAAAATTTTTAATTTTCCAGAATTGTAAAGTACTTAATACTAGATTACCCCCGAGATTTCTTGTATACCTATATTGCCCAAAAACAGTCAAAATGACTGCTTTGTGAAAAAAATAACAAATATGTAAAGAAATTTGTTTAATATTTATATAATAAATGAAGGCGAAAGTAACTATAATTATTCATAAACCCATTTATATGTTATAGAAAAAGTCACCAAATTCTAAGAAATTGTGTCATATTTCATAATTGTTTTTCTAATTGAAATTAAAAAACAGTCAAAATGACTGCCTTGGGCAATCTAGTGTTAATGAGGCAGGTAAAAAATGGTTTGTGCTTTGACTGAGAATTATCTTGCACACGATCAATAATTTGTTTATCTTCATACTCCTCTGAAGTGTCCCTGTACTGTGAATGCAGTTTAGAATCGCGTTGAATTCATTTAAACAAACAGTCTGGTTATGTATAAACAGCAAACACACAAATGAACAAACCTCTTAAGTTTCAAACATATATAAATTAAACGTTAGATATTTATGAGTCCGTGAAATAGACTCTTAGACTTTTATGAAAATAATTTGTTGTTAATAACGTTGATAAAATTTTCATTGCAACAAAATATAATCAATGATTCAGTTTAAAATAATCACATATGTACCTCATCCAACTTTTGTCAGTTTTGCCTTTAGTTTTAAACTGAAGATTTTTATTATCAGTTTATTGTGTGTATATTGGCTGTTTTAAACATGAAAATGAATGGGAAGGGCGTTATAGTACTTTGTGACATTGCGATAAAAGAAAATTATTTGTTATATCTAAGTTCAATGATAAAACATGAAAATAAGGCATAATTTAAAATTAGAAATGGTTAAAAGAATGATGTCATAATGATAGAAATAAATGTTGTTTTACCTATTTATTATGGAATAAATTGATAAATTTAATCGCCTGCTCTTAACCGATGAAAATAGGACTTGAAATAATGGCATTAAAAGCTGGGAAAGGGGGGAGGTTTGGATTTCGAACGTCTTAAAGGCAACAGTATTTTTTGCTGTAATATGAAGCACATTTATACCAATGTATTTTAGAAATGAATCAATAGTTTAGGGGAAGATAAACATGACTCTCTTTGAATTTTGCTAACTATGGATGCCTCTATCCATTCCAGGTCCAACCGCTTCATAAAATCGAGGACAGACGGACAGATAACTTAGGATATCCTTCAGAACTCCGTAATTTTAGCTTTCTTTTTTAAGGGCCCTTAAAACTACTTAATTTTTGTCAAAGGTCCTTAAAAACTTCTTAATTTTTAAATTGGAACAAGATCAATTTCTCCGATTTGATCCACTGCCATCCTGATAGCAGTGGATCGAATCGGAAAATGATTTCCTCTCAGTTTTCTTATTTGACAGTTTTTTTTTTCCCTTAGTTAATTATTTGACAAATAAATAATCTTTCGCATACTGAAAAGGTTTAAAGTCAGCTGCCTTTTCCTAATAGCTAACAGTCATGCAGATTTTAATTAAACGAAGCATGGACGGTGGGGTGTTTCTAGGTATTTCAGTTACTTATGGAAGTTTAATTTTCTTTGGATTGAAGGTAATAGAAAAGTCTTAAACTTTCTTCTTTCCCAGGCAATGTTGGCTAAAATTAGCGTATATAAGTAAATAAATAAATATATATATATATATCAGAGCCATTTTTAAACTCTCAAAGTTCTGTTTATAATATTGCATTTTATTCACAATTTATTTTTAGTTTGAACACTCAAAAAAACTTTAGACGTACATATTTCAAAATTAATTTCTGAAAAATAGATTTATCTGATATTAATTTTTAGGCATTTTTAAAAACTTAATTCTAAAATAGTGTACGGCATTTATTGAACATGCCTTGTCTGGTTCGTAATCATTAAAATAGGTTCCTCAGGAAATAGGGTTTATATAATAAAAAATACATACAACTAAAATAAATGCATATAATATGTAAGAATAATTCATAAATCATTAGAAAATAATTACTTGCAATAGTGTTTTTTGCTTCAATAGAGTTTTGTGCTTTCAATAGTGGGTTTGTGCCGTTATGTCGTGCATCTTAAGTAGTCCTTATAAAAAGTTACTTTGGTCCTTAAAAAGTCCTTAATTTTTGTTCTGGAATAAGAGTGGGAACCCTGTAATATTTCTATATTCGTCAAAGAATGCCATTTACAGATGAAGAAGAAAATAAGGTCCATAAATATCTCAATGCCATATTAAATGTTTGATATACAAACAAAGAATATAATAGAAAAGGCATTAAAATAAGGGAAGCTTCTTCAACTGTAAATATTAAAAAATCAAGAGACAAAGTCGGTATTTTTTCACTGGAAAGTAAAGATGCGGTGGAAGTGTTACAAAAATCCAACTATGGAAGAAATTTTAAATATGAAGGAAGATTTACTGTTGAATACGAATCAATTTACATCAATCAATACAGATTTTGATCACACCTATTGCAGCTCTAATAAATAAGATTTATTTGTACAGTCTTTTATTTTTTAAAATCAGTAACAATAACTTGTAAAAAAATATGCAATCACATTGCCTTATTCAGACAATGTTCTCAGTTTATTTTAATGTAGAGTATAATTTAGAAGCTTATGTTTTTATCTCAAAGAATATTCAAAAATTCTTTTTACTCTTTACTATGTGAAATAATTATTCACTATTGTTGCATACATTTGAGAGGAAAAGAAAAATTTAAGAATATTCTTTGATGGAAAAATGTAAGTTTCTAAATTATATTGAATAACATTTTTTCAGAACAATGTTTTTATCTTTAAAAATTGGCAGTAAAAATAAAAATTAATTTTAAAAATTGTCAAAACTGTAAATTAAATATTAGAAATGATGCAAGCAATTCTCAAACTCATTTCTTAGCAAAAATTAATTTTATAAACCTTGAAACGACAAAAATGAAAATAAAAATTTAAAATTCAAGCAAAAAAATAAAAAGGAGAAAATAGAATAATAAATTACTGCCAAAGATCATACAAAATTACTGGAGTACTTTTAGTTACTACATTAGTAAATAGATGGCGCCAGTGAACCAAGCAATTTTTCCTCGAACTGTAACACCAAAATTGGCTGTCCCTATCCAACTGTAAGAAAACTCGTACAGCCGCAATGATTTTTTACTTGGCAATTTTTCAGAACGCGTTTCTCTCTTGGTCGCCAAAAACAACAAGGCTCGTCTTTTTTACTGTTAAAAAATGATCACCTTAATTATAAAGGGAAAAATTATTTCCAAGAAATCTTAAACAAGCATTACTGTTATACTGCATAATTGAATAAAACTCTAATGGAGGAGTTTTTGGGTATAATTGAAAAAAAACCGGAAATTTAAAATTCCGAAAAATTACAAGTTCGCTATTCTGCCCTTATAAACTGAATAGAATTCTGAAATTATGAATCATGAATGCTTTACTTCCTCTAAACTACATTTGCACGACTCAAGTAGACAGTCAAGGGCTGAAGAAGAGAGGGGGGAAAGAGTAGACACGCAAGCAGAACACAATAAACAAGTTTACAAAAGTTTAGGGTGGAGTATATGTTTAGCAGGTTTTATTTATTTATTTTTTATATATTAATATATATACATATATAAATATATATATATACACACACACACATATGTATATGCATACATATATATATATATATATATATATATATATATATATATATATATATATATATATATATATATATACATATATATATATATATATATATATATTTATATATATACATATATATACATATATATATATATATATATATATGTGTGTGTGTGTGTGTGTGTGTGTAATCCATTTTTATAACACTCCTTCACAAGGAGAAAGCTCAACAGCTATAAGTAATGAGAATGCAGTCGGGCTTCATATTTAAGAGAACTCAGAAGTCTAATTTTAAAACTTTATTTCAGAGCGGCAACACCGCACATCTATCCTTCTGGACAATAAACAATCAAAAGCCACAGAGTTCACTCTGCTCTGACACAAGTACACCCCAGAGCGCTGACAACAAGAATTTTCCCACAACAAAAACAACTTACTAAGCGAATTAAATGCAATATCAGCAAAACGCGGAAACATGTTCCGCCAACACCTGGGAAAGTGCTGCATAGACAGAAAGTTTACAGTTTTATGACAGATAGGAATGTTAAGCGGAAAATACTCTGTTGATTAAACCATTTAGAGGCTGGTAAAGATATTTAAGAGAATTAAAATTGGAGAGAGGAGGCTTTTGAAGAAATATTAAAGTTAAATAATTTTGATATATTACATATATATATATATATATATATATATATATATATATATATGAACAGGATACTGCTATACTCTAAACAAGGATGGGAGTATAGTAACTTTTCTTATATCCCCGGCAGTAAAGATCATCATGGTTGCCCTGGAGCTAAAGTGCAATCTCCTCGGATCATAGCAGGGAGATTAAAGATTTCTTCATTATCAATGTTTGCTATATTGTCATAGAAGTTATTAGAGAGGCTATTGATTCACTTTCTAATTGGATCAACCCCCAGGTCAAGTGTGGCATAATATTAGACACATATCTTTTAGGTTTCCTTAACTACTTACAGTTTTATTTTTCATAATGTTTAGCCTCTGAATCGATGAGTTGGAAGCCGATCACGATGGCCCAGGCCGACCCCACAGACCGGGGCAACATAAAGTAAAAATTTCCTGAGAATAGTTTTATATAATAGAATTTTGTTCTCTATTCTTACTTCGGTACAGGAGTAGAGCAAGGGATTATTTAGCTTTGTTAAATTTGGCTATAATGTAGTCTGTGTTAAAGGTTGCCGCAGATAACTTGCCCAGTCCGTAGGCCGTTTCCAATATTGTAGAGAATTCACAATTTAAAGTCTATTCATAGAAATTTTTTTTAACCACCAAAGCTACGAATTTCAAATCAGACTAATTATCGATTGATAATTAGATTAGAAATAGTTGCGCGATCAGTGATTTAAAAATGGCCACATGAATGCTCTTGATAAATCTAATTCTTTAAGATGAGTTTGTAATATGTAAATGAATCTAAGAATTTCAAGTTTTTCTTAGTTTTGAAAGTAATATAAATTCACAGAAACACTGATTAAATGTAGAGCGAATAGTAAGGACAGTAATCCTTTTTATCATCTCCATGAATTTACTCTTTTTTCTTTTTAAAACTTCTTAAAGTGACATAAATTGTTTAAATAGTAACTGTAACTTTTCAGTTAGACGTTTTCTATCGGCAATGGAGGTTTGCGCGAAATTGGAATCTTTTTTAGAAGAACACGAATTGCATAATATTCCAGAAATCGCTAAACGTAAAATATCCGAGCAGTTTACAAGTTTAAATCAGCTTATTTCTGATTTAAAAAGTGAAAAGTTAGAGCTCACTGCTATTTTAGGTAAGTATTTTTTATAAGTTTCGTATGTAATGGTAGAAAATATTTCCTATACATTTTTCTCTAAAATAATAGTGAGTATTACACTGACTGTAATAGAATAGTTCTGAATGGTGACTTAAATGCTCCTATATATGAAGCTGCGGTTTAAATTTTGTATTTATGCTTATTTTAGTTGTTGTCTTTATAAATTAGCTCAGTAGTTAAATATCCTCTCTTCGTAGCCAACTTGCCAAGATTAAAGGTACAAATTTTTCAACCTTTTTCTCAGCATTTTGAAAAATTTTCTATGTGGGAGTAAATAATTTTGATTGTAATATACATCCGTTAGTTTAGTGATTATCTATATCAACCAATGATGTATTTTGTCAATCATCAGATTTAATTCATTTTTCTAATGGTTATCTCTAAACTCTTTAAACATTAGCAGATTTCACTCCACAGCTATATCGGTTGATTTGTTATAAGGGCTCAATGTCTAGGAGGTATCATTATTAATTTCAACTTATTTAAACCTTCCTTTTTGTGTAAAATATTGCATCCAGTTTCCTAATCTATTTTTTAATTTCAAGGTCATCAAAGCATTTAATATACAGTGTGCTTAAAGTAACTGTATTTTAATAATCACAAGGAGGGTTCATTCATCAGTCGCATAAAAAAGCCACATATTTCTAGTCACTTTTTTTTGGCAAGTTCAAATTCTGTTTTATGCTGCATGACATTTATATTGTACTTCTTGACCCTAACAAGAGAAATTAGTAGCCTTCTCATTTACATCAAAGAGCTTTATAACTATATCTTAACAGTATTTTTGTATTGTAAATTTATATTTTCATTTAAAAGGATTTTATGATAATAGGGTCCCCACGGTCCTTAAAAGTCCTTAAGGACTCCTTAATTTTAGCTTTCATTTTTAAGGGCCCTTAAAACTATTTAATTTTTGTCAAAGGTCCTTAAAAACTCCTTAATTTTTAAATTAGAATGCAATCAATTTCTCCATTAACGTTATCCCCTTTCTTCACTTCCTATCAGTTTTAGCTGTATTCTCCTAACTTTCTAATTTTGTAAGTTTGGCCCAAATATTTGCCCAAAACCGGTTCTAAGAACGCCAGTACAAGTGATAAGTACTGGCCAAAGAATATATATATTAAGAATATATTAAACATTTGTTAATGTTCATAACATTCTCTTACACTTTCTAGCCAAAAGTGTAGTATTAATAATAAAGAAAATCTTCAAATACATGTTTTCAGTGTATTACTGTTGTAATTCGGAAATCCTTTCCTTGATATTCTCAAAAAATTTTGAAAATACTTTTAGTTTATTTGTACTTTTTATGGTCATGAGCTAGAAAACTTATTTGACAAATAAATAATCTTTCGCATACTGAAAAGGTTTAACCCTTTAAAGGTCACCAAAATAAATTTATGGGAATTTAATGTAATTTATTTATAAATATTATCTATAAGCCTTGTATATGTAAAATATATAATTTTTTTTTACATTCCTTAGAAGAGTTTGCCTTAGAGGATACCAAATTAGGGTTTGATAAGTGGTTTAACTGACTAACCCCTACTCTTGTAGAGCTTGAACATTATGCCTTTTTAAAAGTTTAACTATACTGGAAGAACAATAAATGATAATCCTTAAACTGGTATAATAAATAAACATCTTAACAACTTTAAAGTGTTGTTTGTATAGATACTTTTATTTGAGGTCACACATAAGATAAATTGAATCTGACTTCTTGAGTACAGTAAGTTTAAATACATATATTTCAATAGAAAAAGAAATAAGTTAAACGTAGAACTATCATCTGTTATATATTTAAAATATCAAAAATATAATATGTAAAATATATAAAATATGTGATGTATTTTTAATATATAAAATGTATAATATGTATATATAAATATATATATACATATATATATATATATATACATATGCATATATATATATACACACATATATATATACATATGCATATATATATATATATATATATATATATATATATATATATATATATATATAATCGAAAACTCATCCATGTCTCCAAAAAGTTTTTTTTTTTAATTGCTAAAGCTCTTGATTCTACATCATTGGCTTGGATATATCACAGATGTATGAGATTGGAGCCGTAAATAATTATAAAAAGATAAAGTAAAGTAATCCAAAAAGTAAAGTTTAAAAAAAAAAGATGTTTAATAGGTGGCATTGCTACGAAATCACTGTCTGTTAAAGGGTTAAAGAATAAAGTCAGCTGCACAATTTATTTTTAGTTTGTTCACTCAAAAAACTTTAATGTACATTTTTCAAAGTTAGTTTTTGTCAAATAGATTCTTATATTAATTTTTAGGCATTTTTTAAAACTTAATTCTGAAATATTGTAGGGTATTTATTAAACCTGCCTTGTCTGGTTCATAATCATTAAAATAGGTTCCTCAGGAAATAGGGTTTAGATTGTTATGCCGTGTATTTCAAGTAGGTTCTTATAAAAAGTTACTTTGGTTCTTAAAATGTCCTTAATTTTTGTTCTTGAAAAAGAGTGGGTACCTTGGATAATTATAAAAAAAAACTTTATCATTTCATGCATCATTACTCGGGAAATGTGAATTTTGGTCAAATGAATTTTGTTTTAGAATTATTTTGATATTTCTATGCTTAACTTTGCTCTCATGCTAGTTTGGGCTGATACATTTGAAAGCATAAAATTGTGTTCTATTCTGTATATTTTATAAATCATGCTTGTAACTTTTAAGTTTATTGTAAAAGTTTTATATATATATTTACTGTGACGTATTTTTACAGAAAGGCAACAGTTTGAGTTTGAAAAAGAAATCTCGACTTCACAGCAGCAGTTAGAAGAAAGTTCAGAATCATGTGTAAAGTTAAAGCAACAAATTGCAGAATTAGGTAGATGACTATTTGATATAAAGAAGTGTCTGTAAACATGATTATATGGAAATTATATGTATGAAATTCGTTATAAGAATTTTTTGTTACAATTTCAATTTCTAGAAGCATGTTATTTGAATTTCGAATTAGTTTTTTTTTTTTTTTTTAACATTATGTTTAAAGGACTTTTTAACCTTTTCTTCATTTGAGTAAACATATGGTCTTGATCTATATGTGTCCTTTAATTTCTAATAAACTTATCGCTGATCCTTTAAAATTTCTTTTTTACTTTAAATGTTACATGGGAAATACTGTCTCTAATGATGTTTGGGAAATCATATAAGTAAAAAACTGAAACCAGGTTTAGTGGGCATGTAAAGTTCTAGAACCCAGTTTTCTGGCAACTTTTAATCTTTGTTTTGGACAATGGTGTCAGTTTGTGCAGGGTATTGGGAAATGACATATCTAATCATTATTGGTTCTTCTAACAACAGAGTTCCTATGGTCCTTAAAAGAACTTAAGAACTCCTTAATTTTAGCTTTTATATTTAAGGGCCCAAAAAAATATTTTATTTTTGTGGAAGGTCCTTAAAAACTCCTTAATTTTAAAACTGGATCGCAATCCATTGACGCTATCTGTTGTCGTCACATGATTTGCTATGAGTTTTCGCCTCTGAACTTTCTGGCTTTGTAAGTATAAAGGAAATCCTCAAATACATATATGTTTTTAGTGTATTTCTCTAGTAATTCCAAATTCCTTTCTTTGATATCCTTAAACAATTATGAAAATACTTTTAGTTTATTAGTACTTTTTATGGTCACAAGCTAGAAAACTTTTTTGACAAATAATCTTTCATATACTGAAAAGGTTTAAAGTGCAAAGTAAGCTGCCTTTTCCTAATAGCTAACAGGCATGCAGATTTTAATTAACCCCTTCCGGTAAAATGACGAGTCTAGCTCGTCATTGGTTTTTCATTCCATACCGCACAATGACGAGCTACACTCGTCATGCGATTAAAGTTACTGTTAAATATAATTTAGTTTAAAATTTCTAGTGTAGTGAATTTGGCAACACTTTTATCACTTGTGAAAATCCCAAGACACTATTGCATATTGTTTACTTAGAATTTCTTGGTACAAGTCATTGCCAAAATAATGAGTCAGAATAAAAGAAAACCTACTAAGAAATGCCGTGTGTTAGAAGAATCCAATTAAATGTGAGACTACTTGACGGTGTAAACAATTAAGAATTCCTTTGCACTTTGTTTTAAAAAGTACCACTAGCTTGAAGACTATTATCTGTATACCTTATTAATGTTTTGTTTTGATATTTTCTTAATTTTACTGTTTCTGATATTATTTAACACTATGTAAAAAGTGGATTTTAATTAAGAATATGTAAGAATTGTAAAATGAAACAAGTTTTTTAAATAAAAATTAAATGGTTATTTCATGCACAGTTTTTCATTATTAAATCATTCGGGAAGGGGTTAAATGAAGCATGGAGGGTGGAGGGTTTGTAGAGATTTCAGTTACTTATGGAAGCTTCATTTATTTGCATTGAATGCAATAGAAATGTCTAAAACTTTTCTTTCTTTTCATGCAGCGTTGGGTATAATCAGCTAGTACATGCATATATATTGTTACGAATTTGCGAAAATTGCTTGCGTTTCGCATGGGACTCTATGGATATCTCGACAAATTGGCGACATATCGGCTCGTTGCCGACGGATTTGGCAACCTATTTTTGTCACCAAGTGTGGCATCACGTGGCCACTTCTGGTTATGATTTCTGGAATGTTCCGGCAGTTTCTGCGGGCCTATATAAGGCAGATGGAGTCCCATGCAGAGAAGAGTCATTAAGAGGATCTCTTGGTCTACGGAGTACGCACAGTGTGTTGTGCTTGATGCGGAAAGTGATGCGTGAGCCGACGGCATTGGGCTCAAATTGTTCCATGGTGATTTTGACGGTGTGTGTATTTACTGAATGCTAATAAGGTCTTTGTTTTCCTGTAGTCAGTCTTGCTTGCTTGTAAAGTCCATTCAATCCCCGAACTCAGCAGTTTTAGTTTTGGAATTTCGTAACAATATATATATATATATATATATATATATATATATATATATATATCTCATTTTTAAACTCCCAGAAAGTTATGTTTATAATATTGCATTTTATTCACAATTTATTTTTAGTATGATCTCTCAAAAAAACTAGATGTACATTTTTCAAAATTAATTTTTGTCAAATAGATTTATCTTATATTAATTTTTAGGTATTTTTAAATACTTAATTCTAAATTTGTAGGGCATTTATTGAACATGGCTTGTCTGGTTCATAATCATTAAAGTACGTTCTTCTGCAAATAGGGTTTATGTCATTATGCTGTGTAGGTCCTTATAAGAAAGGTACTTTGGTCCTTAGAAAGTCCTTAATTTTTGTTCTGGAAAAAGAGTGGGAACCATGATATCATTTCTTGAACATGCTTGACATTCTAAACTTTGGTAGAAAAGGAGGGGCACCCAGTTCAAATGTCATCTTTGATGTTTGTGTGATCTTCATGAAAATGCATATGCACACAGTAGGTGTTTCATGGTATCGTTCCTGTGTCCTTTCTTGAGCAAAATGCAGAATGTGATGTTTGCACGCTGATCTAAAGGCATTATTTCAGAATCCAACAAATGAAAAATTTGCTTTATCAAATTACATGCATCTAATGCCAAAAGTACAAGAAATAAATTTCAGATGGCTGTGTGTTTTCATTATAAGTGTTGCCAACCTCCAAAAGAGATCTTTCCTTGAATATTGTAAGACTACTTATACGTCTTACAGTATGCACACTACATATTTTAATGTCTTGTATTTGTTTTAAATGTCTGTACATAAAATTCTTTGGAAATGCGTCACCTGATCTTAATTCAATCATTGGGAAAATGCTGCATCCAGGCATATTTCTTCTCCGTACTGGCTTGTTCTGTGAAATCTGATTTGTTTCTGTTCTCTAACTTTTGATGTTCAATTTTATATTACTTAATCTTTTAATTCTCCAATTTTAAATTATTTTTTAATTTTTTGCTTGGTTTGATTTCTTTATTTTGATTTTTAATATTTAATTAATTTTGATTCTTAAAATTCGTAATTTTGATTTTTGTACTGTACATTTTTTTTCAATTATTCAGTTTGTTTTACATTATTTAATCTTTAATTTTTAATCAATTTTTGATGTTTATCGTGCTAATTTTTTTCTTTCTAAATTATCTACCTTTTTATTTGTTTTAAAATGTTTTTTGTATTAGTTTTAGGCATCTTTTTTTTTTTTTAACGTTTCATTAAAATTGATTTTTTAAAAATTGTTGTTTGAAAGTGTGTTGTTCTATTGGGTTTTTCATCATGTTTGGCACAGTTTGTTACAAGAGGAATTAGCACCATTGAATTTTTAACCAACCAAGCAACCAACCTTGAATGTAGGCAACCAATCTCATAATTGATTGATTTCACTTCATATGTGTTTTCCAAGGCCAAGAAAAAAAAAAAAAAAATTAAATTTGGGATAGAAACTATCTCAAATTCACTGTATTGATAATCATTTAAGGAATCAATTATATTGTAAGTAACAATCCAGGAATTTAAATTTCATGAAGTATTGCCATGTTTTCTGTGAATGAAAATTTTGATTTGGGATATAGTAATGATTATAATTACAAGCTTGCAATTCTGTCACTTTTCTCACCTCTAGTCACTTTTTTTACAATGGATCACTTTTAGTCACTTTTTTAAGTAAGCAGTCACTTTTTTCATGGTGTATCACAGGAAAAGTCTGTTGTTAATAAAAGAAAATCTGAATTAATTACAAAATACTCTAATAAAAGACCAAAAATGCTCTAATCTTATTTTTCTTATTAAATGTAATTAGTCATAAGGTTTCCAGAATTTAGTGATTTTAAAGAAGTTCCTGAAATCTACATTTATACTGAAATGTACATTTAATACACTAAAGTAACTTATGTCAAAGCACACATTTCTCTTTTTCTTCGCAATTTTTGTTTAGATACTCTAATCTAGCTGTGTACATATTTCAAAACATCATTAATATGTGCAAAAAATTGTGATTATAAAATTCATGTATTGTATGTATTGAAATCTAATTTATAGATTTTCTTGAATAAAAAGCAATGTTGAGTTGTGTTAAACAAAATTTTTAACCTTTTTGTATTTGAAACTGAAATCATGTTATGCATGAATCATTTGATTTAGAATTAAAATAAATAAAAATTTTTTAATTATAGCATCTGTCATCAAGAGGAGAAAAAAAAATATCTTTTTTTCATTGTTTAGTCACTTTTCTTACCTTTTTGAAAGTACCTCAGCAGTTGCAAGCCTGTAATCGTAAAACCATAAATATTTGACAAATCCGGAAAGGTTTTGACAATAGTCTACATATTGAAGTAGTTATAACATGCTGTTTGTCTTGAACTGATTTTTCTTTCCTATTTTGAGGGTCTCCATTTATTTGATTTTTCTTTTTATAGAGGAAAATTTAAATTCTGTTCAAAAAGAATGGCGAGATTTACAGAAATTACATGATTCTTCAATGTTAGAATTTGTAAGTATGTTTTCATAGTATATGTTTTGGTAATAAAAATTTGGCTTTATTTTTTGTCAAGTGGGAAAAAAGCAAGTTGTGAAATATTTAAAATGTGCTATATTGATAATTGTGAGAAAGTTTGATTGATTTTAAATATTAATAAGTAGTTTATATAATTGGGATTGCATTTTGTGAATTGATTTCTTTTGAATAAAACAAATTTAAATGTTGTTCTTAGTAGTTAGTTTTGTAGTTTAGAAAAGTATTCATAAATGGTGTTATTTTAATATTTATAGCAAGCAACAAAAAGAAAAAATGAACTACTAAATCAAGAAAAGAAAAATTTGGTTGAACAATTGGAAAAAAGGAGATCTGATATTGAAAAATTAAACGGTTAGTACAATAGAATGTTGTTCATAAAAATATCCAATTTTGTGATTTGATTTGAATAGAAGTTATGGGTGTATTTTATTCTGCTGCAGGGGACATCAAAACGTTATTAGAGCAGGCAACAGCTGCAAATGAAGCAAAATTTGAAGCTATTGCCTCATCAGAAGAAGCAAAGATGAAAGAATCTAATTTACAGGTAATTAATAATTAATCACAAAGGTATGTATGTTGTAATTAGAAGACTTGGTATCAAATTATACATTAACTATTGTATCTTTGAAACTTTCTCATTTTCTCTATGCTGATAAAATTCCAGAACAGTTCCCAAATTTAGGTCCTCAAAAATACCTTGACTACTTGGACACCCCGAATTTGAACAAATCAGCAGTTTAATTTTATTTACATTAGTTTTTGGATGACAAAAACTCGAGATTTCATTGCTGTTTTGTCTGTATTTTTACAGACTGCAGTGCTCCTTTTTTCCTCTTTTTCCTTTTTTAAAAATTCTCTCCTTTTTTTTCCTTATTTCATGGCTTTTTTTTTTGGCTATTCACGCCTTTTATTCCTTTTTTTCTTTGGGTCATTCACTCCTTTTATTTGTTTTTCTTTAGCATTTACGGAGTTATATAAAGGCGGAATGGATCACACAGATCGTCCTTCCCATGTTTTGATAATATTTTTGTTTTCTAATATTTTCTTTTTTGGTATATTCACCCCCTCCAAAAAAAAAAAAACTTATTGGTGGTACAAGTGTTTCAAAGTTAGCGAATAATGATCAAACTGTCAAAACTAACGAGGACCCGAATTTTGTCTAATGTAGAGTTGAAAAATCTGTTTAACCCGTTTCTGAACCAAAGAGGGGGAAAAAGAATCATTACTCTGGTCCATGCACTTAAAAATGACTATTATAATAGTGAATTCAGGGATGATTCTGATCCGAAACTTTTGGGTTTGTTCCAAAAACACAGATTGTTAAACAGGTTTTTGTTTGGAAATTTAAAAAAATATAAAGAAAGGAGCCATTTTTTTAAATCTCGTTTATATATATAAATTTTATCGATAATCTGAAAGTTTTCTGCCCTTTTCTCATTTTTTCTCTTTGCCGTGCCCACAATTTTTTTCTGACAAAGAGCAAAAAAGAAGTGTTATCAGTTGATTCTCGCAAGCTGGCTTCAAAGTCAAAAAGTCGTGTGAATCAGCGTAAATAAAACAATCAAGAACTTGTGTGGTTCTAATAATAATAGTATAGCTAAACCGTAATTGTGTGTTTTTGATGAAAAACATCTGCTTTCTGGATTTCAGTTCTGGAAAACGCACATTTTTTTAATAGGTCATTATAGTCAATATTGCGATCATAATATGGGGCTATCATATGGTAGAATTATGTTTTAACAACTTGCATACTTTCTTTATAGATATCCCCGCATGCACGTGCATGTAGACTGATTGTAATATTGTATTATATATATATATATATATATGTGCCTTTTTAATATTTCGGTAACAGTATTGAGATTTTTATCCCTTGTATAGTTATTTCAAACTGTACTTCACTGTATTGATGGAATTTTTCTGCTATGGGCAGTGCTTGTAAATGACACTGTTGCAAATAACTTACGGAATTTTAGATATGCACAAAAATTGGTTGTTAAAAAACACGCACCAATTTTTTTTTTCTTTTTAAATTAATGGTTTGCACATGCATTGAAGTTGATGAAAATCAATTGTTCAGTTGTTTGGTTTTAGTCAATTAAAAATCATTAAAGATAATATTTTTATAAATCTTATATTTGTAAATCCTATGTAAGATAATATGTAATCTTATGTAAATCTTATGCAAGTTATAGATTTGTGAGATCTATCATTTTTCTTAAATGTTCAGGTAGGACAAACAACATGGTTACAATATGGTCAGGTATACACACAAGTTTAATATAATAAAGCTCAACTGTATTGGTGAATCTATTTATTCACTTAACTAGGCACATTAAAGTAGCATCTGATTTAAATCTGTTTTAAATATTTTTTTGCTAGGAAACTTGATAACTTGTTTATATCGATAAAAAGTTATTTTGATTCTTCCATATTTCGTATTTACATGGTTTCCGCGCACCTGGAAAGTCAGGGAAAATCATGGATTTAGACAATGGATTAATTTTGTCATGGAAAGTCTTGATTTTTCAAGCAAAATGAGTAAAAGTCATGGAAAGTCATGGATCCACTAAACTACCAATTAAATAAAAATGCATTGAATTGTTCAATTCTATTTTTACTTGTCATTTGACTGAAGTGACTGAGTTTGGTATTTATGTATTATCCTGTTGACCCTATTGCCAAGTAAAATTGGTTCGCCAAGGAAACTCAAAGCGAGAAAGCTTAATGGGTGGGTAAATGGATATTATTCTGGTTTTTTTCTTAAATTGTAGATTAAAATTTTATTAATACAATAATAATTATTTTTTAATAAAAATTAGTTAAATTTTTGCACAAAATATAAGTTTATCTCTAGGGATATTGTATATAAACATTATAGGGTTATATTTGGCTATTATTCGTGGTCACCTGGATAATACCAAAGTACCCTGAATTCAAATTGGAAACATTTTGATTGAAAAATTGCTATATGATTAAACTTAGGTATGTAGATACAACAATTTATTTTTATGTGAGTTTATTAACACTTATAAAGTAAGTTTATAGTTTTTTTATGATAAAATTCTTGTAATTTCTCTAAAAGTATATATTTTATTTGTATGTACATCAGAAGTTTTATTCCTATATACTTTAACAAAAGCTTTTTAAAGTCATGGAAAATGATCCGCTAAATCAGGGAAAGTCATGAAAAGTCATGGATTTGAAAAATTTGCTATGGGCACTATTGCCCATAGCAAAAAAAATTCCATCAATAAGGTGAAGTACCATTTGAAATAACTATACGAGGGATAGAAATCTCAACACTGTTATCGAAATATTAAAAAGATATATATATATAAAACAATATTACGATCGGTCTACATGCACGTGCATTTGGGGATATCTATAAAGAAACTACATAAGTTGTTAAAACATAATTCTACCGTATGAAAGCCCCATATTATGATCGCAATATTAACTATAATGGCCCATTCAAAAAAAAGTGCATTTACCAGAACTGAAATCCAGAAAGCAGGTGTTTTTCACTTAAAACACACAATTATGGCTTAGCTTTACTATTATTACTACAACCACACAAGTTCTAGATGTTTTATTTATGCAAGGCTTTTTGACCTTGAAGCAAGCTTGTGAGAATTAACTGATAACACTTCTTTATGCATTAAGTAAATCGAAACATTAATTTTTAATAATTTAACTTCCTTTTTTTTTTTTTTTTTTAATTTTTCTCCTTTTTTTTTGTTTTTTTACCCCAAAATTTTGACTTTTGTGTATGTTTATATTTAAATACTTTTTAGTTTAAAAATTGTAAAAATGTGTAAGAAATTGGCGATTTTTATTTTAATTACTGTAAATTCAAGGTTTTCCTTTTATAATTAATTGAATAGATTGAAAGTTTTGATAAACATTTGCAGTTTGAAATAGAAAGCTATTAATGTATGTCCCCAAATTTTCATTGGATTTGTCCCTAATGATCTGTTTAGAAAAATGGTCACATGATCATAGCTGTGGGTCTGAACAAACTTAGAAATGGGCCAATATAATTCATTTTAACTGTTAAACTATATCATCTCTAAGAGTGTGAAACTCAAACAAAAATAGGTAAATTAATGAAATAAGTAATATTAGACCTGCACTCGAAGTTTAAAATTAGCCAAACTGTACATCTATATTAGATGTTTCTACCAAATATAGAAAAATCTTTACCATTACTACAGTATTAAAAAAATATCAATATATTAGCAAGTGTGCCCGTGCTTTGCTGTGGTGTACTTAATGTATTACTTTTAAACAAAGATTTTTTTTTCATGCATAACTCTGTAAATTTGTCACAGTACAGTTCGAGTCATTGGTATATTTATATATTTCTATTTATTATATTTGCCTATGAGAGTCACTGAAATTTGTACTTTTTGTGGTTAGAATATTGTTGATAAACCTTTCATTGTAACATAAAAATCAACCAAGAATTAAATTTAAAATGAGTTCTTATATAAAAATGCTATAATTTGCGTCCCATAGAAATGAAAGTGAATCACTTTATATCTCAAATTCCAGGTCAAATCGAATGGATACTATACAGATGATGTTTAAATAATATAAAATAAGTAATGAATAAATGAGATTTAGATAAGAAAATATCATTTTCACCTATTTATTATGTGATAAATTGAAAATTTTAATCTCCTGATTTTAACAGAGGAAAACTGTGCTTAAAACAATTACATCGAATGAACAGAATGACGTCACATGGCTAGAAATATTGCTTCTTTCACTTAGTTAGGATGCGATAAATTAAAAAGTTAATCAGTTGTGTTTAACTGGGGAAAATAATGCTTGGAATAATGCCATGAAATGCTCGAAAAGGGGGAAGGAATGGATTTCGAACGTTAAAAATTTTCAAAAACCTTCCTAGGAATATACCTAATATTTTCCCAAATTTTTACGACGATTGGATGTATGGTTTTTGAATCTATCGAGTACACACAAACAAAAAATCATTTTTATATTTATAGATTATGGTATATTGTCCAGCCTTACAAAACACATTGTCAAAAAATCCATTTAAAGATTTTTAATTTAGCTTCTGGATGTAAATAAAAAGTACTTAACAAGGAATCTAATAAAAAAGGGGGTAGTATAATTATGAGAAAATAATTGTTAAATTTGTTTACTTTTAATAATATAAATTTCCAGTTTTTGTACCAAAAATGTCTTTTTTTCTTTAATAAATTTTATAACATTTCTTCAAGTTAATATAAAAACAAAAAATAAGTTTTAATCCTACATGCATGGCCTATAAATTTAACATCAACACATACTTTAAGTTATACACACATAAAAAATATAAAACCTGGTTTTATTCAATAAGATTGAACTTTATACCTCTGTTTAGACTTTGATTTTTTTTGTATGTAAATGTTTGTTTGTATGTAAAGTAATGTATGCAACTTTTGTTGTTTTGCAGCACCAAGTAACAAGACTGGAGCAAGAGAAAGATTTACTAAATAGACAAATAGCTGATTTGAACAGCGAACTGACTCAGAAAAATCACGAAATTCACACTTTGAAAAGGGAGAAATCAAATAATATTTTAGATCTTAAGACTCAGCTGGAAAATCGTGCAGATGAAGTAAGTTTGTTTTTCCATTTCTTGCAAAGAAGGAATTTTCTGTTTTTGATCATCTGTACAAAAATGTTTTATACTATTTGAAATTTTGTAATGAAACTCCAATTTTGTTTTTAGAATGTTAAATGATAAGAAATGTTTGAAATTTTCTAATTCGACCTTTTGTCATTTCAGATTCACCTCCTCCAGAAGAAGCTGGATAGCTTAAAAGAGAATGTCGAAGAAAAAGATAATAGAATTGAAGCATTAGCAGAAAAAATTAGACAACTGAATCAGTCCCATAGCAAATCTGAGGAGCAGTTTAATTTAGAACTGAATGCACAGACAAAATTGATTGAATTACATAAGGTAAAAATATCTTTGTTTCATTATGAATTTAATGTACAATAGGGTGTTTTCAGTGAAACGTTAGATCACTCAAAAGTTTATTAGTTAACCTCTTGCCTTATGAATCGAGCGACGATTGTGTGTGCCACTTTCGATGAAAGCTTTTCTCATGTGTCGTGACCAGAAGTAGTTTCATCACTAACTAAATTTTGCACACGTTTATTACAGGACAAACTACAATGTTATCTTCAGATGTATCCAAATCGGTATCTGTTTCAGTTTCTAGAATTCATTCCAGCCCCGTTATTAGTATCCATTTTCCTTTTTCCCATTAGGTTAAATTTTTAGATTATTTTAAGCACCAACAGTTAATTATTTATTGCATATAATATAATATTCTATTGCAATGACACCTAAGAATAAACAATCCACTCTTATATTGCAACTGTCACAAAGAATAACACAAAAACAAAAACTATAATATGTGTGATACAAGCTATTCACTTTTGGCCAGACAGAATCATCACGTGTGTGACACGAGGTTCTCATTTTAGGCGAAGCAGTGTGATCACGTCTCCCACACGTTGTTTTAAGGCAAAGGGTTAAACTGTTGTGTAAAATTCCTTTTGAGTGTTGTTAATTTCTTGGTTGATTCAAACAGCGATATGTATTCACTTTCCATTGTGATAGAGTAACACATTTCTGTTTAAAAGTCTTCCATATGATGGAATAATCGTCTATAAAAAGTCCCCCAATGGAAATTAGATCATCTCGATTTGCTGCATAATCTGCATTTCTATAAAAGTTGACTTTTAAATCATTCTTCTGTGATTTATATAGGTAAGTAAAGTGTTCCAGCGTATTAAGTCTAGATTACTCTGAAATTGTGAAAGAATATTTACAGAGTAACGTATATGAGGTCTGGTTCTATTTGAAATAAATGACAGACAACCTAATATATTTCTGTACGGCAATTCTGACTTTTTGAAAGTTTCGGGTTCTGAACTTGGACATTGGGTTTTAGAAAGAACTGTTGCTACTGCTGTGGACAATTGAAATTTTTATATTTTTTGCACACTTTATGGATAAATAGTTGTTCTTCCTTGGAACCTTTGTTTTTGCCGCTGGCAACTATTAATATTCACACTTTTTTTTTCAACCACGAAAGTATATAACCTGGCACATTTTTGCCTGTGGATTGGTTTTTGGTCGTAACATAACCATCAGGTTTCCTTCCAACATAAACTTGCTATGTGAATTTGTGTTTTTCTTGTCGATGGTCTTATGTTTTTTAGTTAAAAAGTAAGTTAAGTTTTTTTTAAAAATCCTGTCTTCAAGTCTGTTTTTTTTTTCTCTGCTGTAAGTTATATTTCTGCTGAACTTTGTTTTGAGCCTCATGATTGTAACAGGTTTCGGCACCCAACGGAGTGAACATACCCAACAACTCTTGCACTGCCGAAACCCAAAATTGAAATTCTTGTCTGAAGGTTATTGGGATGTAGTCACCTAGGTTTTGCAAACTCTGGGGTCATTCTGATATGAAAATTTGTGTGAGTTTGTACCAAAAATTGTAAAAATCAGATTTTATTCTGAAAATTTGAAAAGAATTTTTGGAAAAATCTTGCATTTCAAATAAAAAAAATATTAAAGAATTGGAATATCACCTCTTTTTCTGGAATCATCAGGAGTTCGGATGTGGGAGATTGAATGCAAGATGGGATTAGGTATTTTAACTCAGACATAAGAGTCGTTTTAATCTCAAACAGAAAGTTGAAGAAATGTAAGTAATGCTAATGAATATTCTATGATTTGTTTAGGATAACATGAAGATTTGTCATGTTCATAACGGCATCATATCCTACCACTGAATACAGACCGGCCTAATTCTTTCTCATTTTAATTTTTGTTTTTCATTTTTCGCTTTGACCAGTGTAGTATTTTTTTTCCCAATAAATTTGATAGATCCGTGTACAAGTTGGATATATTACATATTTGCTTACACAGAAATCGAAGATTTTCTCCCCCACAACACACACTCTATTCTGTAATATCTAGGTCCCGCAGAGATCCATTTCTTCTTTTTTTATGAAACACATTTTCTTCTCCCATTTTAATGCCCCAAATTTTCTTTCTTTCTTTTTTTCCCGTGGAGCAAAATAAAAACAAATTTTGTTCAGTTCTTTGTTATTTCGGCTTGCAAACGATGTTATCAGCAGACATCATTTTGATGAGTCATATAAATGAGCAACGGAATCTCCTTTCCTCCATTCTCCCCAAACCTCTTTTTCATAGTGGGTTGAGCATCCCATTAGATTGTTGCTGATAGAAAACTCTGAAGCTATAAAGTAAATACACTGTATTTAGAAGCAATACACTGAAAGAAAACATTTTGTGTTAAGGCATACAGTCATGTACATGAAGAACAATCGAATCAAAATATGGAAACTCCATTAAATATTTTACAGTCGAAATTATAGTTTAAGAAGCAGAGAAGGAAAAAAAAAAAAAAAAAAAAAATCGTTGCAACAATTACACTTCAAAAAACTGTCATTAAGAATTTTTGTTTACGTGAGATCTAAAATTTATTTTTTATGTGTTTTCATATTTTTTCTTCTTTTAATCAAAATAATTAACAAAATTAGTCGACTTTTTTATTCCTTTCCTTCTTGGGCCCCTGACGATAAAGTGACCCACTAAGGTGGACAGCGTTATGTGTATTGTATTAACTTCAGAGTGATACAGCTCTTGTGTCATTTTTTCAAAATAATGGGATTTAATCGACTATTTGTCATTTGTAGACTACTCCCGTAATTATCACATATGCATTACTAATCAGACTTTGTTTATGTTTATAATTTTGAAAATATCTCTCGGACAGTGGGCAGCAAATATTGGTTATAACCAGATTTTACTCTGCTTTTCATATTATTAAAAGTTTCGTTTTCAAAATATTGTATCAGTTTGTACTATGCAATGATTGGTGTCAACCCAGGAGGGTTTAGACAAAAATAAATACGGAAGCAGGCATATTAGCAGAGTCGAAAATAAATACTAAGTTAAAAAAATATAAATACTGTTTATTCAGTATTAAGAAAGGCTTCATACAAAAAAAATAAATAAAGATAAGTAAAGCCAGACTAAACTAACAAACTAAAAAAATATACCAGGTGATTAAACAAAAGTTTGGCATACTTTAGTGAAAGTATGATCATCGCCTTTTCTCCTAAGGAATCAGAGTATACCATTCCAAGCTACACCGAAAGCAATAGCACCGGCTAATATATTCCAATGGGCACTAATCATGTGCGTATACCATTTGCATAACACATCGTCTTCTTAATTGGGAAAAAAAAATGCAGTTAAATGAAACCGTATTTTGGTTAACACATTTAACTGGAGATTGGACTTTAATCGAGTGAGTGATGAGGCTAATAATAGGTTTGGTTTGGTTTGGAGCGCTACAGTCGACTGTTTTGCTCATGAGAATGGCTACTAACAACCAGCAGCGGGATTCGAACCTGCGAACTCTGGTATCGAAGAGCAGAGTTTTATCATTCAGCCATCGTTTGGCTGTATACTATAACAAAGACCATAATGAAGCATGAAAACAAAATAATTTACTCTGAATATCGCTTGTGCCTTACTTAATAGCTCTTTGTTTTCTTGTAGAAATCGAGCGAAGATAACCAGCAGCGTGTCCAAGAATTGATGAGAGCTTTTGAAGAGGCTCAGAAATTACTGAGAGAATCGAACGAAGCTTGCGAAGAAATGGAAAAACATTGCCAAAGTGTTGAAAATAAGTGCAAAGAACAGCTAGACGAAAAACTGAATGAAATTGATTTTTTGAAGAAAGAGTTGCGAGAAACTAAAGATTTAGCTCAAGGTTTGCTCATTAAATTTATCATCTCAATTCTGTTTATATCAAAATGGTAAAGCCAAATTTTATAAGTGTATTTGCTTTCAGGTTTAAATAAAGATGCCATTGAAAAAATCTTTCCTTTGGCTGCTGCCACAAGTAAAGTTCTTCATTCTGGAATGACACTCACGGAGCTTTATGTCGAGTATACAAGACTTCAAGAAGAGTTGCAGCAACAGAAGAATGATAATGCGACCTTGACTCAGGAATTGAAACAGATTGTAACTGTAAGTACACAAACATGTTCTGTAGGATCTTTTCAGGATATTACAAAATTTTTTCTTTGTATATGTCTTGGTTTTCATGTAAAAAATTAAAGGGATTTGTTAGCCTCGTTGAGCAGTTTGCATTGTTTCTACTTCCGATTATGAGTCATACCCTAGTCATTTGGATATGATTTTGCATGGGTCTTGTATAAGGAGCAGGTATGGAGATGAAAATAATCAGCCGTAGAGGATTAAACTTAACAGCGGTTTGATTTATTTAAAACCAGAAAGAAACGATTAAGGAACAATCAACTCAAATGCTGATATAACATATCTTCCAGAGAGGAGATCATTATGTATTCAACTTTCTCTCTTAAAAGTTTAGCTGAGAGTCCTTTCTTGTTTATTCTTTTCCTCGGTTTTAGGGGGATCGACCCCCCTACCTCTCTTTAACCCTTGCCCCTGGAGTAGCTGAATGACCTTTGGCACCCAGCTGACTCTGTTACACACAGCACAATTTCTTTTCTCTGTCGGTGCATTGACAAAAATGGCACACTTGTCACCTCTAATCATCAGTGTATCAAAAAAACCATTACTGGTACAATATTGCTGTTTTCAATTGTTCAAAAGAATAAAAGTTCGCCCGACCACCGGCAGAGACGGATGCGACTCTTACCGACTTGGTGTGCAATTGGTGTTTATCTTTTTAACCCTTTAATGCCCAAGTCCGATTACATATCTTACATGGAAGTTATTATGGATTGCACAGAATAAAATAAATATCAAGTTTAAACAACTTTGACTACTACAGCGCACCACATTAGTCATCATTTTAAACATCATACAATGTCATTTATGCTACTTTTAACTAAGAACTACTTTTAACTTTTAAGAAGAAACAAAAAAATTGAAACTATTCAGAGGTAAAAACTAAATTATAATAATTTAAACACTATTCTTCAAGGTTCCCATGGTCCTTAAAAGTCCTTAAGAACTCTTTCATTTTTAAGGGCCCTTAAAACTACTTAATTTTCGTCAAAGATCCTTTAAAACTCCTTAATTTTTAAATTGGAACTTGATCAGTTTATACGTCGTCACATGATTTCCTATCTGTTTTCGCCATACTCCTCAAACTTTCTGGTTTTGTAAGTTGGGGTTTAACTTGCCCCAAACCGGTTGTAAGAACACCAGTACAGGTGAACGCAAGTACTGGTCAAAGAATATATAAAATATTTGTTAATGTTCAGAACATTCTTTTACATTTTCTAGCCAAAAGTGCAGTATTAATGAGAAAGAAATTCCTCAAATGCATATATGTTCTCAGTGTATTTTTGTAGTCATTCAAAATTCCTTTCTTTGATATCCTTAAAATATTATGAAAATGCTTTTAGTTTATTAGTACTTTTTATGGTCACGATCTAGAAAACTTTTTTGACAAATAAATAATCTTTCGCATACTGTCAGCTGCCTTTTCCTAATAGCTAACATTCATGCAGAGTTTAATTAAACAAAAGTTTTGTAGATTTCAGTTACTTATGGAAGTTTAATTTTATTTGCATTGGATGTAATAGAAAAGCCTGAAACTTTCTTTTTTCCCAGGCAACGTCGGATATAATTAGCTAGTATATACATACCCATATATATATATATATATGATATTTTTAAACATTCAGGAAGTATTGTTTATAATATTATATTTTATTCACAATTTATTTTTAATTTGATCACTCAAAAAACTTTAGATGTACATTTTTCAAAATGTTTTTTTCAGGTAGGTTTATCTTATATTAATTTTTAGGTATTTTTAAAAATTTAATTCTGAAATATTGTAGAGCATTTATAGAACATGCCTTGTCTGGTTCATAATTAAAATATGTTCCTTAGGAAATAGGATTTATGTCGTGTATTTCAAGTAGTTCCTTAGAAAGTCCTTAAAAAGTCCTTAATTTTTGTTAAGAGCGGGAACACGACTATCAATTTCGTAGAAAATAAAAAGTTGTTAAACATAGTATAAAATTATTTTCTATGCAGGCCAATTCTAATATGCTAAAATTATACAGTGCTACAATTGCCAATATTGCTGAAAATGTGTGGAGGAAGTTACATAAAACCATGGACTGTTTATAAAGTTATGTCCATTTAGCCAGATTTTTCAATAACATGATCCGCTTTGATCAGGTAATCAAAGCTCAATTATATTTTGTTTCGGCTGAAATATAATTTCATTGTCATGAATTTGCTTTAATTGAAGATGTATATTGGCGAGAATGCTTCTTTACATCTTTCCGAAAGGCAAGCACAAAAGAAGTTATGGATATGAAGCCTTAAAAGAAAGGCAGTGTCGAAATCGTTTCTGAAGATTTCGTTCTGGTGATTTTTCACTGAAAAAATGCACCACAATCTGGCTGCCCAGTCGAAGTGGATGAAACCCATATCAAAGCACAACACGAGACATTGCAGAGAAGCACTGTCTCGTGTGTTTTATGCTTTTGTTTTATCAGTGTTAAATAAATTCAATAATTCTTAAATTAAATGTATGAAGACATGAATTTTTTTTTTTTAAAATAGGAAATTGAAGAAAAAACTCCACTGATAAATCAACGTATGCTGGAATATGAAAAGTCGAAGGACACAATATCTTGCTTAAAGAGTCAACTGGCAAATGCACTTGTGGTTAGTCTATTTTATGAATTTTTAACTTTTTATTTGCTATTAATTAACCCTGCAGTGTATTAGTGTTTTGCAAATTGCAATAAAAATAAATGTATTAAGTTTTATAAATGTAGTAAAATACTTATTAGCTATCTTGAAAAGGAATATTTTATATGGGGGGATGGTATTATTGAAGAACCGGGTGCTCCTTCCCATTTTTGGCGATTTTTAAATGGCGAATTAAGCCGAAGGCTGTGTTTGAGCAGGAGCAGATTTTCGACAGAAATAACGTAACTATACTTACAGTAAGCTATGGAAAATGAAAAATATAATAGTGCAATTAATGCCAACAAAAGGGGGGAAATTAAGAGTTAAGTTATACTTGAATTCTTATATATATTGTTTATTCATATGTTGTTATGATATGTTGTTTGAATGTTTAATGTAATTAAGGAAGTTAATTTTGAAACATTAAAATACCTTTTTCTGAGATTTGTAAAGCAATTCCCGATTTTTAGAAACAAAATAATTAAAAATTTCATTTTATATGATATAAAACTAATAATAAATAAATAATTAACGATCTCACAGATATAGCTCAAATATTTAAAGAACATTGAAAGATTAGTACTTTTTACATTTAAAGATTCATTTGGAATTTATAGTGTTAAAATTTTTTTTAACCAAGGTTTAACCTCTTGACCCCCCACGTGAATGTTGTAACAATATATTAACTTTATTTTCAATTTCATAATATTTTGCATGGTATCAATAAGCAAAATAAACTAAAACGTGTTTGTTATAAAAAACAAATCTAAATTTCGCCCCCGGCCATAAAAATAAAACACCAAACCATCGGATTAACTCGAGAGAGTTATAGAGAAAGCATAAAATATCCCTTTAAAAGAAAATTTTTTTAAAATACATACCTTTTCATCATTATAAAATTATAATTTAAATTTCCAGATAAATCAATTACTCAATCTCAGATAAATAATTAAGTATATTGAATGCAAGTGCTTTTTACAATTTTAAATTTTTGATTTATAGTATTTAAATTTTATCAACCATTCATCCTCCCCCCTTTCCCGGAATCCATCTGAATCATAATAATTAGACATAATGAACTATTGTAGAATGGTACTGTAAACCAGCAAGAAACAATATCTTAACCGAAATGAACGGAATATTTTATCTTAACAGTAAAACTTGTATTTTAATGTTTTACCAGTTTGAATTGTTGGTAAAATCATCGCTGACCACCCAAGCAATGAATTTAATTTCACAATTTTATAACCCAGTGAGAATTAGGTGAATTTCATATGTTATCAAACGGTTGCATAAAGAGAGCCTGCTCTGGAATTAACAAATATTAAAAAATGATACGGTGAAGAGAGGAGTTAAAAGTACAGGTTGCTATACTTGGCACTTTATCGTCCATTTGACAAGGGGCACCCATATGTTCAGTCAAGCCGGGGTGACCGCACGCATTCAACTGCAAATAAGGAGGTTCAAGGAGAAAATCACTAGATTGGTAAGGTCGATAGTTTAATAAAGTCTGTTAGCAAATGGATCACTCAAGACACAAGCAATGTATTGACCACTTTAGGAGAAATACTTTTTGAATGTGTAGTTCCCTTGATTAGGTTCTAAAAATGGTACATACAAATTAACGATATAGAATGTACTTTTTTGTAAATTCTGAATGCAAATTTCTAAATCTGATCAATTGCCTAATTCTTCTTGTGTTTATTATTATTATTATTATTATTATTATTTATGATTATTATTAGACTTAACAGAATATAGGCATTAAAATATGTCAATAATGCTGTCGCTAGTGCACACCTGCCTAATTATATGGATTTGGGTCTTATTATAAGATGTTGATGCTTATATGTAAAAACTATGGTTTCAAGCTCATTAAAAGGTAAACCCATGTAGGCAGCACAGTCATGCCACACTTATGGCCTTGCACAGGTACTGCTTCTCACCCAAAATTGTGTGGGATTGCTACAGAACCATTAACCATCTGGCTAAGGTCAATAAGGTCTAGTCTGGGTTCCTGGGCACTGCGGTATTTTTAGCAATGAAGTTGCCAATAATCTCTTTAAGTACGGCTCTGATTTGCCCATCATTGGGCCAGAACTGGTACTTTGTTTTCCTCATAATGTAATGAGAAGAACTGTTAAGGATCTTCTAATAGGGGAAACTTATAGGGCTTGGCTTGATTCTGGTAATCAAAGGCAGGCCAAGGAGCTTAACCAGGGTTATACCTGGATGAGGGCTAATGAGCTACTTAAGCTCAGTAGAAAAGAGCTAAGGGTGGCCATTGGTCTGTTGACTGGCCACTGTTGCCTCAAGAGGCATCTCAACATTATTGGCATCGCAGACAGCCCAGTATGTAGGGAATGCCATACGGCAGAGGAGAGTTGTGTGAATGTGACTACTACTGTGCCAAGAGATTTGAATTTCTTGGATATCACTTTGAGCTGTGGGAGCTGATCCACTTCCCTGTTCAATTGCTGCTTAGATTTATCTCAGCTATTGGTCTCTCTGAGATTTCTTAATCTTATGCTGGGACTCATTTGTTCCAGTAAATGGTGGTGGTGGTGGTTCAGTACAATAGGCCTTGGGTCGCAGTGCTGGTGTTCTTATGGGCCACCTTACTCTAATTCTAATTTAATCTTATCTAAACCCATGTAAAAATTGAACATTATGACAAGAGAAAGTTTGAACATTCTCCAGATAATTTTCTTTACATCACAAAAATGTATACTGTTGTTATTACTTGGTTTGCAGAGGGTGGAACTTTAAGATAGAACACAGTTTGAAAAGTTATGCCTTAAATGTCTTCAACATAAAATTTAGTACAACAGGAACAATTGTTAATATTATAAGTGTTTAATGTTGTCATTAAGGTTGGCAGATATTCATTATGGAAAATAGTAAGCAATTTCTGTAGTGTTCTCCCAGACCAAAAAAAAAAGGCAGGGTGCTGTTGGGTATAAAGGTACTCTGTCGGATCAACACTGGCACTTCTTAATGATAAAGGATTTTTTAAAAAACATTTTCTTGATTAGTATAGTTTAAAAAAATATAACTATTATTTTGTGATTGTTTGAAGTTCATTTTATTTTATTAAATATGTATTAAATTTTTGACTTGACTGTGTGAACGGTGATATTTGAAGAAAGAATTGGAAAACTGAGCATAGGGGTGGGTGGGCTGTATAAAGACGTTTTTCCATTCTTTGATTTAAGGAAGGGATTTGACCTAAGGGATTCGAGAGAGGTGGAAATTGGCCAAATGGATTGCTCAAAAGCAGTGAAACATGCTTCTGTATTTCTATGCTGCAGAAAAAAAGCATGGCTTTCTGCAATCTTGAAAGAAATTGTAGGTTAAGTAGTGCAAATCTGATAATTGTAGGGCACATTAAAGGGGGCAAAAAAAAAAGGGAGGGCAGGATGCATAGAAGGCAGAAAAAAGGGGTAGGGTGCAGTGCCATACTGAAAATGCTTAGAGGAAATGCTATTCTGCATCAGTGCATAAAAAAAAAAAGTATGTCTTGATTTTTGCAGCCTATTTTTTTAGTGTAGGTATGCTGAACGATGGCCGATTGGTTAGATTGGCCATCGTTTGATATAGAACCTGTTGGAATTTTGGTCAAGAGGTTAGTTGGCATTCGGTACCAGAGTTCATAGGTTCGAATCCCACAGTGGCATGGATGTTCGTAGCCATTCGGAATTGGGTTTAAGCTGTAGGTCCCGGTCTCATTAGCCCTCGTGTTGCAAAAAGTAGACCGTAGCGCTCCAAACCAAACCCAGTGTAGGCACAATGCATATGCTTGTTTTCTTTTGTCCTTTTCTATGTAATTTATATTTGAATTGAATCTTGAATATCTATAATTGGGTTGTTTTAGGTTTTTACTAATGTTATAGATTTTTTGCACTCTATTTAGTGTTCAGTTCACTGTCACTGAAACTCTTCTTTTATTTCCCATCTATTGCTTCATCGGAAATGAAAAGGATCTTTTTTAATTTATATTATGAATGTTACATTTTCATTCAATAATGCAGCATTATTGCTACTTCATACCTGTATTACGTTTTTGTATATGTGTAGAAAATGCAGTAAATTTTCACTTCAAATTTTTTTGTGACTGACATAATGTATTCTACATAGTTAAGTAACTATGTTATAGGAATGAAGTGTTCTGCCATTTTTGATTTAGCCTTTAATTGGTGTTTATTTTTAAAATTAGGATTATGAAAAACTACTCGAAGAGAGAAATGATGCCAAAAGAATTAGTAATTTGGCAGAGAGAGAAAATTCTAGGTTAAAAACGCAAGTTTTAGACTTGAATCGACAGGTAATTTATGTTTTGTTTTAATGTGTATTGTCAATGTATCATGTTTTCTTCATATAATATTAGCTGCAGTTTGCCCTCATCCAAGAAAAACCCCCATGGGTATTTCTGGCCAAGTCCACAAATAAGAACCTGTTGGAATTTTGGTCAAGATTTGAAATATTTTTAAATTTCATGAAATAACAATAATTTTTATAGCGCAATTTTACCACTGTTTCTAAACTGTTTTAATTTTGTGTTATTGCTTATAATTTGACTTATATTATCTATTTTAAGATTTACTTTAGACAATTTTGTTACTGATAAATCTTTTACTTAAAATGCATATAAATTAAATCGTAGCCTGTAAAAAAATGAATAGTTCAAGTGAGAGAAATATACAGTAAATATATGGTATACTATTATCAGGGTTATATTAGTTTTAACCATGGAGCTTTAAACCTCTGGTTTGAACCGTCCTGGTATTTGACCACTAAAATTCACTTTTCAGTATATTTAATACTAATCGAACATAGTTTACTAGTATAAGATAAAGGAAAGTTACATATGTTAAAAATGTCATAATATAAATAACACCAGTAAATATATATATATATATATATATATAAAACATAACACCAAGATACACATTTTTTTTTTTTTTTTTTAATATATATATACAAGCTGTTTTATGTCATTTATGTTGAATTAAAAAAATGGTTACAAGTAAAAAATTTTGTAGTTATCTCTCTAAATTGAGATGATTTCGTAATTTATTTTGTATTACTCCAAATTTTTGAAAATAAACTTTCTATAGTTGAAGAGCTGGCACAACAGTTCATTAGATGTATTGTAAAATCAACCAATTTTACGTTAATGTCTTTCACTTTCTTCATGGCTGCCCACCAAACATCAGGTCCAAGTGTATCTTTAACTGTAACTCATATCTTATGTTTTTTACTGCAACTGGATTTCTATTACTGTTATATATATTGAATGGTAGTATGTTATATACATAAAAATACTTATTTTTATATTGTATTTATATACATAAAAGTAGTTGCAGTATATATACACAATATATTATATAATTATTGCATATATCTACAACGTTGATTTGTATATCGATCCTAGTTTTAAACATTAAAACACACATCAAAATTTTTGACTCTTATATATGCATAATTATTGCTTGAAATTAAAAAAAAAATTTTTGGTTGTATAGTATTTGTAATTATAATTTTGTGTGCATTGTAATTGATTTCTTGTGAATAGTTGTAATCCTAGTTATTTGTATTTTTTTGTTTGGAAATCTGGATATACCCTAGTTATCTTTTTGTTTCTGCCAAAGATTAGGCTTAAAGGTGGCAGTCATTTCATTTTCTGCAATTGATTCAGATGGTGTATTGCAATGAACACCTGTTACAGTGAAATGAGCTACATTCACACAAATGGTGGAGAACAGAAACAAAACAAATACATACATATGCTTGTGTATATTGGCGTGCATAAAAAAATTTGATGCATTGAATTATTTTGGCAGGTTCAGGTTCTGTTGAAAGAGGTTGAAGAAGCCCGAGGTGGTCACATTCGTCTGGATAACAGCAAAATTCAAGACGATGATATTGTCACTTCTAGCGATGAGGTGACTGCCGATAAAATAATTTCAAGACATTTGGTCACATTTAGGTAAGGCACAACTGTTTCCTCAATTTGGAAACTTTTTTTTTACTGTAGGAGAATATCTCTTTATATCCTGTAATTTATGTTCCCAAGCATTTATGAGGGGTGTTTGCTCCAGGGGTATCCCGGAATTCTGTGTGTTTTCAATCATTTTTCTAGATTTGGACGTATCTTCCATGTTTCATCCACCATGGTAGTTTAAATTCAAAGAAAAGGTGGGAGAGGAGGAGGCTTTTGTTAAATTTTTGTTGTTCATAGTTTAGCTGCAGAATGGGTACAGTCAGCACTTCCAGTCATTGTGGAGGGTAGAAGAGAATAGGTCATTTTGTGAACTATAAGCTTTGAATGAGTGTAGATTGATTTGTGTAAGCATAGTGTTGGTGTTGTGGGTGTTTGTGGAGGAGAGTGTGTGTATATTATTCTTTTGTGTCTAGTACGAGTTTAATCTCGCCAGAAATGGATAGATGAACTCGCCTTTAGGGCAGCTCTTGGGTGATCCCCTAAGAGCAGGACACTGTGACCAGAGATCTATTGTACCCAAACCCAGGAAGAATAGAAACATGACCTAAGAACGCCTAAAGAAAATATGCCACAAGCTGAAGCAAATCTCAGCAGGTAACTGACAGGTCCCAAGGCTTAAGAAGGTGGCAACCAAGGTGCTCAAATCTAAGAGCTGAAAAATACTCGCGTTTACACAAAATGTGGCGAGCAGTCTCCTCCTCAAGACGGCAGCCACAACACAAGGGATCAGAAGTGATCCCCATAAAGTTCAGATGCCTATTGAGGGCACAGTGAGCAGTAAGAAAACCAACTGCATTCCTCCGAAGCCTCCTTCTTCCTCCGGCCATTGCTAGGAAGCAGCAAGAGCTCCTTACTACGCAAACTGGGGCAGTCACAATTAAGCTCTTTGGCTTGCCTATGACCAGTCCCAATAAGCCAGTTGGAATACTGAAGATGCCTAAAATGGCTAAAAACAGAATTCCTAATAGATCCTGGAGCAATACCAAGGACAGACTCAGGCCGAGTAAAAGAAATGCTGGATCCCTTCCTACCTAAATCATCCACTAGTTCATTCCCTGAATTCCCATATGACCAGGTATCCAGTAAAGATTGACCTTGTTGAATAAAGCAAGGTCATAGACTCCAAACACTCCCAAGCCGATTATGGCCGATTGGTTAGGGTGCTGGCCTTCGGTACTGGAGTTCATGAGTTCGAATCCCACAGTGGCATGGATGTTCGTAGCCGTTCGGAATCGGCTTTAAGCTGCAGGTCCCGGTCTCATTAGCCCTCGTGTTGCAAAAAGTAGGCCGTAGCACTCCAAACCAGAGCAGAGGTAACACTATACCTTGACAGGGCTTGAAGTGCAGCTTGACTATCAGCAGATATGAATGGTTTGCTTATGCAAACCCCTGCCAAGGCAAGTCCTGCAACACAAATTGCAAAGACCTCACCTTGGAAAACAGCATATTTACCAAGCAGAAAGAAAAACTTGGTGCTGTCCGTAGGGCAGCACCCACCAGTTGATTAAGCTTAGAACAATTAGTAAACTAAACCCTACAGGTGGTTTTAAGAAACATCAGTAGGAATAGTAAAAAATGCCTTATTGACGATAAGAGTCAAAACATCCCCAAGAGAGATAAAGACTCAATACTCTTAAAACACTTCATACAGATTATTGCCTCAGCTTCAATCCGTAGATGCAAAGGAAGCATGCCTAGCAAAAGTTCTAGAGCAACAGTAGGAGTAGTTTTAATGTACCTTTTAGAGCAATACAGATCATTCTCTGCAGCTTATTTAGATTAGACTTAAAACAATCAAATCTGGTCCTGCACCATCAGATAATAGAGCCATAAGTGATAATGGGACAAATAATCATTATAAATCCAGTTAACAGCCTTAGGAGTAAGACCCCCAAGTCTTGCCAATGGGATTCCTACAGCTCCAGAAGACCTTCTTAACCCTCTGCAAACAGTATAAAACATGACAACCCCAGTTGAGATTCCTGTTGAAATAAACACTAGGAAACTTAACCTCATTATATAAAGTGAGCTTCTCCCCATAGAAAGCGACATCCCCAGGATTTAGGATTTTCTTACGGGAGAAGGCAACAAGCTTAGTCTTAGAAGGATTCACAGACAAGCCAAAATTGTTACACCACAAGGCAGTATGCTTGAGTGCATCATTCATAATGCCAGAGATAGGTTGACCAAACGTATCTCTAACAATTACGGCAATATCATCTGCATAACCCAAACAGCTGATGCACTACTTTGTATTGAATACTATGCATTGCTGTTAACCACACCACACCTACTGGTTATTGTCAAGGTTCCAGTCTCATTATCCCCTAATTAGACAACACTTTGGTGACTCATTTTTTATGAGAACGTTCTCACCTCCTCGCTTCCTTGTGAGCTGGAGTGTATTAAATTTTTGTTTGGATTACTTTTTGCCTCGAGGCCTAAATTGATGTTTTGATCTGTCTTATGTTTGGAGGTTAGAGTGAAGGCTTTCCACTTTGCTAGGTACTCTGTTAAATTCAATTATCTTGACCTTGAGGTGAACAAGTAAAGAGTCCACCACATTACTCCAAAGTATGGGATATAGAACGCCACCCTGAGGGCAGCCAGATATGGCCTGAACAATCTTTCTAGCCCCGAGAACGTTAGCACAAATGGACATAGTGGTCAGCAGATTCTCAACCCAGTTAGAAACAATGGGATCAGTACCCTTTAGTACAAGGGCTTGAACATTAATATCAATGAGGATCCTATCAAAACCTCCCTCAATATCCCCCCCCCCAAAAAAAAAAAACTGCAAGAGCAATTTCCTTATCATGAATGTTTTTTTTCCAAGAGGAAAGGCAGCTCATACATTGTAGAACTCGCCAGGCTGCTGAGGCCACAAGAGATCAGCAGAAAGAACAAAATCCCTAAGGTACTTGTCAACAAGCTTTTCTAATGTTTTCAAAAGAAGTGAGAATTTGTCTGAAATTGCCATATCAAGGTTCTATAATCAACATTCTAAATTCAAAGCAGAATGACTGTTGCTAACCAATGGTTTTGTTGAAATTAAACCTAATTTCAATAAAAGAAAAACCAAATTAACAATATATAAATGTTTAATAAGACCTATTCAACAGCAACATAGACAATAACAAAAAGAGGTAAAGAAACTGCTTTTTGAAGAAAAAATTTAAAGAAATATTTTTAGAGTGTTTTCAGGTAAATGATGTATGAACAAATATTGAATTATATGGAATTTTTAAAAATCCAGATCTAGTTAATTTCATCAGCATTGAAAGGTTAAGATCAGTCAGGTGCATAATCTGGGTGACTACCAAAAATTTTTTATGGCTAATCTAAGGGAAAAGAGATTCAGATGGTTGGACTCGACCGAGGAAAAAAAAAATATTAATTGGAAATCCAATGCCAAAGATAAGACTGCCTGGTATCAAATTCCTTAGCTGTATCCACTGAACAATAGAAAATGATTATTATAGGATTTAAATAAAGCAAACTGATATTATTGACCTTTTTTTGTACTAATGTTTTATTTTTCCTTAAGATAATATTAAATGTTTATATTTTTGTATATAAACTTTATTTATACACAGTCCTGTTCTTTAAACAATGTTTATTTATTGATTTTAGAAATTTTATTGAATTTGTCACTTATTTATATCAAAAGGATTCAATTCAAAAAATTCTATTTAGAGATATTGAAGAAATCCAGTCGAAAAACCAGAAACTTCTAGCTGTTATTAGAGATTTAAGCCAGCAACATGAAGAATTGGAGAAAAAGCTTTCATCGGAATTGTAAGTAAAATTGTCTTTTTTAAATCTTATCTGTTCAGGGAAGAAAAAGAGAAGTGCTTACCTTAGTCTGCACAATTTTCTCATATCATTTAATATCATTTAAAAATATATGTATAAAAAAAATTATAGCATTAATGTAATAGGCTAAAATTGTCAGTTTTTAATACCTTATAGTATTTGAGAATATTTTATAAAAATTACTTCAATAAGTTTAAAAATTTTAAAGGAGATAGTTGAAACAAATTATCAGTAACAGTATAAGATATTGCCAAAATTTTATAAATTTAAGAAATCAATCAATCAATCAAACAAATAAATATAACTGAACGAATATCAAATCTTTCCTATCTTCATTTGACTTTAATTTGTTCTCGCTGTTATTCATATTAAATATTCCAATGTGTTCTGAATAGTCAGATTGTATTAGAAAAATGACTTTCTTCCAATTAAATATTGAATTCTTTTGGAACTACCATAATTTTGCACGTATAGTCTGCAGACTATCTGCGGGTTGTTTATTGCTCAAATCATTAAAAGCGGAAGAAGAGGGGGGGGGGGCACATTGCTCGAACAGTGACGATCAAATGTAAACAAAAGTACGACTCTTGATATGCCAAGAAAACATCGTATCATATTGGTAACAAACCATGATTTAAAAAAAATAGAACCCATAAAGCAGAATGAATCAGCAGTAGCAAGTAGCACAATCTTAAATTGTGTTGTGGAGTATGGGAAAATATCGATAGTCACTATTTACAGCTCCGATTGACAACACCGAGTGGTTCTGTTCATGGGTTCTGTTAACTTTCTATTGTCTAATTTTGTTTCCACCACACTGATTAACATCTATGTTAAAGTAACTGTCAGTTTAGTTTCAAATTAACCAGCACTTTCTAATTTTTTCCTTCTATTCCGAGAAGAAGCCCTCATGGCATGCGAATTTGTTTTGTTTACTGTATTTCACAGCCAGTTGAATACATATAAAGGCAAGTCGCTTGTTATGCTGTGTGGTAGTGTTATTTTGTCGATTAGTGTGCTGTCTCGTTTCTCTATATGTTCTATGCTTATTGAAGATGCCTGTTTTTTTTATGTTAAACTTAATGTGTTTTTAAAAAGTGTTTTTTAATTATGTGATGATATTTAAGAATAAATTCAGTTGCCATCGCCTGTGGATTGATCATCATTTATTTTTGCAAGGTTATTTTTATCGATGTGTTGGGATGGTTCAAAAGGAACCGGGAATTATGTCAAGTAGCTTCCTCGTTATAAAATGTTTACAGGTTCAAGAAATTCGACATGAAATCTGTAAGAACTTGGTGGCAAACATTAAAAATGTGGGAAGGGGCTGTTGGAAAATTACAACGGCCTGCATTAGAAGGTGATTTACATAGCTGAGAAATGTAGGCCACTCTGTTTCTTCCGTTAAAATTTGTCTCCGAGGCTGTGGTGGAAGAAATAATTTCAAATTTTTAAGGTGGAATTGAGTCTAAATCAGACTTTTCTGTACTCTACTGTACTTAGGTTTTTATTCTTAAAATGATTTAATAGTGTCATACTAAAATACATATTTTTGCATATATAAGCCACAGATTATCTAATGGTTCAGACTATCTGATGATTTATGAAATTTTTAAACAAAAAATTGTGCCTGCAGACTATAGGATGTTGCGGACTATACATGCAAAATTGCAATAACCCCTCTCTAGCAAACTGCAGATGATGATTCTACTCCCATTTCATAGCCATAATCAACAATCTGTCCCTTTCCATTTCGTTAAATTACTGAAACATTTTTACTGTTATTTGCCTGAAGGCAAACAACTGTTAATAAATTTCCAACAATAAACAGTAGACAATAAATTTGTAACACTAATAATAAAGTATTGTTTACCTGTAGGCAAACAACATTATGGAAATCGAGTACTGCTTAATTCATATAAATTGTTGGGGTTTTGAATGAGACTTTTGGTTGTCTGGATTAGTTTTAAGCATTTACAATCCTTGTAAAGTTTTCCTCCCCTCTCTTTATTGCAGGAGTGCTAAATTTGAAAAGGACATCACAAACCTTTCTGCTCAGTTAGAAGATCTTCAAGAAAAGCGTCAAAAGCAATCTGAAATGTTGGAAACTATCATTAGGCAAAGGGATATGTACAGGGTTTTGCTCACCAGTCAAGGCTTCTCGGAAGTGAGTATTTCATTCTGCTCCCATTAATATCAGGTAATAAACAGATCACGTAAAATAGGCTCATGGTGGCTTTTCTACTCAGCAGTCATTCCTTAAGGTATTCGTCTACGTTCGGAGATTTTTTTTCTTTAAAAGTAGAAACTAGTTATTGTTTTTACATTTTTAGATTTATTTTTTATTATCATAGAGAATGGCACTGAAAAAAAATTTATTCCCAGAGAAGTTTTTATAAAATTTCTAATAAATATAGAATATTTAGTAAATAAATCCGGTTTTTTGAAAAGGTCTAATTTTTTAATAAACTAAATTATTTCAATATTTTTTGACGCAACCCATTTCTTATACACTGGACTCATGAATCACCCAAAATCTCTGTTTAATTTACATTTCGTAAAAAGTTTGGGTCCTTCAAAATCATACACATTGAATTTTTAACGAATTTTTATTACTTTTATATATAACTATGTTTTATATTCGGATCATTAAAAATGATCCGAATTTTAAAGCATTTGGGTCATTCACTAGTAAATACTATCAAAAGCATTCATAATCATTTTCAACACAATATTTTAAGAACTTTTTGAGAAATCCTGTTTTAAGTTTCTACATTTTATTAAAAATACCGTTCTGAGAAAAATGCATTTGAAGTTTACGAAAGTAATTTTATTAAAAATTAAAATACATGTTTGAAATTCCCCACACTTTCCTGCTTCGAAACTTTCTAATTTGCCAAGTTGCTAATTATTAAAAATACTAGAAAAACGTTTAAACTAATCTTCATGAAAATTTAAAAAGTTTTCTCCAAAAAATGCTCGTTCAAAGGCTTTAAATTCACAACTTCTGGTACCGAAGTCGCTCCTTCTGTTTTGTTTCGACAGCTGTCTCTGATGTTTAAACAGCTGTCACTTTTCTTTAAAATGTCGTAGAGACAGAACAAAAACAGATTTAGAAGCCTAATAGTGGAAATTTTATAATAGAGAAATAAAAAAAAAATTATGACTTTTGGCAAAAAATTGACTTTTCAATGTAGACGGATACCTTAATACAAAAACATCACATTTTAATATTTTACAAATTTATAAATTGTAGAATTCCTAATATATTTAACCATGTAGGGTTTTTCCCCCAGAAAATGTTTCTTTCCCTCCATGACTGGTTCTTTTCTCCCTACATGACTGTCTAAAAAAAAAGTTACATGCACAGCTGAAAATATAAAGCATAATTACTTTATAGTTTTTTAAAATTGTATTTATTGTCTTCTTTTTCTGGATTCCAGGATTATTACAATTAATTAAAAAAAAAATTGGCTGAAGATTTGTAATTTATCAGTCTTTTAGTAAAATCTGACACTATAAGACTGATTTACAGATATTTTAGATTATGATTCTGAGTCAGAAATTTGTTTTCTATGCTCTGAATTGTCCATTATTCTAAAGCATAAATAGATTAAATTGATTTTTTTTTCCAACCCTGATAGTCTCTACTAGGGCAGCCAGATGGATCTCTTTCCATGCTGCAAAACAGCTCCAAATTGTCTTCTGGAGATCCTCGGGTGAAAGAAGCCAAAACTGCGATGAATCAGCTGCAGGCAGAATTCAATAACTACAAAAAAGAAAAGTGCGAGAACGAGAGGTGAGATTGATAAAATTCTTTATACAACTCATTTTTAAAAGACTAATTGCAAATGAGAAAAAAGCTTTATAAAAATGTTTTCTATTTAAAAAAATTCCCTCAGTGCCTTTATAAACAAAAATCTCTCTGATGTGCCCCTATGATCATTAACATCCTGTAAACCTCCTTCATTTTGTACATGTAATTTTTAATATTTTGAAAAAAATTTTATGCTGATTGAAATTGATTATATGAATATTGATCTGTTTTTCAGTCAGTGTTGCAGTTGAGGGATATATTACCTTTTTATGTCTCAGTAATAAAAATATTTTATTTGTGGGTCTGTATGAGCTATTAGGTTAAGTACAGTTGAAAACAATCTCTTGTGTCACTGTCATGTCTAGTTCAGTCACCTTTTCCACTTCTAAATTTCTCTTTTTTTGAAATATATTTTTTGCAAGAAGTATGAATTGTTTGAAACTTCATCACCAACTTATGCGTGCAGCAGTGTTTTTTTCTTAAATCGCACAAAAGTTCAGTGTTTCAGGAAAATCGCAGTAAATTGAAAACTGCTTTGTTTTTATGAACAAAACTTTTTTAAAAATTTAACTTTAGTATATATTCTATTATTTAAAAAAAAAAAATGAAATTACAAAGATAGATGATTTTTAAAATTAGTCCGATAATTTGTTAGCACCTATTTCTTCATCACTATCTTTGTCACAATGACTCATTTTATCAATTTTGTATTCAACAATAAAAAAACCAAGCTTCCAATTGACAAAACATGACTTGTATGTTCTGGAGCTAGGAATTCGATAGAAGACAAAATAACGCAAGAAAAGACTAAATCACTCGACAATCACAACTTGTGGAAAGAAGAAATCCAAAGCGTTGCATAGCCACGCATATGTTGTACATACATATAATAAAACGTATTTAGTAGATTTGTGGTGGTTAGCGGGTATCTACCACAAATCTACTAAATACGTATTTTTACATGACCCGCTCTCTAGTGACAGACTGCAAAAACGTAAAAATACATTGCTCGCATGCAAAGCGATAAATTATAAGTTGAACTGCTTTGATAGAAAAGTAAAGGCAAAAAATATATTTTGAAGATACTTAATACCACCACGTGCCTAGTTATCACAAATGGAATTAAATTAAAATTCCCACATCGGGAATTTGATCCTGTTGGGAAACTTAAAATTCTTCCTTACAACATATCATTAACTCATGATATTCATCTGATGCATTTCAGTGACAGATGCTTAACTGTGACTGAAAGCTATATGTAGATTGCGTACTGCAGCTGTATATTTAAGTCTGTTCAGCCTTGCTTTACAGGCACTGTTAACTTATGCTGTTGTTTAATATCCTAGCCTAATTTTCATGCTTTATTTTTTTTGCAATAAATGCATGTCTTATTTTTATAAAGTTTTAGTTAAAAGCATTCAAAGTGAAAGTTTTATTTTATGGAAAGTGATTACTTCATCTATCCACTGACCCCTCTGTAAATTCTTAGAAATTATCCGAGACTTTTGACCCATTTTCCATCAGATCCTGGATACTGAAAACCATTGGGCTGACCACTGTGCCACAGATACATTGGTAGTGAAGGGTTTCAAGCTGCAATATAATAATCTCAATAAGAGCAGAATTCTGGATTTCTAATAAGAAATTTTGTATTGGATCAAATTGTGAATATAAACCATTTTCGAATCAGCTTAATTACGTACACAAAAGTTTGTTAAAATAAGTCCTTCCATTTAGAACGAGTTCTATTACAAACACATGGACAGAAAAATTTTATATATAAATTTTACTTAAAAGGGTAGCAGAACGTGATCATGTTAAGCGTATTAAGAATGTAATGTCAAATAGAGACATGTCTTTTAACACAGTGGAAACATCTTTTATCGATACAAAAAAAATATCAAACAGTTTCCGAAAACAATTACTTTGTGATAATGATGTCATTTTAGACCAACGACCTTATTAACTGTGAAGTCATTTCACGTACTTAAACCGCAAAGTTCGTGGTTTGTTTACGCAATTACTGGAGAACGTTACACTTTTGACTTAGGGATAAAACTCAACATGTCATTCTTAGAAACAATGATGCAGGTTATTTTTATTTACTGTTAACCATTGAGAATAACCATTAATAAAGAAGAGAAGATTTCTGTTTCTAAAGAATAATTTGAAAAAGCTGAAAATGAAGATCTTAATAATTCTGTTTGACATTTGGAGTATTGAATAATGCTGGTTTACATGGAAATAATCTGGATGATATTTGATTCATCAATAATACATTAAAACTTTAATCGTTGGATAGTTTTTGGATTTTAATCAATGAATGTTAGTAACATCACCAATTAGTGGGTTTAAATTATGCACCTAAACAATGTCATTACACAAATAAGGTTGCTGTTTTGGCTTGTTTAAAAAAGTATAAGTCACTATTTTTGAACTAGAATTGTGTTGATTTAAAAAATAAAGTAAAAAAATGTTCTTATTTGTATTGTTATTTTCAGAATGTTAAATGAGCAATTGGATAAAATGCGCAATGATGTATCTGATCTAAGGATTCAAAATGCAAAGCTTGCATCCCAGGTACAGTATTTTGATTATTTTTCACTCCTAACTCAAAACACAAACATAAAATTTTTCTAAATGTTTTATGTATTTTTTATTCGAGTTTGGCCTTATGTCAAGTAGCCATTTTTAAGCCATGTGAATAGCTATATCTTTATTCAGATCAGGGTTCCCGTACATCTGTTGCTTGGTGAGGCACCTCCACAGTGTGCTTATTGTAAGACTACACATTTTAACATCTTGTATTTGTTTTAAATGTCTGTACATAAAATTCTTTGGAAATGCGTCATTGGGAAAATACCGCTTCCAGGTTTATTCCCTTTTCTTCCCCGTACTTTGAAATCTGATTTGTATTTGTTTTCTAACTTTTGATGTTCAATCTTATAATATTTAATTCTTAATCTTTTAATTATTGATTTTTATATTAATAAATTTCAATCTTTAAATTCTTAATTTTCATTTTTGGGCTGTACGTTTTTCAATTTCTCTTTTACACTTTAATCTTTGATTTTTAATCAAACTTTGCTGATTATTATTTTAATTTTGTGTCTTTCTAAATTTTCTACTTATTTAATTGTTTTTAAATGTTTTTTCTATTAGATTCAGGCATCTCTCTTTTTTAACGTTTCATCAAAATTGATTTTTTGAAAATTGTGTTGTTGTATTGGGTTTTTCATCATGTTTGGCACAGTTTGTTCCAAGAGGAAATAGCACCACTAAATTTCAACCAACCAACCTTTCCAAAGACTAGAGCAGACTATATTTTTGGCAGATATTTGATTTTCAATGATTGATGATCCTATCTTCAGGCTTGCAATTCCGTCACTTATCTCACCCTTAGTCACTTTTAGTCACTTTTTTAAGTAAACAGTCACTTTTAGTCACTTTTTTTCGTGGTGTATCACATCAAAAGTCTGTTGTTGAAAAAAGAAAATCTGAATGAATAACAAATATTTTAATAAAAGACAAAAAATGGGATGCTCTAATCTTATTTTTTTTTATTAAAATGTAATTAGTCGTATGGTTTCCAGAATGGAGTGATTTTAATAAGTCGTAAAGGAGTTCCTGAAATCTACATTTGTACTGAAATGTACATTTAATACATTAAAGTAATTTACACAAAAGCATACATTTTTCTTTTTCTTCACAATTTTTGTATCGATACTCTAATCTCGCTATGTACATATTTCAAAACCTCATTAATATATGCAGAAAATTGTGATTATAAAATTAATGTGTTGTATGTATTGAAATCTAATTTATAGATTTTCTTGAATAAAGAGAAATGTTGAGTCGTGTTAAACAAAATTTTTAACCTTTTGTATTTGACGCTAAAATCATGTCTTTCATGAATCATTTGATTTCGAGTTAAAATAAATAGAAATATTTTAATAATAGTATCTGTAATCAAGAGGAGAAAAAAATCGCTTTTTTTTTTCAATGTTTAGTCACTGATTCTGTATTATTTGTCACTTTTCTCACCTTTTTGAAAGTACCTCGGCAGTTGCAAGCCTGGATCTTCTTCATAAGCCATCTCGGTTCTCACAGGATTTTTTAACAATCCAAATGTGGACCAAGGAATGAGTGTCAGTGATGGGCAAGAGTTTATAGATTCTGAAATTGCTTTCTGGATCTTAATTGTTTTCTGTATCTCATTTGTTGGACATTTTTATTCTTTTGTCAATTTCTGTTCTTCTCCAATAATATCTATGTTATCTGCATAGGCTAGTACAGTCAAACTTCAATAATTCGAAGTCCCAGGGGACCCCCAAAAATATTCGACTTATCCAAAGTTCGAGTTATCGAAGTTACCTACCATTCTTCTCAACTGGCCCTTAAGATGGGTCGACATGGTTTAAATAGTTTGATATGTGCCATAATATATAGTTGTACGCATTTCAATTTAATTGCTTATGTAAATAAAAAGAGAAGAATGGGTTCAAAAGGTTTAAAACAAGAAATTTGGCCTCATTACATATTAATTAGTATACATACCATGTAAATCTCATTTGAAAAAAAGCAGTTATTTTTAAGGTTGTTGGCATTCACAAAATCGCCTAATTTTTTAGCACAGTTAAATAGGGTGTTTCTGTACGTTCGGTGGTCTCCAGGTATTGTTTTAAGATATGAATAGCGTCCTGTGCTTGCTCGTGAATGCCAGTCCACTCGTACCTTCGAGAAACTTAGTTCTCAAAGCTCACAAGTGGACTGGCATTTGAAGTTTTGAACAGAATTGTGTTTTTTTTACCGGGAAAATCTATCACAAAAACTTCAACTTAGATATTCACTTCGAGTTATTGAGACAGTTTTTTTAAAAAAAGTATAGAAATGATTCGGGACTTGATTAAAAGTTCGAGTTATCGGATTATTCGACATACAGGAAGTCGAGTTATCGAAGTTCGACTGTAGTTATTTTCCATAGAGAGCCCCTTCAGTTTCAAACAGGCAAGTATGCTATTAGACATTTCTTTTGTTCTGTTCAATAAATTGGCAGTCATTTAAAGAAACTGTTTATTCAAGGGGTATTAATATCTGGATCAAGCCAAGAAAGGCAGCCTTGGCTTTTATCTTTAGGCTGAATGCTTAGAATGCTTATTTTCATATTCTACTTATAATTTAACTGTAATACAAACAAGCAGTTGCAATACAGTGGTTTTTATTACCCGAGTAATGCCAATAAAGTTCATTTTATGTATTAAATATCTTTGAGGCAGATTTCTCATATTGTTTCAAGTACTTCATTTTATTGCAAAGTAATTTCCAATATTTATCCTTTTATGTTATACTCATTTTTGACCAATAAATTTTTATTTCTGTGTTTCAAATAGGTATTTTTTAATTTGGAGTTAAGATACAAATGCTGAAATTTTAAACTCTGATTGGATTATTACTGCTAAAATAAGATTGTCATCACATTCACGAATCCTCCATTTATGTTCATTAGATTTTGTGAGTACTGTATCTATAAAATGTTTTAAATTTGTATCTTTCACAGTGTGAATACTCTGAAGAAAGAGTAAAAATTCTGCAGTCGAATTTAGAGACATATAAAAAAGAATATATGTCATATAAAGAAAAGAATCGTCAGCACAGTTCGATGATTGTCCAGCACCAGCAAACCATTAACAGCTTGCGACAGGTATACTGATATTTTATTTGTTAACTTTGTATTTTATTTATTAGTTAGTTGGTTACAAAAGCAATATTTATTGTCTCTGTACTTTATAGGACTTAATGGTTGCACAAGAAAAACTCGCCAAATCTGACGTGACTGTAGAAAATTTGAAAGCTGAGCGGGATTTGCTGAAAGGTGTCGAAACACGTCTTTTACAAGAAAAAGAATCTGTTATGAAAGAACAGCAGCAGCAATCACGTTTGATGGCAAATTTACAAGCAGTTCAGGTTTGTCTTTCACATCAAAATATACATTAATTTATTGTTATTTTTTATTTGTAAATATTTCATTGTTTAAAAATTTAAGAGGTGTTGGGATGATCTCGTTTCTTTGTTATTTTCTCTCTCTCTGTGTGTGTGCACTCAAGAGCCCAAACATTATGACCACCCCTACATTTTGCATTGAACTCGCCTGAAAGGCACGTGATCAGGTGGAAGTGGTATTGAACTGCTGCTGGAGAGAATCATTTTTTCACTTCTGTCATTCACCCTTACATGTCCTCTGTTTTTCTAGCTGGAAATGGAATATTCCAGTAGGACAACGCCCTGTGTCACAAGGCTAAAATTGTGTCGGAGTGGTTCCAGGAACATGATGCTGAATTTCAGTTAATGTCCTGGCCAGATCTCAATCTGATAGAACCCATTTGGGATGTCGTGGAACGGCGCTCAGTTTCAAGAACACTCGTTCGCAATATCTTGGATTTGCGTAACCGTTGCTAAAACATCTGGTAAAATCTGTCTCTGGCCATCTACCGAGGACTTGTGGCATCCATGCCAAGGCGGGTGGAAGCTGTGTTGCGCCAACTTGTTACTGACAGGTGGTCATAATGTTTTGGCTCTTGAGTGTGTATTTATGTATATATATATAAATTATTGCATTTTAAGTTTTCCCCACCCATGTTCTAGTTTTCTTTATCTTAACTTTCCCAGCCACCCAAAATAAATTTAACAGAGGTTAACATTCCTTCCCAAAACAAAAGCCTCATTTAGTAATTGTAATGTGTGGCCCTTTCTAATCTGGCTGTCTTTCTCGCTAAAGGTCTTTACAATCTCAATGCCATTGTTTGCAATTTTGTTTCAGCAAGTCTAAATTTCAAAATCTTTTATCTCTCAAGCAGATGCATATTTGTCTCTTGTAAAAACAGAGGAATCCCACTGTGACATGGATGTTCGTAGCCGTTTGGAATCGGCTTTAAGCTGTAGGTCCTGGTCTCATTTGCCCTCGTGTGCAAAATAGTATACCGTAGTGCTCCAAACCAAACCAAGCCAAATCACCTGCTTTCTAGTTAGGAGGGGCTAGTTCTCCCATGGAATTGGTGAAGAATTTTTAGGTTCTGGAGGGCCATGTACAACAAACAATACTCTATAATTCAAGAAATCTTGTTTTGGACAACAAACTCCAAATTCATAATATTTTACCAGTCCTAAATAAAAATTCTGAAAGATTTTGTATTCCCATTTTCTCATTCTTCTATTCTAACTGATAGAACCCATTTGGGATGTCGTGGAACGGCACTCAGTTTCAAGAACACCCGTTCGCAATATCTTGGATTTGCGTCACCGTTGCTAAAACATCTGGTAAAATCTGTCTCTGGCCATCTACCGAGGACTTGTGGCATCCATGCCAAGGCAGCTGTGTTGCGCCAACTTGTTGAAGGTGGGCCAACTTGTTGCTGACAGGTGGTCATAATGTTTTGGCTCTTGAGTGTGTATTTATGTATATATATATATATATATATATATATATATATATATATATATATATATATATATAAATTATTGCGTGTAAAGTTTTCCCCACCCATGTTCTAGTTTTCTTTATCTTAACTTTCCCAGCCACCCAAAATAAATTTAACAGAGGTTAACATTCCTTCCCAAAACAAAAGCCTCATTTAGTAATTGTAATGTGTGGCCCTTTCTAACCTGGCTGTCGTTCTCGCTAAAGGTCTTTACAATCTCAATGCCATTGTTTGCAATTTTGTTTCAGCAAGTCTAAATTTCAAAATCTTTTATCTCTCAAGCAGATGCATATTTGTCTCTTGTAAAAACAGAGGAATATACTAGGTATTTCACCTGCTTTCTGCCGAACGATGGCCCATTGGTCAGGGTGCTGGCCTTCAGTACTGGAGTTCGTGGGTTTGAATCCCACTGTGGCATGGATGTTCGTAGCCGTTCGGAATCGGCTTTAAGCTGTAGGTCCCGGTCTCATTTGCCCTCGTGTGCAAAATAGTATACCGTAGCGCTCCAAACCAAACCAAGCCAAATCACCTGCTTTCTAGTTAGGAGGGGCTAGTTCTCCTATATGGAATTGGTGAAGAATTTTTAGGTTCTGGAGGGCCATGTACAACAAACAATACTCTATAATTCAAGAAATCTTGTTTTGGACAACAAACTCCAAATTCATAATATTTTACCAGTCCTAAATAAAAATTCTGAAAGATTTTGTATTCCCATTTTCTCATTCTTCTATTCTAACCTTATGATAAAAGTAATTGAATTGATCAGTGTCTTAATATGCACTGAAACATGTTGCTTTTACTATATTCTTATTTTAATTTATAATTTTTAGTATACTTAATATGCAAAATTTATTTTTTTTTAAAATAGTATCCCCTATATAATGATAGCCTAAGTTATTTGCAGTTGGACCTGGAATGGATAGAGGCATCCATATTGGATTCGTGATGAATTAGAGTTCTCAATGTTCGAAATCCATCCCTTCCCCCCCTTATTCTAGCATTTAATGCCATTATTTCAACCAGTTAAAAGCAGGCAATTAAATTATCAATTTGTCGCATAATAAATATATAAAAATAACATTTTTTTCTAGCATTATGACTTCATTCCTTTAACATCTCATTCAATCATTTCTTATTTTAAGTTATATAAATATTGTCTACATTATTTGCATGTGTTTTATCACTGAACTTAGATACGACGTTAATATTTTTCTTTTATATTTGGTTTAAATAATAGATTAGGTAATATGTGATAATCTTAAATTTATTCATCGATTATTTTTTGTTGCAGTGAAAATTTTATCACCAGTATTAACAACAAATTGTATCTACCTCCAGTGTGTGGTGGAAATGATAGTTTCATTCCTTTACTTCCATTAATTACTGTTGAAAAGAAAATGGGAAGAACTTAATGATAATCTCGACGTAGCTAAGAAAACTTTGAATTTTCTTTGTAAATAAATTTGACGAGTTTTTAAACTGCATCCACAGCATCGTGAGACTTTAGAGGAGTATGAAGATAAACCTATGTACATGTACCAGATCATTCTCAGCCAAAAAACAAACCATTTTTTTTATCTATCTCATACAGTACTTTACAATTCTGGAAAATTAAAAATTTTACTGTTCTTGTGATAAATGGGCTATAGGCTAGTCTGGTTATGATTTGCAAGTGCAAACTGAATATATAAAATCCATCAAATGTTAGGGCAGACCCTTAATACAAAATAAAATTCAATACCTAAGTTGACTAACAAAGAGTAAAAGTGTGGTACTTTTAAATAATATGGGTTGTTTATCAATATATTTTTATCAAATAAGTATTCTTTAAATATTGCAATAACAGTATCCGAAACTCTGCTCTGCTAGTATTTGGAATGAATACAAAAAGAATGCTTGATTGCCCAAATTCCATAAAATTATATAAAGTGGCAAAAAGCAATGTTTGGTAATTTTTAGGTTTACTCAGAGATGAAAATGGAAGAATAAATGAAAATATTGATATGTATCTTGTTTTTAATTTAAATTTTCCTGTTAAATTTTGTTGTGTATTAATCTTGGAAATTGCATTTAAATAATTTTACAGCAACACATTGTACGATTAATATACTTTTAACTTCTATTTGATGCTCCTTCTCTTAGAATAATTTGGAACGCATAGAATCAGAGACGAAAAGAAATCTCCAGTACCAAGTGGAGAAATTAGAGAAAGAAAATTCTGTATTGAAAACGAAAGTGGATAATGCTAATGAAGAATATCGATCTGCTGTCAAGATTTGGGAGGTAAGTTTCACTTATTTATAATGGTTGTCCTCTTTGCTAGAATGGTCGTATTGATGCATGTGTGTAATGTTTCAGAAACAAAACAAAGAGCTCCAGTCAAAGGTGGACGCTGAAGTGGAACGAAATCGAAAGCTGCATGAAGATTTAGTGGATGCTTATTCCCAAGTCCATGCTCTAAACCAAGAAGTAAAAACAGAAACTCTTTTATTACAACAATGTTTAAAATAATTTTATCAATTTTCACTTATTTTTTCTCTGTTCTTTAACAGCTTTTAACAGCTAAATCTCAGATAACGCCCACAGCAGAACAAGTAGACACAGGTGAGTTCCTCTTACTAAGCACAACAATTTTTGTTATTATTTATATGTTAAGGTATCTGTGTACGTTGAAAATGTCATTTTTTGCCAAAAATCATAATTTTTTAAAATTTCTCTATTGTAAAATTTCAACTTTTAGGCTTCTAAATCTGTTTTTGTTTTGTCTCTATGGCATTTTAAAGAAAAGTGACAGCTGTCAAAACAAAACGGAAGTAGCGACTTCGGAACTGGGCCTTTGAAAGAGCATTTTTTGGACAAAACTTTTTAAACTTTCATGAAGATTAGTTTAAACATTTATCTAGTATTTTTAATAATTAGCAACTCGGCAATTAGAAAGTTTGGAAGCATGAAACTGTGGGGAATTTTAAACATGTATTTTAATTTTTGAATAGGTAAAGTTGCTTTCATAAACTTATAATGCATGTTTCTCAGAACGGTATTTTTAACAAAATGTTGAAACTTAAAATGGGATTTCTCAAAAAGTTCTTTAAAAAATCTTGTTGAAAATAATTATGAATGCTTTTCATAGTATTTACTAGTAAATGACCTAAAAGCTTTAAATTTGGATCATTTTTAATGATGTTACACTCAAGAGTTACCTATAAAGGTAATGTAAATTCATTAAAAATTGAATGTGTATGATTTTGTAGGACCAAAATTTTTTATCAAATGTAAATTAAGCAAAGATTTTAGGTGATTCACCAGTCCAGTGTATAAGAAATGTGTTGCATCAAAAAATATTGAAATAATTTAATTTATTAAAAAATGAGACCTTTTAAAAAAAACCCATAATTTTTTTTTTAAATAAACTAAATTTTCTTCATTTATTAGAAATTTTATAAAAACGTCACCAGGAATAAATTTTTTAAGTGCCATTCTCTGATAATATAAAAAATCTAAAAATGTAAAAACATGAACTAGTTTCTACGTTTAAAGAAAAAAGTTCTCCGAACGTAGACTGATACCTTAATCACAAATCTGCCGTTTCTGTAGGCTTAACTTGGCTTTACCAAATTTTTTTTACTAGTTTCATGAACTGCCAGATATTTGAAGGAGAAAATAAAATGTCTGTTTGTCGCCTCAAAACAAAAATTAACAAATTTAGAAAATTAACCATATATTAGAATTTAATAATATATAATTTGATTTTCTTCAATTTTTTTGTATATTTAATATCTTTATTAGTATAAGATCATTACTTTGCACCACCACCTTTTATTCATCATAATTCTTTATAATTCTATATTCGATTAATCAAATAGTTTAGTTTCAACATTGAATCAAATGAAAAAGTAATAATTTTTTTTATTATTTTCTGGTCAATCTTTGTAATATATATATAAAAAAAATTTCTTCTCCACAACTTACCTAATGCAGGGTTGATTAATTTTCACTCCGGACTCGAAACACTAACATAATAAATTTTTCTAAATGTTTTATGTATCTTTATTTTTTATATTTTTGATTAGAGTTTGGCCTTATGTGAAGTAGCCATTCGAAACCATAGTTATATCTTTATCCAGATCAGGGTTTTCATGGTCCTTAAAAGTTCTTAAGAACTCCTTAATTTTAGCTTTCATTTTTAAGGGCCCTTAAAACTACTTAGTTTTTGTTAAAGGTCTTTAAACACTCCTTAATTTTGAAATTGGAAAGCGATCCATTTCTCTATCAACGCAATCCACCATCGTCACGTGATTTCCTATCAGTTTTCTTATGGGACAGTTTTCTCTTAGTAACTTATTATTTGATCAATAAATAATCTTTTGTATACTTAAAGGTTTAAATGATAAAATCAGCTGCCCTTTCCTAACCATCAGCTAACACTCATGTAGATTTTAATTAATTGAAGAATTTAGGATGGGGAGTTTGTAGATATTTCAGTTACTTATGGAAATTTCATTTTCCTTGCATTGAATGTAATAGAAATGTCTAAAACTTTCTTCTTTCCCAGTCAACATCGGGTATAATCAGCTAATATATACATACATATATATCAGAGTCAATTTTAAACCCTCAGAAAGCACTGTTTATCTGTTTATAATATTTTATTTTATTCACAATTTATTTCTAGTTTGATCACTCAATAAGCTTTAGGTGTACATTTTTCAAAATTAGTTTTTGCCAAATAGGTCAATCTTATTACTATTTTTTAGGCTTTTTTAAAAACTTAATTGTGAAATATTGCTGGGCATTTATTGAACATGCCTTATCTGATTCATAATCATTAAAATAGGTTCCTCAGGAAATAGGGTTTATGTTGTTATGCCATGTATTTCAAGTAGGTCCTTATAAAATGTTACTTTGGTCCTTAGAAAGTCCTTAATTTTTTTCCCTTTAGTTACAAGCCTGGAGAGCATTCAGTAGTTTGTAGCATTTCTTGTAATTTGACTCCATACCATGCAAGTACTTGACGAGTGCAATATTTGTACATTTTCTGATAGTTCAATAAATGTGCTTTAACTTATAAATTTGTTACTAATTATTTTCAAAAAAGAAATTATCTCCTCCTAATTTTTTATTTCTTAAAATGTGGAAGTCAATTAAAAATGTAAAATTTTGAAATGTGAAGAAAACTAATTGAATATGATAAGAGTATTTCTGTCTTTTTACAGGAAGTAAATCAGTTACTAAAACACCTCCTGCTCTTAGTTCATCTATAGCTGAAGTAAAGCATTTGAGAGAACAGTTGAATGAAACTCAACAAAAATTGAAATGTAGGTTTTAATTCTTTTTTAACGTATATTTGTTCCACTTGCTGATCTTTGTGTACTTGAGTTTTTTTTTTTAATTTGAAAACCAATTGATTGAATTTTTTTCTGATTTTGATAGTATATACATAAAAATTTCACAAACATTATTAATTTTGAACTGAGCTATTCAGTTTAAAATTTGAGTGACAAGTTGTATTTATTACTGTAATTTGCAATTTTGCTAAAGATGAAAAAAAAATTTTTTTTACTTGTTCTATATAAGTTTTAATGTATGTAAATTTTTTTTTTCTTCAGCTCTTCAAGAAAAATTAGATATTACAACCAAAAGTTCTAAGGTGTTCTTTAAAAACCTTTCTTCTCCATCAACAAGTCCAACAAACAATATGGTTCCTCAAAGTTTAATATAATAAAGTTCAACTATATTGGTAAATTTATTTATTTTTTCAATTAGGCAAATTGATGAAGAACAATATGGTTCCTCAAAGTTTAATATAATAAAGTTCAACTATATTGGTAAATTTATTTATTTTTTCAATTAGGCAAATTGATGAAGCATGTGATTTGAATCTGTTTTAAATTTTTTTTACTAGGAAACTTAAGTACTTGTTTATATTGATAAAAAGTTATTTAAATACTGTCATATTTCATATTTAGGCACTTGTTTTAGTATTAAGTAAATCAGAACATTAATTTTTAATAGTTATTCAGCTACCTCTTTTTTTTTTCATTTTTCTCCTTTTTTCCCTCTTTTTCCCCAAAATTTTGACTTCTGTGTCTGTGAAATACAATGATTTCTTATTTATACACACTCTCTTTTGTTAATGTTTTTGTTGAACCTAATGTAATAACCATTATTTTATCTGATATGTTTCTGATAAGAGGTGCTTAAAAAGTTTGAATGGTGCTTAATTTTTTCCATTGAAAAAGTGTACGAACCATGACCATATTTTGTTCTTAGCGCAATCGTTATGATCACTTACACGACCGAAACGAAACCTTCTGTATTATTTTGCATGCACGGTATATTTGTGTGTGTGGCTCTCGTAGGTTCTCAAATGACTTTTGGTAATTACATTATTGAATCGTTGGTTGGACAGATACTGGTGAGAGGGGAAAATATTGGCATCTTACATCACCTCTCGGCTGTTCGGAGCCATCTCTCTTTCCAAGTACCATCACCAATCAGGGCTATTTCGGACCCTGCCTGGATTTCTAATGTCTTTTTAGTGTTCCAAGACAGATTATACGCACATGGAATTTTTTTTCATTCAGATGTTTTCCTGGTATATAAATGGTGGCACACTGGCATTCGCTTGATCCAAGATGAACTGTTCTGGAGTTAGAGTTTAAGCATTATGAAGCATTGTTCTTCAAGATGGTTGACCCTGAATGATTCTTGAACAGTGGGATGTTATCCATCACTATTTCTTTAAGTTCATTCCTATGAAAAAATCAAATTTACTGTGTCCGAGTAGTTACAAGATGATCAAAAAATATAATGCTCTAATCTTATTTTTTTATTAAAATGTAATTACTCATACGGTTTCCAGAATTGAGGGATTTTAAAAAGTCGTAAAGAAGTTCCCTAAATGTACATTTAATACATTAAAGTAACTTACGTCAAAGCACACATTTCTCTTTCTTTTACTTCACAATTTTTGTTTCGATACTCTAATCTAGCTATGTACGTATTTCAAAACATCATTAATATATGCAAAAAATTGTGATTATAAAATTAATGTAATGTATGTATTCAAATCTAATTTATAGATTGTCTTGAATAAAAAGCAATGTTGAGTTGTGTTAAACAAGATTTTTAACCTTTTTTTTATTTGACACTAAAAAATAAGACTAAAAATGTTAATTTATATTTGAAGAAACTCAACTTTTAAAGCTTCCAAATAGCTACTGTCGACCTGTCTGAAAAAAAAGAAAAAAATCGAGCCTGTTTATGTGCATTATTTTTAAAAAGCTATTTAGTAGTGTAGAGGCTATGCCTTTGGCCTAAGAACATTTTGACCTAAAACTTTTTAATATTTTGAAACGTAAAAAAATATAGACAATATATCTGATATAAACATATTTGATATCTTTTTTTTAATAGTAATAATAATAATATAATAATAATAATAAAAACACCCCAAGAAATGAGATTATGCTGATATTAACCTTGCCTTTAAAGCCCTTAATTTTTTAATACAATATTTCAATGACAGTCAAATTTGAGATGAATTGCTAAAAGTTAATATCTATACCAAGAAATTAGCCGAACGATGGCCAATTGGTTAGGGTGCTGGTGTTTGGTTTCGGAGTTCGTGGGTTTGAATCCTGCAGTGGCATGGATGTTCGTAGCCGTTCAGAATCGGCTTTAAGCTGTAGGTCCCGGTCTTATTAGCCTTCACGTTACCAAAAAGTAGACTGTAGCACTCCAAACCAAACCTATACGGAGAAATTATATTGTCACAAGATAAAGTTTTAACAGGGTAGTTAGAGGGAACTTGGTCATATCATGAATTCTAAGTATAAATATGATTAATCTGTGCTTTATAAAAACAAAGTAAATGATTTTTAAGAAAAGGACTTCATGCTTTACTAGTTTTGTTGTACATATACATATAAGTGTTATTAAACGGAATTTGTAAAAAATTTTGTTTGAATTTTATGTAAGATAAGTATTTTTAATACTCCAAATCTCACACACATATTAGGAATTAATGTAATTGATAAGAGAATTCATATGTACTGAAATACTAATTTGGAACTACATGGAAAACAGCTATCGCCACCTGCAATGAGTAATCTGAATGAACTAAACAAATTTTTGTAAAGAAATGCAAGCATGTGAAAACCTGTACTTGCCTCTTTGCAGTATTTTATCAAAAGGATGAAGTAATACATGCCAATGCTTCCAAAACTAATTCATAATGCTAAACATTTTTTTAATTAGTGTGTAATTTATTTAAGAAAAATCAAAATATATCAGTTTCTTCCAATGTAACTAAAGTACACAGGGGTCCTTTTTTTCGATTAAAAACTAGTTTTGGGAAGAATGTGTTTTTAAAAAATTTGTTTTTGGTAAAATTGAATTAAATGAATTATTGAGACAGTTTAAAAGAAAATTCCATTACTGTCCAAATAACAGCATATATATTTTTAGATAAACAAGCAACTCCAGGAATCTATGGATTCTGCTTTGAATTCAAATAAAGAAGGTAAGTTTTTTTTAATGAAAATCTCAAAATTAACAGCGTTTTTTTACTTTTGTCTTTAGTTATATTATTTTTTTATGGAAGGAGAATAAAATACTATTTAAAATGGATTGAAATCTCAATACCATTGTCACAGTGTTAAAGAAATATCAATATATTACAGTATATTGACCAGACCTACTCAATAGTGTCGCAATATGAATTAGTATTAAAAAAAAAAAGAAAAAAAAAACAGCTTTCCTATCAACTTTCTGTAAAGTATAATGCTAGACCAAACTTTTTTTTTGCTGTGTCTTCCAAATTAAGTACCACAAAGGATCGTTGCTCAGCCCATTTTGACAGTGGTGATGAATGATAATTTTAACTAAGTAACTACATGCTGTCATAACTTTATGCTGGCTCTTCTTGATTTTTGCCTCAGTACTCGGTTTGAGAATCGGCAACAATTTTATCCTCACCAAGGACACACATTATTCCTTCTTTGTGGATCTATCTAAGCCATTGCTCCCACTGAGTCCTGAAAACTCTCGGCTTATGAACATAATAAAGTAATTATAACATATAAAGTAGTTATGCATATTTAAACTGGGGTTATCTAGGTGGAAACAAAATTCATTTGATGCATGTTCAGACGTGCGGACTGCTCCGGAGAAATGAGAAAATTTGGTAACTCTAAAAACTCCTCAGATGGCTCTGGAAAAGATTAAAACTTTTGAACAGTTAAAAGATTACAAATCAGCCATTAAATACAAAGTTTTGCAAAAAATACTTCTGAATAGGACTCTTTCTACACAGTAAGGCTGTATGTTAAATAGTTTTCAGTACTGTGTCGAAGAACCAAACTGAATTTTGGTCAAATTTTGGTAGACAAACTTCAGAACCCCTGATAGAAAAATGAAAATATTTTAATCAGGGTCCGTGTTGGTATAAGGAACACTGTTCTGAAAAATAAGTTATTAGAGCTAAAAAAAATCTACTTATACAGTTTAAATGCATAAAATTTTATTTACCTCTTACAATTTAATACCTTGTAAATAATTTAAATCTAATTTTAATTTAGAAACCAATAAGATATGTACTTATGTATAATCTGTTATTAGCATTTTAAAATTTCAAACCATGCTGTTGCTCCTGACACAAGTGCCTCAATGTTATCATGTGTGCATGTTTTTTCCTAATTTTGCACTTATAGAATTTATTAGTTATTGTTAATGCATAAATAAACATTTCACCCAATAATAATCCCTTTACAGAATTAAAAAAAAAAAATTTATGTCCTGGGAAACGTTTTCAATCACTGATATGTGTCCCATAGTGCAACTTAGTAAAATTGTCTTTACAAAAAATTCCCATTTAGGACCTCTTATTTCATTAAAGTTCTAGGCAAGGTTTTTAAGTATTTTATGCTTTAATGTAATGATTTCATTGTTAGGCAGAACACCTTTTTTTTTTTAACTATGTTTGTTGAACTTTAGCTCAAACATCATTGGAGAAAAGTTTGGAAGAGATGGAAAAAAGAAACCGAGAATTAATTGAAGAAAATATGCGACTCAGTCAACATTCTGGATCTCAGGTGAGTTTTTGAGGCTTGGAGTAAATTGAGCTTTATTCTTTTGTACTGTAATGTATATGTGCTCCCACTATTTCTAAAGAAGTAATATTATTTTTGCACCATAGAAACTTTTACTTTTTCATATGTAGTATAGAGAAAGTATTGTAATTTTTCAAAATTCAAGCTCAGTATTTTAAACCTCTCTGGACAAACAATAGGATTTTAGGATAGGATATAGGATTTTCGTAACAATGGGGAAAACTTTGTGATATCTACAGACTCACTGAGCATTTTGGATAATCTGAGTTTGGGTGTCATAATTAACAGCTGTATTTATTCGACACTTAATCTGTATCAGCAGCTTATCTGTCTTGGTTTCCATATCCTCTTCTGTTGGGTGCCATGCAGGTATTGTGAGAAATGAAAGGGCTGATGTTGTTGCAAGGAGTGCTACCGATCAGTACGATGGATCGCTTCCATATACCGATATAAAAAATGCGACTTACCTCATAATCCAAAATAACTGGAGTGACGACTGGAATAACGAAAATCTGAATAAATTCCACAGTATCAAAACAAATATCATCCCTTGGCTTTTAATTCCTGGTCGAAAACATAATGTTCTCTTGACGAGACTTATATTGGTCATACTAGACTAACCAACTCTCCTTAGCTCCACGTTGCGAATGCCTGCTCACCGTTCATCATTTTTTAACTTCTTGCACTCATTTTACCCATTTTTATCATACATACTTTAGTAATGCCAATTTAAGTTTAAATCACCTTTTGGGTGAATCCACGTACCCTACTTTTTTGAATACAATAGAGAAGGGTGGCTGCTCGGGGAAGTTTCACTGTATTTATTTTGTATATGATTCTTAAGTAATTTTCTTTGATAAGCATTTGTTGAAGTATTATATATGTATAAACTTCTCTTAATCTATTTATGACACATTTTTTGCTCACTTGTTCAATACGTGAAATTGTAAGATTTTCAAAATTTGGAAGCAAAGTTATGTTAATTTCTGTGCATTTTATTTTTTCTCCTTCAATGCTAGGTTGAGGAATTGCAAAAGAAGCTTAGTGAGTTGTCTAAAGCTATGGAGGACTATAAAAATCAAGCGGCTGTTGCGAAGGACATTGCCGACCAAGCCAGATTAGATTGCCAGAACCAGATGAAATTAGTGGACGATGTATGTGATCTCTTTGCATAGATTTGTTCTTGCCTCTATATATCTCTTTATTCTAATCTGTACTAAATTTTAGGTCCAGGAGAAATATGAGAGAGAGTTGATGCTTCATGCTCAGGATCTGAAGGTTATGACTGCATTAAAGGAAGAGGTAAGACTTTTGAAATCGCATTATGAAGATGACTAAATTGTACAAAATTAAGAGAAGTTTCAAGTTGTATATTTGAATATACATTCAAATATACAACTTGAAACTTCTCTTATATAAATTATATAAATTATATAAATTGATACAATATAAAACAAATAACTAGTCTACAGCATGATTGTCCATAATAACATTTGGAGTTGGAAGGTATGAATCCAGGGTTCCCACAATCCTTAAAAGTCCTTAAGAACTCCTTAATTTTAGCTTTCATTTTTAAGGGCCCTTAAAACTACTTAATTTTAAATTATTAGAACTCGATCAGTTTCTGCATCGACACAATTCACCACTGTAACGTGATTTTTTATCAGTTCTCACCATACACACTGAACTTTCTGGTTTTGTAAGTTCAGAGTTAAACTTGCCCAACACTGGTTCTAAGAATGCCAGTACAGGTGATAAGTACTGGTCAAAGAATATATATATATATATATTCAGAATGTATAAAATGTTTATGTTCATAACATTCTTTTACATTTTCTAGCCAAAAGGGCAGTTATTAATAATAAAGAAAATCCTCAAATACTTATGTTTTCAGTGTATTACTGCATCAATTCAAAATTCCTTTCCTTAATATCTTTAAAAAAATGATGAAAATACTTTTAGTTTATTACTACTTTTTATGGTCACGAGCTAGAAAACTTTTTTGACAAATAATATTTCGCATACTGAAAGTTAGCTGCCCTTTCCTAATAGCTAACAGTCATGAAGATTTTAATTAAACAAAGCATGGAGGGTTTGGGGATTTTTAGATATTTCAGATACTTATGGCAGTTTAACTTCTCTTACATTGAATGTAATAGAAAAGAATAATACTTTTTTCTTTTCCAGCAACATCAGGTATCAGCTAGTATATACATACATACATACATACATATATATGTCATTTTTAAACAATCAGAAAGTACTGTTTATAACATTGTATTTTATTCACAATTTATTTTTAGTTTGATCACTCATAAAACTTTAGATGTACAGTTTTCAAAAATTTGGTTTTGTCAAATAGATTTATCTTATATTAATTTTTAGGCATTTTTAAAAACAGAATTTTGAAATATTGTAGGGCATTTATTGAACATGCCTTATCTGATTCATAATCATTATAAACTAGTTATTCAGGAAATAGAGTTTATGTTGTTATGCTGTGTATTTCAAGTGGGTCCTTGTAAATAGTTACTTTGGACCTTAGAAAGTCCTGTTTTTTTATCTGGAAAAAGAGTGGGAACCCTGGAATCTGTGATTGCTAAATAGAAGAAAAAATGGATTAATAGGGGATATGTACAGGCCTCAGAGTTTATAAATTCCTACTGTAATTGGTCTCTCTGGTTCAGCAACACCATCCATTTTTCTTATCAGATTGTTGTACCCATCATGTTTGAAACACAGCCTTACACAAGTAAAAAAAAAAATAAAAAACAGAGCTCCAATATATAAAATTCTAAAAATCATGATGATCTGATATATCTCTACTTTACACATTTGAGCTCGTAAACCAAGTTAGCTTCTGCACAATGTATGTTTTGGACTCTTAATACATTTCACCAAATTAGGATGAAAAAGAAAATAAAAGTTTAAAATTAGTTTAATAATTTATTGTGCTTCTTTATATTATTGTACATGCATATATGTATAGTTTTTATTCCGTTAATTTTTTGCATTATCGAGGTTGTCAGTACTAATTTTAACTAAAATTTTGGAATTTTTTTTTACATTAAGTCCCTAAATTTTCGAGTGTCAAAACTATTTATTTTTTAATCCAATACTATGAAAGTTTAGCTTGCACTTTAATGAAATCTTATTCTGTTTTTATTTGTGTTTCAGCATCAGAATTGCTCTGCCAAGTTTGAGAAATTGCAAGAGGAAGCTAAAGTGGCGCAACAAATTCTGAGTGAGAGCCGAGAATCTTGGTCTCGTCAAGAACAAATCTTTATGAAAGAGAATGAAGCTCTGAAGCAACGCCTCTCTGATTTAGAAGAGTGCAACCGAAATCTGCACGAGCAGTTAGATTTAGTAAGGATTTTTTTAGTACCTTGAAATAATGTCAGATTTGATGTGTCATTCTCAGACCTGGTGTTTTTTTTTTTTTTTTAACCATTTTTTTGCTTACCAATGGTATTGTAGGGGGGGAAATATTATCAAGAATGAAATGAAATTGGGGCGCAAGACAACCTCATATTATTTCATTTATTAATGCACTCTGGGAACATCACCATTTTATTTTTCAGTAACAAGGAAAACTATAAAAACTCATTGACTTGCAAATCAAAGCAACAGGAACCCTATTTTGAACAAATATTTGATTCTAAATTTTTAAAGAAGATAAAATCTTCAACAGCACATGTAGTTTAAAAGAAACAATTGTTAATATTTTAAGTGTTAATTATTATCAATAAGTAGATTTTCTTTGTTTAAATTCTGTGTCATTTAGATGGTTTAATAACTCTTTGTTGATTATTAAATTTGTACCCGAGTTTTTGGATACTGTACAAAGTCAATCTTTTATAGAAATTGGATACTATATAATTTGGTCCTTTTTTTATATACATTTTAAAAATAGTACATAAAAAAAGGAATTGGTATTCTGGGTTGCTGCATCAAACAATAACAGGGTTCCCATGGTCCTTAAAAGTCCTTAAAAGCTACTTAATTTTAGCTTTCAATTTTAAAGGCCCTTAAAACTACTTACTTTTTGTCAAAGGTCCTTAAAAACTCTGCAGTCATCATCTGATTTCCTATCAGTTTTCTTATATGACAAATATATAATCTTTCGTATTATCAATTTAATGTTTTGTGTTTATGTTTACAAAAAGTAATAATATTAAACTTATTGTCCGTTATATATTTTTTACAACAATATAAAATTTTAATTTACCTATATCTTTGAACTAATACATATTTTTGATTTATGAAGAATTTTTATTTATCAAAATAAAATGTAATTTTTTTCTTACCAAGTTCTTTTAAATGAAAATGTTATTGCGCCTTCCTTGGATATTTGTGCCAGAGCTGCACTTAAAGAGCCGCATGTGGCTCTGGAGCTTCACTTTGCCGACCAATGATATGAGAGATAAGAATATTTAGTGTATTAAGTGCTTCATTGATATTCTTTTCATGTTTCTAGAGGATAAGTGTGTAATGATATAAGTAATTGCATGAAAAGAAAAAATTACAATTATTTTGCATATGATTCTTCATCAGTTTTCTTTGACAAGGATATGTCAAAATATTATATATATGTACATACTTTTGAATGTACTTTCAGCCTCAATTTTTAGTTTTCTCAGTAACATTTTCCAAGTGGGTATGACTGCATGTAGTACGTAGCTGTTAATGATAAATTGTTTGTGAAAATATTTAGATTATGGCACCATGTTCTGGGGGTTGCTTATGTATATACAAATTACATAGAATTTGACCTTTTTTTTCCCCAAATTTTTTTGTTTCCATTGGAAGTGCCTCGCTTTAAATGTCTTTTGTAATGAAATTATCATTAAATTTTGTAGTTTTTCTGTCTATTTCTAGGACTAGTTTTAAATCTTTTCATACAATAGAAGCTTCTTTCCTTATCCTTGGATTCATTTGGGTCTGCAATATCCAAAATCAGTCTAAGTTTCATTCTTTTAGAAATTGTAAAATATTCATTCTTTTCTCCATAGGATTATTCACTTTCTTGGGACCCAAAAGTTCAACAGAATTGTCTTGATTTTAAAATTTTGTGTAAAATAAAACTGCTGTAGTGCATAAATGTGAGCTGGTTTTAAAACTGTTAGAAAATATTTTTTTAACTTAAAATGTTATGAATAATAGTAGATCAGGCTGAAAATAATTTGCTGTATTTGAATTTAAATAATAAACCAAACTAATATCAATTGAAGAAACACAGATTAGTATTTTAGCAGCCTATGTGCATGATTTTTTATGTTAAATAAGATGTTTCTCATCTACATCTTATATAGATGTATATACGAGATTTACAACTTAGAGAAGGTAATTCTAAGAGCCTTAAAAGTGTTACTAAATGTCTAAATTTTTAATGGTTCCATAAGTTGCAAAGTTATGGTATCTTTTTTTGAATTGTAATTCTTAAACTTTGAATTAACCCTTTTTGTTTGTCTCCAGTGGCTCTAAAACATAGGATGGTGTTATTATTTGTTTTGTGAAAATGCAAGAAGTATAATTTTGTATTTTCAGATGGGAACCCAAATGGCAGCCCTACAGTCCAAGAACTGGAATGAGACTCCATATGCTTCCATACAATCGGATTTGAAAGATACGCAGCATTTGTTGCAAGTCATACAGTATGTATAAATAAATTACATAAATTCTCTTTAATCATAATAAACATTCCATACTTTTGCCAGGCCTTGGAAAGACAAAGTTGACTTATTCAGAAGGAACGCTCTGTCGAACATTATTGGATCAGACTTTAATTGCCATCTTGTTTCTGTTTAAAATTTGAAATAAAGCATTCTCGTTTGCAAGCCTTAAACAAAAAATCGTGGTCCCGAAAAGGTTAAAAAACTATTAAAAACTCCATCTTCAAAGACCTGTTTAACATTGTGCACACAATTCAGATAGTTGTCGTAAAGTAATTTTAAATATTGAATAATCTTAGTTTTTTGGTTTCAAGTTCATTGGACAGTATTACTTTTGCTTCATTTACAGTTAAAAAATTTTATATGGTGACATGGTACTCTCTCATAGCAAAAATTCTTATTTTTAGAACTAGCATATAGCCCGTCATATGACGGGATCAGTAAAATTTTTAATTTTCCAGAATTGTAAAGAACTTTATGAGGCAAATAATCGATTAAAATTATCACATATGTACTTATTCTATTATTTAATTCAAAGAAAAAAGAAAATTATTTATGTAATATCTAAGTTTAGTGATAAAACTTATGAAAATAATGCAGAAAATATTTAAGTAATTTAAAAAAAGAAATGATTAAATGAGAGGGTTAAAGGAAGGAAGTCATAATGTTAGAAAAAAATTGTTATTTTTACCTATTTATTATGTGATAAATTTAATCGCTTGCTCTTAAAATGGGGCTTGATATAATGGCATTAAAAGCTCAAAAAGGGGACGGGGTGGGTTTTGAACGTTTTAAAAAGGACAGTATTTTTAGCTGTGATACGAAGCTTATTCATACCAATTTACTACAGAATCGGATCTATAGTTTAGGAAAAGAAAAACTTGACTCGCTTTGAATTTTGCAAACCCTAACTCGTCAAAAATTCAATATGGATGCTCTATCCATTCCAGGTCCAACCGCTTCATAACTTCGAGGAGACTGACAGATAACTTAGGCTATTATTACATTACGAGAAGAAAGTTTAAGGATACACAACACGAAATGTTTATGTGGCCAGGGACATCCATAAAGCAATGCGTCAATTTAATAAAATAAAAATTACAAAAAGTTGAAAAACTAGTAAAAATTTATTTTAAAAATAATAAAACAACTTTCGGAATAAGAATTTAAAAGAAAAAGGAGAAAATATTAAATTTATTAGACATTAAAAAAAAAATTGGCTGCGTCAGGGATAGAACCGTCAACTTGAGAAGTATGATGATCAAGTGGGCGGACATTTTACCAAACGTACAACGCCTGCACTTTGTGTGGAATTTAATTAGAGTATATGCAGGTTCAAGTACAAACAGTCCAGAAATTTAAATATTACACTCCGCCTTCGCTATCCTATCAAGAATGAATTTCGTATAGAATAAGAGGAAGGATAAGTCTTGAAATAATAGCATTAAACTCTGGAAAAAGGGGGATGGGGTGGATTTCGAACTGGCTTTCAATTTTGCTAACCCTAACTCATGAAAAATCCAATATGGATGCCTGTATCCGTTCCAGGTACAACCGCTTCAGAAATTCGTGGACAGACAACTTAGGCTATTATTATATAGGGGTTATACTTTAAAAAGTATATTAAAAAAATCATACAAATATTTAAAATTTTAAGGCAGTGTTATATTTTTAAAAAAATCTAAATCCTCAAAGTTTAACTTTTAACCCCTTAACGCATTTGCCCGTGTCTGACATGGGCGAAATTCAAAATAAATATGCAATCAAATCGTTTACACTTTGTTTGTGTAGCAATTTTTTATAACTTTTACCCCCTTTCTCGCTCTCTAGTCACCATCCAGAAATAAAATTGCAAAAAATAACTTACACTATACTTGTATATTCTTTTTCTGTCTTAATGCAAATAATTTTTTTTGTCAGATATTCCTAAAAAAATTCGTGCTTTAGGGGGTTAAGTGCAACAAAATATTTCTTTTTAATTCTTCTTTACAAAACTGTGCATGAATTTTCAGATCTCTAAAATTTTATTTTAAAAGTTTAGTAAATATTCTATTTATCACTCATTTCATGTACTGTTTTATTCTACCATCTTTTTTTTTTTTTTTTTTTAATGTATTGTAATTTAATGTTTTTAATGAAAAAGGAGATATTTAAAATTTTCATCGGGGAAATATACAAGACCATATCTTTTGAAATATTGAATATATAAATTTGTCATGTGTGTATAGATTGGTTGAAAGGATAATTTGAGCCACTTAAATAAATAAATAATAAAAAAAGATTACGCTTAATTTGATAATATTTGAGGCATTGTACCTAAAATGCTTCTGTAATGTTTTAGATTCATTAAAAAAGAGAAAGAAATAGCCACCACCCAGTACGATGTTGTACAGTCTGAGAATGTGAGATTGACTTTAAAGGTGGAGCAGCTCTCCAATGAATTAAATGAAACAAAAGCAGAACTCAATGATATCATGAGTAATTTCCAGGTATGTTGGATATTCTACTAAATATTGGAATTTCTCTACTACCTTGAATTAATAAGTATTCCTCAAATGAAATTACATTTCTGAATTTAAGCCCATCTGTTATTAAGCTGAAAGTGCAATTTTTCTTTAAAATTCATATAATAATTGAAATGAGAAAAATAATTTCTGGGACATTCAAATACGTGGCCAAGAAGCTGGAAATGTCGCTAAACAAATAAAAACTGGGAATATTTTCCAACTAAATTGCTTTAAATAAAGCCCTAGACCAGGCATGCCCAACCTGTGGCCAGCATGCGGCCCAATTGAAGTTTTCAAATGTATATAGTTTTAGTCATTTTGACTATATACAGTTGAAGCATAGAATTTTAGTTGTTAATGTTTGCAATAATGAATATCGCATATTATGTACGTTAAGACTGGATAGTAACCAACGTAAACCTGGTCTTTGAGTAGGGTTGGACAGGTTACGTTGAAATTGGAGTGTCCTAGAATATATCTAATAAAATTGCAATCAAACATTGAGCTAAAGTTCTTCTACGAAGGGAATAAGATTGAGTATTTGAAAAATATATTGCTGAAGATAAATTTCCAAATTTAAAACGATTAGCAATGTGCATTATATATCAGCATTTTTAACTATTTAGCGCTGCAAATCATTTTTTTCCAAATTAAACATCGTAAAAACAAAGTGTCTTGGCAGGTTGCTTGATAAAAAAACATGAGCAATCAGCTACGATTCACATTGACTACATTATCTGCTGACATTAACAAAATCTCAAGTAAAATACAAAAACAAATCTCACATTAATTTTAAAATAATAATTGTAGTGCTTGTGAATGAATTACAATACTAGATCAACATGCTCTCTCGAAGATAAGCTGGGAATCCCCTCCTGCTTCTTCTTTCCCAAACAGGAAAAGTTTCTTTATCTATAGAATTCTTTTCCATGTTTCCATACTCTATAATATTTCCAAAAGAATGTATAAGTTGTGTACCCTCAATAAAGAATCAAGCATTGTATGTTTTGGAAATAAATGACAAAAGGTTTTTTTTTTTTCCATTTTGTTATGTAATTATCATGAATAATTGTAGGCCAAAGCTGCGAGTGAAGCTCAGCATTCGGATTTGTTGAAAAAAGTCGAAATGCTAAATCTGTTAACAGAAAGTAACAGCCTTCTTAGAAATGAAAAGGAATCGCTCTCTGCTGCAAAATCAAAGCTGGAAACTCAGGTAAACTCATTTCCAGGATTTCCATTTCTGTATCAAACTGAATTCACAAAATTTTCTCTCGAAAGCACCATTTAGTTTTTTAAAGTAATTATAATGATTTTTGTTTCTTCCAGATTTTTTTAATGGAAAATATCAATTGAGATTATTTTTTTTTTCTCTTTTTAATTTCAAACTCTGATCCATGAACCTTTTTGGCTGTTTTCAAAACCATTTAATTATATAACTCTTCCTGCAATTTTGTAAACATTCTTTATTATTTATTTAATATAAGTTGAGTTGATATATTTCCATGTTTTAAATTACATATAAATTTTTAAAATAGTTCTGAGACTCGCTTATCATTTAAAGCAGTATAGTTTAGGGCAGGCAAAATGGGAGTAAAAATAAATCATTTGGATCGGTTTAGTTTTAAAAAGACAAGAAATTGAAGGAAAAGGGAAAAAATTTAAAATATAACATTACAGTTGCAATTGTTTTAACAATAATTGAGAAGATGTTATGTGTAAATGTTATTTCTGATGTCCAAAATATATACTCACCTAACGATGGATTTTGATTTTTCTGCATTTTATATTGAGGTCAAGAAAAAAAAAAAAAGTATTGATATGTTTTGTTAGTTTTGTCAGGTTCTCGTTTTAAATACACATATACATAATTTCAATACATATCTTAAAATAAAATTTCTTTGGTAAAAAAATTTCATTTCATAACTAGAGCTAGACTATATCAGAAATTTTGTATTACAATATATCATAAACCTACTATGAAACTGCACAGTCATGAATTGCATATTGCTAAATTTTCATCTTTTTCCCTATTGAATCGTTGGATAAGTTGTAAAATTAACAAACTGTGTTTCTTATCAAAATTTAACACATTCATTTTCAAGGTTCGTACGGTGCTTAAAAGTGCTTAAAAACTGCTTAATTTCGAAACACGTTTTTAAGGCCTTAAAAAGTGCTTAAAGAGTGCTTAATTTTCCCCTAAAGTCCTTATTTTATTTTCTTGCCGACAGTTTTTATTTGAATATTTCGAAATCGTCTATGATAATCATAAAAGGTCGCTCGGGATTAATCGTTCAGTGTGAATGAAATTCCGATGTCTTTAGCCGTCGGGTAACAAAAGAAAACTCTAGCCCTCTCAGACCAAACTAAATGGTTACAAATCTGTTAGTCTAAAGTACAATTCGAAACCCCTGGCTCAGATACCGAAAAATATCCCGTCCTATTCGATCATCGTCCCAAAATATCGCTATTTAAAAAAAAAAAATTAATTGTCCACTTAAAAAAATAGCCTTATACAGTGCACATATTATTTAAATCATGAGTTTTTAGACATTGATTAAAATTTAATTTAATGATAATTATTGTATCTTTCCAAACTATTAAAGTATAGATTTTATTGCTATTTAAGAAATTCTGCAGTCACAAAATTAAAGATTTGTGTATAGAAATGTCTCCTAAAAATTTGATATCTAAAATGCGCATTTATATTATTAATTTTTTTTAATTAGGATATTTGAGAAACTTCTGATTTGAATCTGTTTTCAACATTTTTTGATTAGGAGACTCGAGTGATTGTTTATATTAGTAAAAATTATTAAGTCCAACAAACAATATGGTTCCTCAAAGTTTAATATAATAAAGTTCCACTGTATTGGTGAATTTATTAGTTTTTTTAATTAGGCAAATTGTAGAAACATCTGATTTGAATCTGTTTTAATTTTTTTTTTACTAGGAAACTTAAGTACTTGTTTATATTGATAAAAAGTTATTTAGATACTTTCATATTTCGTATTTAGGTTTTTGATTTTGTATAAAGTAAATCAGAACATTAATTTTTAATAGTTATTCAACTACCTCTCTTTTTGATTTTTCTCCTTTTTTCCCCAAAATTTTGACTTCTGTGTTTGTGAAATACAATGATTTCTCATTTATACACACTCTCATTTGTTCACGTTTTTGTTGAACCTAATGTAATAACCATTATTTTATCTGATATGTTTCTGAGAGGAGGTGCTTAAAAAGTTTGAATGGTGCTTAATTTTTTCCATTAAAAAGTGTACGAACCATGATTTTGTATTCTGATATTCACCTAAAACACTATTATCCTCCAATAGTAAAAAAAAACTGTAAAATGACTAAACATCATTTTTTAACATTTGGAATAATCATCCCAGTGAATGTATGAAGATATAACATCGAAGACCTTCACATAGATGGGATTATTTCTAAAGGAATATTTTCTGTTTTGTGCTTGTATCAAATACATGATGAATGCAGTAACTGGAAGTGATATTGATGTATGAAAAAGGGTGAGGCTCTCTCTGTTGACATGGGATGTATATTGTCATATCAGAATTTTAAATATTGTTATCACAATACTTTAAAATATCAATATTTGGCAATATATTGATAAATAATCCGGCCAGGGTTGGCATGATTTAAATCTTTTTTAAATTGATTTTAAATATTTTTTTTTTTTTTTTTTTTTTTTTTAATTTCTTTTAAAACTTATATTCCAAAGAGAGTTGGGAATCAGTCAGTACAGTAATACCAATCAGTAAATAAGTGTGAATAGGTAGCATGTGCTTTCCAAGAATGGAGGGGTTGTTATCAGAAGGTATGAAGTAAGGTTAGGACTGGTGGAATTCATTTTATGTCATGGTAGGTAAAGAGAGTATTACAGAACCCGAAATCCAGTTTGTCTACCAGATAACGACAGCCGTGGCTTCATCTGCCGGAATGGAAAGACAGGTTTCTTCTTTGGGTATTGTTCGTTCTAGCCTTCGTAACCTATTAGGAGTGGATAAAGTATCAAAGCTAGGATTTTTATTGAAACAATTAAATCCATAATTCGGTGCTTAAAAATATTGAAATAATTGGGTTTTTTTTTTTAATAGTTTGCATTAAAAAAAATATTATTTGGTTTGCACTATCCAATTAAAAAATAATGGAATCTATTTAGATTAAAATTTATATATTTAATTCTAGGTAATCATCTTGTAGAATATACTTAATAGTTAAGATGTTACTTTCTATAACAAACTATTCTATGTATATTGTAAAAAGCATATTAATTAAAATTAATATTGAGAAAAAATTCAAAGAAATCTGATTTAAATCAAATAATCTGATTTTAATTTATTTTAAATCATGATTTGTTTCCAACAGCCAACTTTATTTATAATTGTGCATCACTATTCTTATAAATTCCCTTGAGAGAATGACATTGACTCATATAAAATTTGTGTTTCTTACGCAACTTTGATCTTAATGTGCTCTGTTTATTTTTGGATAATGTGAAATGCAGCTTCATGAGGTGGAAGGCAAACTGCAACCTTTGCTTGAGAAGGAAAGTGAACTGAGCCAACAGAATGACATGCTTGCTGCCGAAAACAGTGCTCTGAGAGCTGAAGTGAAAAGTTGGCAGTCACGCACCAATCAACTTCTGGAACAATCGCACAGGATTGGACCACAAGAGTACAAAAACTTGATGTATGTACACATCTTCAATCCATTAATAGCAATTTTCTTATTTCCAACTACCTGCTGACCTGCCAACCCCAAAATTCTGCAATAATTTCCTATATTTATTGATCAGTGTAACAACCTTATACCATACTATTAAAAAAAATTTGTATTACAAGAAAAAGTCAAATTATATAGTATTCAATTTTTATAACATATTTTACAGACTGAAACACCTTAATTTAAGTATGTTTCTTTAAATAACTGTTTGCCATTTTTATTATTAGTTTTACAAAGCCAGACTCTTAGTTTATAAAACCAACCTGACCTTTTAAAATCCCCTGAACTTTCTTCTTCATTGTCATTGTTGTCCTCTTTATATATATGATAAGTCTTCACTTTCATTGTGAGCATTATTTATACCACACTTCTTGAAAGTTTCGCAATGTCTTTTCTCCCTCAAAAACCACAACTTTTTTTTTTTTACTGGCATACTTGTTTGATTGTTGCTTTAATTTAAAAAAGCTCCTTTTAGCATGAATTCATGTGGGCATCACCTATCACAGGGTTCCCATTGTCCTTAAAAGTTCTTAAGAACTCCATAATTTTAGCTTTCATTCTTAAGGGCCCTTAAAACTACTCGTCAAGGGTCCTTAAAAACTCTTTAATTTTTAAATTAGAAGGCAATCAATTTCTCCATGGATGAGATCCGTCATAGTCATGTGATTTCCTATCAGTTTTATTATGACAGTTTTTTTCTTTGTTAGTTGTTTGACCAATAAATAATCTTTCGCATACTGAAAAGATTTAAAGTATAAAGTCAACTGTCCTTTCCCAATAGTTAACAGTCATGCCGATTTTAATTAAACAAAGGATGGGGATTTGTAGGTATTTCAGTTACGTATGGAAGTTTAAACCCTCAGAAAGTACTCTCTGTAATATTGTTTTTATTCACAAATTATTTTTAGTTTGATCACCCAATAAACTTAAGATGTACATTTTTCAAAATTAGTTTTTGTCAGTTTTATTTTATATTAATTTTTAGGCATTTTTAAAAACTTAATTCTGAAATAGTGTATGGCATTTATTGAACATGCCTTGTCAGGTTCATAATCATTAAAATAGGTTCCTCGGGAAATAGGGTTTATGCCTTTATGTCGTGTATTCCAAGTAGGTCCTTAAAAAGTCCTTAATTTTTATTCTAGAAAAAGTGTGGGAACCCTGTATCATCCATTTGTTGTATTCATCTCTCTTACACACTTTAAATGGTTTATTTATCGAGGCATCAAGAGGTGGCATTTGGAAAGTAAGTCCTTCTGAAATAACAGATAGGTTTCCTGTCACATAGAATATATATTCATTATAAGACTGGAGGGGTATCCTGGAATTACAGATTTTTTCAATTATCCTTCCAGGTTTCATAATAATCATTCCTTCCAGGTTGAAGTTTCCTACCATGGTAGGTTAAATTTCAGAGAAGCAGAAAAATTTTCTAAAATTAAAAAGGCAACTTCATGTAATAACAAAACGAATAGGACTAGGTTAGAAGTATGGTTTAGCACATAAGAAAAGATAGTCATTTATTTTATACTTAATAAATGAAATGTTTGTTAGATATTCCATTCGTAAGGTAGATCAAGGGTGGCCAAGACGTTGACCGCAAAGACATTTTAGGTAGTCTGCACGACCGTCCCGATAATGACCTCAGGTATTAACAATTTAATTTCTGACTTATGACATAGAATTAATGAATTATTTAAAATAAAAATTGACTACAGTTTATGCTTTAAAACTAGAAACAAACTCTACAAAATAATACAATGAATTTGCCATTTTACAGTGGAGAATTAAATAGAAACAACTTGACAAAGTGGGATGCTTAGATTATAATATAATCGAATCAGTACCATATAATCATTATATGGTACTGATTTGATGTACTATACACACTGCGGTTTTTGTCGCCAAACTTGGCGACTTTTTGGCGATGTCTGACGTCACTGGAGACTTTTGGCAACTTTAAGCTTTTTGGAGCTTTGTAGTGGCAACCCTGGTTCGTAATGGTTCATTAACAGATGAACATTTAATTTCGTGTCTATGAATTGCAATAAGCTCGTGCCAGCCACAATATGATAAACTTGTTGCAGGTATACAGTGCCAAAGTTCAACTAAACAAAGTGAATAGGTGGTCAATTTTTGATATATAAATACTTTGTTTATTTTCGTCAGTAAATTTTTATTTTGTAAATATTAAGTTTTTTTTTTTAAAGAAAAATTAGATAATTTACTATTTTTTTTGTTGCCAAAAATAAATATATAAACCTGTACATTACGTTAAACTCTGCCATTGGTAGACTGCCCTTGATTTTTTAAATGTGGAGTAGACCACTTATCCCGAAATTTTGGCCACCCCTGATCTAGATTTTGCTCTAGGGGTTAAATGAGACCTAACTTAAGCTCATAACTTCATCTTTTATTTAAAATTTCTTCTTTTTGTTACGATTTCCAATTATAAAGCCCAGAGTGCATAAAATATTAAGTACGTGTTATTTTCCATGTGCCTGTGAAGCAAGTCCATTCTTTTTCCATTTAATTCTTGACTTGTGCTATCTGTTATAGTCTTTTCTTCTTTTTTAAAGAGAAATTCTTATATGGCAAATTTCACCTAACAGCAATATAAGATTTCAACTGTGATTCAGAAGAAAGTATTATTTTTGGTCTGCTTACTGTATAGAAAATTTTTACATGGTCACGAGAGTTAGAAGAATATATTGTATGTTGGTACATTCAAAGCTTTTCTATAATGTTGTTTTTGGTAATATTTTGTGATTTCTGACTTGCATCTGACTAATGGTATATCTTGAATAATTCTTGATGTATTTCAGGAAAGAAATTGACGAACTGAAATGTCAGAAGACAAGGCTAGCTGAGGAAATGCAAAAGAAGCAAGCCGAGGTCTCTCAGCTGACGGCCCATAGTACTGCGCTGAAGAAAGAGTTAGAAGGCTCCAAGAATGTAGTCAAAGAAAAAAGTATGGAAGTCACAAAGTTAACCAAAGAAATTGCTGAACATCACAAGACAATGGTTCAAGTAAGATACTTCATTTATAACAAATGAAAACTTGGTTCTAGAATTCCATGCATTTCAAAATAATAAATCTTGCTTTTGTATGTAAGAAACAAGCATAAAATTTTTATACAAGTTTTTTCATGGTATATAAAATAGAACTGTGCGCAGAATATAAGTAAGATGAGTTAATTACTTCTATATAACTGATTCCCTGCACAGTTTAGCCATAACAGTTGGGCTGAAAAGTTTATAGGCTGACATAGAAAAAAAAATTTTATACAATTTGATTTTGTTATTCTTTTTTCCTCTTTTTTGCATTTTTCTTCTTTTTTTTCCTTCTTTTTTTCCCAAAATTTTGACTTCTGTGTCTGAAATTGTCTTTAGCCTCAAAATAGTTCTTAGTTTCTGCAATTACTTTTTCATCGGCACTAAAATTTTTTCCATTGAGCATATTCTCTTTATGTCTGAGAACAAGAAAAAGTTGCTGAAGGCCAGATCTGGAGAATAGGGTGCATGTGGAAGCAATTCGAAGCCCAGTTCTTATAACTTTGCCATCGTTTTCACTGACTTTTGACGCAGTGCATTGCCTTGATAAAACATTTTCTTCTTCAAATAGGGTTGTTTTTGCACAATTTTGTCCTTCAAATGCTCCAATAACGCTATGTTATAGTCGCTGTTGATGGGTTTTCCCTTTTCAATAAAGTCTATGAATAATATACCATGCCATAACCTTGCAAGCCGACTGTTGCATCTTTCCATGTTTTGGAGTTGATTCATCACAAGCAGTTCACTTGGCTGACTGTCGGTTGGATTCCGATCTGAAATAATAGAGCCATGTTTTATCCATTGTCACATATTGACGCTTAAATTTGAGTTTATTACGATTAAACAGCTTCAAACACAGCTCAGAATCATCAACTCGTTGGGTTTGGTCGGTTGCAAGCTCGTGCGGCACCCACTTTGCACAGAGCTTTAGCATACCCAAATATTCATTCACAATACGTCCAACACATTTCTTTTGTACCTTTAAAGTCTCATATACCTCAATCAACTTCACTTTATGGTCATCCAAAATTATTTTGTGGACTTTTTTTATGTTTTCGTCGGTAACAGCCTCTTTGAGGTGTTCACTGCATCCATCGTCCCTGGTGCTCATTTCTCCTCGTTTAAACATACCATACCACTTCTCAACAGTTGATTTTCCTGGTGCAGAGTGCAAATAATATTTATCAAGCCAAGCCTTGGCTTCAACAATATTTTCTTTGCTAATAACCAATGTTTTATTAACACATGAAATACCTTATTATTCATTGTTTTCAAACTAACAAAAATTGCTTCACTCAAAATACTATATTTCACAAACTAATAGTCTGACAGCTGTCAAATTTATACATGTGTCTTTCAAAGGTTAGGACTAATTGAAAATCATATGTATTTAATACTAGTAGCGCCATCTATGTGTCAGCCTAGAAACTTTTCAGCCCAACCATTATACTGTAATAATTTGGGTCTTTTTGTGAGATGTAAAATCTGTACAGTTAATTTTAAAATAATCTCTTGGAGATGCAATGAGATGAAATTGAATGCATGTGAATCTTCTCCGTTTGTAATGCAAAAAATAATTCTCTCTGCACCACAGAAATATCATCTACTGGTGTAATGGAACTTTAAAATACAAAAGAATTTTAAAAGTATGCTGTGTATTCTAACAATACCAAATAGTAAGGAAGAATAGAAAGAATATTCAGTGAGACAAGGACTGAATTGAGAAGTTCCATCAATAAAAATTGAGATAATCTATTGATTAATCATGGTACATAAGCATTGTTTTAAACAAAATGACAAATTACCAAAGCAAAATCAGGCACATGCATTATGTATCTTTAATTTAAATAATTCTTTAAGTCAATAAACATTTAATAATGTTTAAGTTTCAGGCATTTTCATAACAGGATTTTTGCCAAGTGTTCCAAACCTCCTGCCTATATATATATATATATATGTGTGTGTGTGTGTGTGTGTGTAATGACTGTAGCCGTCACATGATCTATTCCACAGAATGTAGTCGTGTCCAATGGGAGTCCGCTATGAATCAATCAGGGAGTAGCATGTAGCAGCAATGACAACAATTTCGACTAACGTTTATTGCTGTTATGATTACAATGAAAACACACAACAAACCACAACCCTTCGAACCTTGGTTCTTGCCTATTTAAAAAACATTTCGAAACCGGAATCGATGTCATGATTGATGTCAAGAGACAGCCAATCATGCCGCATAGAAAGTTCTTACGAATTCTTAAAACCCATCCCACTGACAGTGCTGTGTGCAAATCCCAAAACCAAAAAAACACTGCTATTTCATCTTTGCATTTGGTATATCTAAACTTATAGTTTTTAGTGCATTTTTATCACTTTTCTTGTTAAGTAAAAGCGATTTCTTAAAAAATACATTTTGTACATATAGATTATATTTGTATAGGTTAAAAAAATTGGAAGAAAGTATAAAACCCAGTTTGATGAATTAAAATTAAAATATGATGACTTGGATGCCAAGACTAAATCGGCTGATTCGTCTAATCAAGAGCTTGCTTTGCAAGAGATGCAAAAGAAATTAGAAGAAAGTGAAAAGAGCGTCAAAGAATTAAAGGACGAAGTTGAAAAAGAAAAGGAGGTACTAAAATTTTCTCTCCTCTGTTTTTTATACAGAAAATGTTTTATTGTACTGAATCTTTAATATATTATTTTAGTCTGCAACTTTGTCAAAACAAGCTCAAAGCAAGGCGAGTGAAAAAGAAGCAAGGGCCATCACAATTCTATCTCAGCTCAGAGTTAAATATTCTCATGTGAATAGTATGTATGGATTGATTGTTTGAGATTAATATATAGTTTATTGCATAACATCCCTTTTTACAGAAAGCTAAAAATAGTTTTTAAATTTTATTTTACCATTTCAGTAAAGGCAGATAGTAATCCTATAAACAATTAACCCAAAGTTTCATCATTTCCTGTTATTTATAATTTTGTACATTTTATGGTTTTGCAGTGTTTACTACAAATTTCTTTTTTGAGCATGCACATTAATTGAAATGAAAACAAATAGCTTCGCTGTGTTTATATATGATACCCAATAAATCTCTTTTGACAAAGTTTTTCTCATTTTATAAAATGATTATTTTTAAAAGGATCACTAATGAAGTAATTGTTTGTTTCTTATTTATTTTTCTCTAAATGTATTATATTGATTTAGATTTAAGGTGTTCATCATATGACTTAGGTTACCACTTGGCATGTGGGTATACTTCACCGCCAAATGCGTGCAGCAGGCTTGTTTTCGTGAATCGCATGAAAGTTTAGTTATTCAGAAAAATCACAGTTAGTCGAAAACTACTTTGTTTTTATGAATGAAACTTTTTTTATTTTACGCTTTAATGTATACTGTAAATTATTTAACACACACACACACACACACACACACAAAAAAAAAATTATGAGATCACAAGAATAAACGATTTTTAAAATGTGAAAGTACAATCATCTGTCAGTGCCTATTACTTCATCACTCTCTTTATCACAACAGCTCATTTTATCAATTTTGTATTCAACAATAAAAAAACCATGCTTCCAATTGACAAAACACCACTCGTACTTTCTGGAGCTAGGAATTCGATGGAAGACGAAATAATGCAACAAAAGACCGAGTCACTTGACGATCCTAACTTGTCGAAAGAAAAAATGCAAACAACACGCATATAAAGTCACACATACATATAATTATATGTATTTAGTAGATTTGTGGTGATTAGCGGGTATCCTCCACAAATCTACTAAATAATATTTTTACGTGACCCGCGCTCCAGTGATGGACTGCAAAAAACGTAAAAATACGTTCTCCCAAGCAAAGTATTAACATAAGTCATATGATGAACACCTTAAAAAAAGAATTTCACATAGTTTCTATGCTTCCACCTGACGTAGATCCATATCCATAATATGTATATATACATATATCATCATCGTTATTTTTGTTTTTTTAAAGATCAAAAAGAATCTTTAGCTGATGAAAACAAAAAATTGGCCTTGGAAATTGAAGAATTAAAAAGTCAGATAACTAATTTGAATTTAGCACGTAAGTATTATTGTCTTATTTTTTTTATATATGAATATTTTCCGTAGTTTAAAAGAGTTTTAACTTTTGTTTTGAAAGTTTTGCTTATTTGAAAAGTTTAAAAAGAAAACATCTTTTACAAAAATGGTGAGAGAGAAAATTATTCATTAAAATTTATTGTTTTCTGGTATAAAACTTAACAAACCATTGAGTAAATTGAAAAAGCTTTCATTTTTATATTTTTTAAGAACAAACAACATCTATTTACGTGGTTTCCGCGCACCTGGAAAGTCTTGATTTTTCAAGTAAAATGAGTAAAAGTCATGGATCCGCTAAACTACCGATTTAATGAAAATACATTGAATTGTTTAATTCTATTTTTACTTGTTATTCAGCTGAAGTTACCGAGTTTGGTATTTATGTATTATCCAGGCTTGCAATTCCGTCACTTTTTTTACAATTGATCACTTTTAGTCACTTTTTTAAATAAACAGTCATTTTTAGTCACTTTTTTCATGGTGTATCACAGCAAAAGTCTGATTGAAAAAAGAAAATGTGAATTAATAACAAAATATTTTAATAAAAGACCAAAAATGGGATGCTCTAATCTTATTTTTCTTATTAAAATGTAATTAGTCATGGTTTCCAGAATTTAGTGATTTTAAAAAGTCGTAAAGAAGTTTCTGAAATCTACATTTGTACTGAAATGTACATTTAATACATTAAAGTAATTTACGTCAAAGCACACATTTCTCTTTTTCTTCACAATTTTTGTTTAGATACTCTAATCTAGCTATGTACATATTTCAAAACATGATTAATAAATGTAGAAAATTGTGATTATAAAATTAATGTATGTATTCAAATCTAATTTATAGATTTTCTTGAATAAAAAGCACTGTTGAGTTGTGTTAAACAAAATTTTTAATCTTTTTATGTATCTGACGCTAAAATCATGTCTTGCATGAATCATGTGATTTAGAGTTAAAATAAATAGAAAAATCTTAATAACAGCATCTGTAATCAAGAGGAGAAAAAAAACCCTCTTTTTTTTCAATGTTTAGTCACTTTTTGGTCACTTATTCTGTATTATTTGTCACTTTTCTCACCTTTTTGAAAGTACCTCAGCAGTTGCAAGCCTGATTATCTCATTGACCCTATTGCCAAGTAAAATTGGTTCCCCAAGGAAACTCGAAGCAAGAAAGCTTAACGGGTGGGTAAATGGATATTATTCTGGTTTTTTCTTAAATTGTAGATTAAAATTTTATTAATATAATAACAATTATTTTTTAAATAAAAGTTAGTTAAGATTTTTGCACAAAATATAAGTTTATCTCTAGGGATATTGTATATAAACATTATAAGGTTATCATGTTTGGTTGTTATTCGTGGTCACCCGGATAATACCAAAGTACCCCGAATTCAAATGGGAAACATTTTGATTAAAAAATGGCTACATGAGTAAACTTAGCTATGTAGATACAACAATTTATTTTATGTATGTGAGTTTATTAACACTTATAAAGTAAGTTTATAGTTTTTTATGATAAAATTCCCATAATTTCTCTAAAAGCATCTATTTTTTTGTACCTCAGAAGTTTTATTCCTATATACTTTAACGAAAGCTTTTTAAAGTCATGGAAAATGATCTGCTAAATCAGGGAAAGTGATGGATTTGAAAACTTTTATTTTGGCAGATACCCTGTATTTAGTTATTTTTCTTCTTATTAGGTTGCTCAGCAGAAACAAAATATAAAACCAAACATTGGTTTAGGAGAAAGAGCAAGGTATGTATGCATGTGTGTTCTGTTTTCCCTAAAACATGTTCGACTTTTATTATTATGAAGCCCTTAAGTGGTTAACCTGTAGTTTTACATCCTACTAAGCATTTGTAGGGAAAATTACCATTAAGTTTAGCCCTTGAGTCTGCGGGCTGCATTTTAAGTACATAATATGCTGGCAGGCTGTGTGTAAGAGGACAACTGAAATCTACTGCAGACACCTCAACATTCCTTTTTTCCCCTCTCTTTTCCTTTTTTATAGAAATATCTTTTTTCCCCCTTTATTCACACCAATCCTTTTTCTTGTGGTTAGTTGGGGGAAAGTTTTCATTTTTGTTCTCCCTTTTTCCCACAGTCCTCAAAAGTACTTAATTTTTGTCAATGGTCCTTCAAAAATAATTATTTTTTAACTGGGAACAGGATCAATTTTTCCATCGACACGATCCACTGTCATCACATTGATTTCCTATCAGTTTTCTCTGTACTACTTTCTGGTTTTCTAAGTTCAGAGTTAAACTTGCCCAAAACTGGTTTCTTAGAACCAGTTTTGGGAATACCAGTACAAGTGATAAGTACTGGTCAAAGAATATATATATTATGAATATATAAAATATTTGTTAATATTTCTTTCTTTACATTCTTTTACATATTTTATAGCCAAATGTGCAGTATTAATAATAAAGAAAACTCTCAAATGCATATATGTTTTCAGAGTATTTCTGTAGTCATTCAAAATTCCTTTCCTTGATATCCTTAAAAAATTATGAAAATACTTTTAGTTTATTAGTACTTTTTGTGGTCACGAGCTAGAAAACTTTTTTGACAAATAATCTTTCGCATACTGAAAAGGTTTATAAAGTCAGCTGCCTAATAGCTAACAGTCATGCAGATTTTAATTAAACGAAGCATGGAGGGTGGGTGTGGGTGTGTGGGGGGGTAGATATTTCAGTTATCTATTTGTTTCCTTGCATTGAATGTAATATAAAAGTCTGAAACTTTCTTCTTTCCCAGGCAACGTCGGGTATAGTTAACTAGTACACACACACACACACATATATATGAGTCAAGTTTAAACCCTCATAAAGTACTGTTTATAATATTATCCGTAGGAAATAGGGTTTATGTCGTCATGCAGTGTATTTCAAAGAGGTCCTTATAAAAAATTACTTTGGTCCTTAGAAAGTCCTTATTTTTTGCTCTGGAAAAAGTGTGGGAACCCTGTTCCTCGCCCTCAAAGATTATGGTGTTATGTAACAGTGGAATGGATTATCACACTGTCCCATGTTTCATTTGCACTCTCTACATTTCTAATATTGTAACAAAGAATTAATTCAGTACAAAGATTTGGAATTTCGAAACTTTATTCACAAGTCAGCAAAAAACTGGACCTTACACAAGGAGAGATCTGTATGTACGACAGTTTGAAAATAGGCTGTATATATACAATCTAAGATTCAATTAGGGTCTACAACTTAAGGACCAACCAGGGCCTTCATGGAAAACAAAAATTTGCATAATTATAGAAAGAATAAATTTACATATATTTACATTTAAATCAATCTCCCCCTCATGAGGTTTGACCATACGTATGATATTACTGTATGTAATTTTTGTTTTATGAATATTTCTATTATGTTAGTGGTAGTGGAGCGGAACCGTTGACTGCCAACATTAAGCCTTTGACTTCCCCTTCCCCATCTGGCGTGCGTCACTCGCAACATGCTGCCACTGCCGTTTCTCGACCCACCCCGACGGCAAGCATTCGACCCATGGCCATCGGCACAGTTTCTCCTGCTACTCCCACTCAGACAAGAATGGCAGCCGTCTTGCCAACTACGGCCACACCCTCCCACACTGAAGACGGTAAGTGAGAACTCTGCACGTAATGAAACAACTTATAGTGAAATATTTGACTTACTCTTGGAATGCTGTTGTAGATTCTGTGTTTGTTGCCACCTCATCTGTGTCTGTTCCTCATCCTATTCAACCACTTGTCCAACCGACTCCTGCCACTGCAACAGTTGCCCCAACAACCATGGCCATAACTGTGTCTCCTGTCATTGCGGATGTGTCTGCACCAGAAATTAATGGTATTTATCAAACACCTCTCACTCGGATAAATACAGCAGTCACTTTTTTTTGGGGGGGGGGTGAGGAAATGAAATATGGTTATATATATAATATACTGGAGGGACTGAAATCTGAATACAATTAATGTGATATTAAAGAAATATCAATACATTGTGGCATATCACCAGTACCTCAACATGATTTTCTATAAAAAATACACAATATATTGTTGGATAAAACAATGAAATTTTAGCTATTTATTTTATAAAAAACTCTGCTTATATATATATATATATATACTAGCATATACCCCGTCAGATGACGGGATGAGTAAAATTTTTAATTTTCCAGAATTGTAAAGGTACACTATGAGGCAGGTAAAAAAATGGTTTGTTTTTTGGCTGAGAATTATCTTTCAACAAAAATAATCGATTAAAATTATCACATATGTACCTAATCTATTATTTAAGCCAAATATTAAAGAAAATTATTTACGTAATATGTAAGTTTGGTGATAAAACGTATGAAAACGATGCAGGTGATATTTAAATCATCTAAAATGAGAAAGTATTAAATAAGACATCATAATGCTAGAAAAAATTGTTATTTTTACCTATTTATGTGATAAATGGATGAATTTAATAGCCTGCTCTTAAAATGGGGCTTGATAGAATGGCATTAAAGGCTTTAAAAGAGGTGGATTTAAAACGTTTTAGTTCTGGACTTCTGAGAATGGGTCCTCATAATTTAGAAACATGATTCCCAGCCACTTTGAGCGGTATCGTTTAGGGACATTGTAACTCCCGAATCTATCTAGCTGCTCACGACAGACCTTCTACTCTCCGGTTATGAGATTGCTACCTTTGCCAACTGAGTTACTACCTACCCTAATTTCCTGCATATAATCTGCAGATTATATGTTAAAAAGCTTTAAAATTTCTTCTAATGCGTATGATACACCACCATGCATTATCTGCTGTTAAAAATTATTTTTATAATAAAATTTGCAAATATCTTTTCTAAAGAACAATAGATGGCAGCACCTGCTCATATTTACAGATTTTTTTTTAAATCAGGATAAAGATCATTTTCAGTCAGTGACACAGAGGTTTGGATAAAAGCTCATGATTAAAGTAATATTTTCCATTTTGTTGTCAAGAAATAACACTTGTGTATAATCTGAAATGGCTGGGGATTCTCCATTTGTTTTGTCACTTTCAGGTTGCCAGATGGTGCCATAACTATCAGTTTAAAATTTTAATACAGATCGCAAATAACCATATTAAATTTAAATAAGATGCATTTTAAGAATTCTAAATTTTAACATCCTTTTTACTTATATATGCGTTCGAACAATTTATTTGTATCATTCTACCTGAACTAATTAATGTAATTTTTTAGAATATATTCTTTAAGTCTAATCAAATTTTTACTTTGTTAAATTATTTTTTTAATTTAAAGAAAATGTTATTATTAAGGAAAGAGCTTAAATTTAGTTTTTTTAACACTAGGAGATATAACACTTTTTTCCGCACACCTTTCATTTCCTTGAATCACATTAAATTTAAGTGGAAATTTAATCTGCAGATTATACACTGGTGCGGGTTATACAATATTTTTCTCTGAAAATATCACGAAATTTCCACCTGTAGATTATAGGCAAGAAATCAGGGAGCTATTGATAATAGTAACTAATATGCAGAAGTGCAACAATAGAAAATGAACACAAGCAGGGAGATATCATCACTGTATCAGTTTATTAAAGAAAGTTTGCCTTTTGTATGCATTAACTACATTTTTATACTGCTCTATAATATTTAGTTTTTATGTTTATGTGTGACAAACAATAGGCTAATATTTAAAGGTTGTGTTGCTATTCATATGGGATAAAAAGTTCGGGAACCACAGCTTTGTGACTAAGACAGCCTAAGGTCATTGAGACTAAGACAGCCATTAAAGCTGTATTAAGGCACTGATTTCATTGAACAGGGCAATGCTTGATAAATTGAATTTTTGCTTTTGTGTAAGAAGGGATTCTGTGAATTTTTTTATTGGTTCCCTTAAAGAGTAAAATGGAATCCTTATAAATATGTTTACCCTTCATATCTTTTGTTTATTTTCTTGTAGAAGTGATTGAATTCCCTCCCCAAGACATGTCCTTGTTTCTACATCCCTCTTAACATTTGAGTCTAAAACAATTCCCTGATACTAATTTTCTATCATTAAAAATGATATAATGCATCCAAATTTCATTGAGTAATTAATAAATAATATGGTGAATGTTAAACTGAGTCATCTTTATTCTTCTATTATTTAGTAAGAGTTTTGTTTTATAAATCCATTTATTTTTAATTTATTGTTGTGTTGTCTGATAATTTTGAATTCAGAACCTTCAAGTATTGAAGAAGAGCACAGAAGTGAAGCCTTACAAGCACACGTCATTGGTATTCCAGTAGCACCCACTCCTTTGTTTACCCCTAGAATTGATGTGACAGGTAACTATGCCTTTCAATTTCTTTACTTCCTTTGCCCATCAGTAAAGCCATCGCAGTTAGATAGGAGGGAAGGATTTTTTTTAGCCTTGTTGTCAAATGGCAACCACTCAAAATTTGAGATCAAATTATATCTTGTTACATAGGTCTGTTTTTCAAATGGAATTCAACTAAGGCATTAAAATGGCAAAACCTAGAATTTTAAGTTATCCCTTTAGAACTGGACTGAATATCAATACGTCAGTACCGGCTATACCTGCTTATATGGGCAGTATTCTAAAGTCCCGTTTTAACTTAATAGGGAACATGTGTGCCCACCCCTTATACAGTCATTTTCTTTTTCTTGTTATCGGTTATAGGGTCAGTTTAACGTTTTCAACAAGTTAAAAAAAAAAAAGTTGGTGCAAAATCGGAGAGGACCTGAATTCAAGCCTTCCTTCCCCTCCCCTTTCTTGCTTGTGTCGGAGTTTTCCACCTCTCTCAGTTCTCGTCCCCCCTAATAACAAGTGGACATCTGTCTGTTTATGGGTTGAAGTCATCTCTCTCATACATGACCTCAGGTGTTAATTTACTAATTCCGAAGCATCTGGGTGAGCCTTTAAAAGCTATCAGGGACTTATAAAAAGTTGTGTTAACAACCAAAAAAAGGAAGCAAACTTGTATACCTCATTATTTTTAAATACATTGAACATGAATGTATGTATGTACTTGGAATGTACTTTGATTAGTAAGGTAAGCTATGAAATCCCCCCCTCCCCCCCCAAAAAGAGCATAATTTATTGTAGTTTTTACTTGAAATAATTTTTGAAATGTTCATAAGAGTATAATTATTTGTTTATTAGGTGAATATAATCCTGCCATAATTCAATAGGGTTGTATTGTTCTGCACATAGTTTCACCCCGCTTATAGGGACTGATTTTTCTGGACTGCTGAGCTGACCCTATAACCTATACAGACTGTATATAGCCAGGGTATCTTTCTTTTATTATGTTACAACACATTATACCTATTCATCCATTCATATACCTTCTTGTTGCAAAACATGCTACATCAAAACTGAAAGTACAATTTTGAACAGTTAATGTTCAGATTTTTTTTTTTTTTTTTTTAGAAAAATGTTCAAAAAGAAAAAATTTGTTCAGAGAAAGCCATGTTTTATGTGATGTAAAACCACATAAAATTTTAAAGTACGTAAGCACACAGTTGGCTGTCACTTAAATTAAATATTGATAGAATTTTAGAACAATGGGAATCCTTGAAACTTTTTTTTTTCGTCAACGAGAAGGCAAAGAAAATACCCAACTGAAATATATCAAGAGTTCGTCTCTGAACCCATTATCGAAATTATACTGCTTATTCTTGTCTTCTGTGCTGTCCATGTTTTTACTTCAATGAATAAAAGTTTACAGCAAGGAGCCCCACAAGTGCATAGACTAAAACGTAAATTTAATGCTCTTTTAATGGATATTATAGCAAGTTTTATTAAACCATTAGCAATGATTTACGGAACTTGAACATAGATAAAAAGAAAATCTCAATGATCAATTATTCTTGGTTGTAAAACGTGAGTTTTTAAAGATTCACTAAGCCTAAGTGAAAGCGACAATTTCTCTTTTTTATGAATCTGTGAGGGAGTTTTATGGTGCTGCATATTCATACATTGTCAAAAAATTGCCACTAAATGATGATTTTTAATTAATATTACTGATGAGGAATTAGAGTTGAAACAGAATTTCCCCTTTACCAAAATGAAGAATTAAATTTGAAAATTTTGACAATCATTGTAATCTGGTATAAATTTTTGTTGATAAAAACAAACAGGGGTAATCCAAAACATCAACTTTTATGCAAAATAATGAACTCTGTTTTAACTGTGCAGCACAGTAAGGCTACAACTAAAAAAATATTTAGTATTATTAAAAAAGTATTAATGATTTTAGGCCGAACTTATGTACCGAATGTCTGAATTCTTTCTTAGTTGAAAAAATTAAAATCTGTCTGATGATAGAGTATGTCATGAAAGAGAATTTTCAAATTCAGATCTTAATGCAGCAAGAAAATCAGGAAACAGCTATATATATATATATATATATATATATATATATATATATATATATATATATATATGATGACCATAGCCGTCACAACATCAACACCAATGGAATGTAGTTGTGTCCATTGGGAGTGGCAAGCAGAGGCACCAACAGCTTTGACTAACTTCGTTTATTCCTATTTCACATGATTACAATGAAAACACATATCGAAGAACAACTCGAAGCACCAGAATCACAACGAATACCCCCTTGAACCTTGGTGCTCGCCTATTTAAAAACATTTCAAAATCAGAACTGACATCAAGAGACAGCCAATCATGCTGCATAGAAAGTTCTCGCAAATTCTAAAAACCCATCCCACTGACAGAGTGTCATGTGCAAATCCCTATATATATCACTAGAATTACAGAAGGGGTCATTTTGACACCTAGCAAACTTTTATATCTGACAGCTCTTCTATTTCTTTTGCAAGTATCTTAATCCTTTCTTGACTTTTCCTAAATCATTGTGATTTACAAAATAGTAAAGATTTCAGGAAAATCTTATTTTTATTTTAGCCCTAACAAGTGATTATACCTAGAAATACGGCAGGCTATATACTGATGTTGAAGACAAGTGTAATCTTCATAACGACTCTTTTACTATTTTATTAGCAGAACTGGAAGCATTCGTAGCATTGTAATACGTAAGGGGGCATTAGCCGCCGAGGGCTTACCAATTCTTAGTTTGGGGTCCAAGACTTGGGGACCAAAGTTTTTTCATGAGACTATGAGTAGAGATAGGTTTCCAGAAGTTATGTAATTTCTTCGTTTTGAAAATAAACTAACAAGGTCTTCACGTTTGCAGTGTGATAAATTTACAGCAATATCCGAGGTATGGAATACTTTTATAGAAAACTGTAAGCTTTGCTACAAACCAAATGAAAATATTACACGATAAATCCGGAATAAAATTTTGGCTAGAAGTAGATGTTAGGACAAAATACGTATTAAACGGATTTCCATATTTAGGAAAAGATGAAATGAGACCCAGTGATCCAAGTTTAGGAGAGAACGTAGTAAATCGTTTAGTTGATCCTACATACCTGAAAAGTCTGTATATTTTTAAAACAAACTATAATTGTCATAATTTACGTTATTTTATTTTTCACTAATATATTATATCATGTAGAGAAATAGGCAGATATCTTATCAAGGAGTCAAAATGACATCTGCCGTAATTCTAGTTATAAAAGACCACCGTAATTCTAGTGATATATATATATTCCTGCATTATTTGTATAATATTATGATGGTAAGTATTGCTGCTTTTAGTAATTAAATTTTTAGAGACATTTTTTCGTTTATTTCTTAGATTTGCAGTTGAGGAATAATTCTTTGCCATTTTACTTATTTGTTATTACAGATATAATTTTTTAAGTATATTTAATATTGTGGTAAGCCATTTATATTATAAAAGGCTTTAATAATAAATGTGTAAAAATAGTTTTTAATATTATAGCACTTATTATTACCAAAGCGAGTTATTTAACATAAATTATGTTGTTACTGTAAATGTTACTGAAAGTAACTGAAAAATGACGTTCAGAGTACTGATTAGATCCTTCTAGAGTGGGCATCTGTGGCTGGTTATGTTCTTGTTTTGAATAAACAAATATTTAGTCATGTGCCTTTTATTTCTCATTAGACGTATCGTTGGAGGCTGATTCTCCAGCTCCTACCACATCAGTGATCGTATCTCCCCCAGCTACACAAGTGGTGGCTCCTACAGTTAAAAGACCCCGAGAAGAAAGCCCAGGGTGAGTGCTCACTTAATTATTTCTACTCTTTCTATTATATTCTTATCAGGGTGGGAAAAAAAATCATGATTTTAAAAAAAATATAATAAAAAAAGTCAGATTTATTTGATTTAAATCAGATTTTTATTTAAATCAGATTTTTTTTTCTGAATTCTTGTTTTTATATTGTTTGCAATATACATAAAATAGTTTGTTATAAGTAACAACTTATCTATCTAGTATATTCTACACACTGATTACCTAAAATTAAATACATAAATTTTAATCTAAATACATTTCATTATTTTGTAATTGGACAGTGCAAACTAAGTAAGATGTCAATTTAAAGAACAAATTAAATATTCTTTTAATGCAAACTATTTATTAAAAAACAAAAAATTCACAATTATTTCAGTATTTTTAAGCAACAAATTATGGATTTAACGGTTTCAATAAAAACACTAGTTTTGATGTTGTATCCACTCTTAATTGGTTATGAAGGTTAGAATGTAAAATACCAAAAAAAGAAAACTGTCTTTCCATTCTAGCAGATAATGTGACGGCTGTTGTTATTGGGTAGACAAACTGGATTTCAAGTTCTGTATTTGGTTTGGTTTTGGAGCGCTACTGTCTGCTTTTTGCAAAACGAGGGCTAATGAGACAGGGACCTACTGCTTAAAGCTAATTCCGAACGGATACAAACATCCATGCCATAGTGGGATTCGAACCCACAAACTCCGGTTCCGAAGGCCAGCACCCTAACCATTCGGCCATCGTTTGGCTTCAAGTTCTGTAATACTCTCTTTACCCCCCATGACATGAAATGAATTTCACTAGTCATTATTAGTCGTACCTACTCCTACTACATACTTTCTGATAACAACCCCTAAATTCTTAGAAAACATACTATCTATTTACACTTATTTACTTATTTGTATTTCTGTGCTGATTCCCAATTCTCCTGTCTTTTGAATGTAGGTTGTAAGAGAAGTGAAAAAAAATGAATTATATCAATGATATTTTTAAAAAAATATCAACTGATTTAAATCATGCCAGCCCTGTATATATGTGTGTGTGTGTGTGTGTGTGTATATATATATATATATATATTATATACATATATATAAAATAAAAATAAAAAATGAATGAATAAAAAATAATACAATTGAGTAAATAGTATTAAAAAACAATGGGAATTGTATTATCTGAAAACACATTTTAAACGGTATCAGGTAAATTAAGGTGAAATGTTTTAATAATTTTAAAGCATACTGTCTTCACAATCCCTCGACTTCCAAATAACTTGACCTGCTTAATTTTTCCAATATTGACCTGAACCACCATGTCATTTTTCTTTCAAACTGGTCCAGCTAATTTAGAATTCATACATACTCTTCTCTCTCTCCTTTTTTTTAAATAGGTATATTTCCTAGTTTTGGAAGAAAAGTCTTCCAGTTAATTTTTCAGGAGAATAATTAATAAAATAATTACTTTTCCAACATTTTGATATCAATTTCAGTTAAAACTTGTATTCATTTATGTATTTATTTAATAAAAAAGAACTCAATTTTTTAGTCATTTGTTTGTACCTCTTTTAGTTCCAGCGATGGCCCAGAGAATGCCTTAAAACGTGTGCGAATGATTTCTGAGGGCAGTCAGACCTCAGCTTCCTCTAATGTTGCTGTTGTTCCAGCTGCACAAGTTGTTCCTCGTAACAAAACTCAGGATTCTTCTGAAACTCATTTAACAGTTTCCAGTGATGCCAAAGACACACCTGTAGCAGTTATTGCTTTAGCACAACAACCTTCTACGAGTGCTTCTGTTGATGGTAAATTTTTGTTTGACTGATGTTCTTATGAAGATGCCATTTTGCTTTACAACATTACATAAATCAGAGTGCTAATTACAGGAATGAAGCCTTTGTTTAAAAGTAGAATACTTTAAGTTTAAACTTAAAGTTTTAACTGATTTTCGTGAAAAAAAAAAAAGAATGAGTTGAAGTACCAGACTTAGACTAGAATTAAAATACTGCAATAATCCACAGTGCATAAGATTTTTCGGCGAATTTGTTTTTGTAGTCTTGAGACACCTTAACTTGGAATTGTTATCTTCAAAATGTTCCCTTTGAATATTTTTTTTTTTATTTATTTTAATGATAAAAGTGACATAGGAGAGAAATTCTTGCTGATTATCATTTTAGATAATTATGTAGCAAGGTATAGTAAGACATCTGTTTTCATTGTTAAAATTATTATATGTGTTAGAGAAAGATATGTATAAAATTATTCTCAAAAAAACTTTCACTGTTACTGATTTGTAATTATTGTCTTTGTATATATTTCAGAATCCATTGTTCCTACCACTGAAACGACAGAGTCAGAAATTCTTGACGAAGATGAAAAAGATGTACAAAATATTGAGGTAAAATCTCACATCATTCAAACAGCATCAGATGTTCAAAGCTTTTGATAATGAATAGTTTCAAGGTTTTCTGCTCATTACAGTCTTGCTGAATGAAATTATACACAGTTCTCCATATAGGGCCACTTGTGTGAATGGGGAGGTTTTAATTAAATTTCATTAGATGGTTTGAGAGTGTTTTGTATGTTTGGGATCAATTTTTTAAATGAGGGCAAAATTTTATAATGGATGAAAGACTTTTTTTAGCACACCTGGCTATTCAGATGACACTAAAATATTTAAGGTATCTGTCTACTTTCGGAGAACTTTTTTCTTTAAACGTAGAAACTAGTTCATGTTTTTACATTTTTAGGTTTATTTTTTATATTATCATAGAAAATTGCACTTAAAAAATTTATTCCTGGAGAAGTTTTTAGAAAATTTCTAATTAAATTAAATTATTTCAATATTTTTTCAATATTCAACACATTTCTTATACACTAGACTAGTGAATCGCCTAAAATCTTTGCTTAATTTACATTTGATAGAAAATTTGGGTCCTTCAAATTAATTTTTAACAAATTTTCATTACCTTTATATCTAACTATGAGTGTAACATCATTAAAAATGATCCAAATTTAAAGCTTTTAGGTTATTTGCTAGTAAATGCTATCAAAAGCATTCATAATAATTGTCAACATAATATTTTAAGAACTTTTTGAGAAATCCCATTTCGAGTTTCAACATTTTATTGAAAATACCGTTCCGAGAAAAACGCATTTGAAGTTTATGAAAGCAACTTTAACTATGAAAAAATTAAAATACATGTTTAAAATTCCCCACACTTTCTTGCTTCTGAATTTTCTGATTGTCAAGTGGCTAATTATTAATAATAGTAGAAAAATGTATAAACTAATTTTCATGAAAATTTAAAAGGGTTTGTTCCAAAAATGCTCTTTAAAAGGCTTTAAATTTACAACTTCCTGTTCCGAAGTCGCTCCTTCCGTTTTGTTTTGACAACTGTCACTGATGTTTAAACACTCTATCTTTTCTTTAAAATGCCTTAGAGACAAAACAGAAACAGATTTGGAAGCCTAAAAGTTGAAATTCTGCAATAGAGAAATTAAAAAAAAAAATAATAATTAATTTTTTGGCAAAAAATGACATTTTTAACATAGACGGATACCTTAATAGGCATGAGAACAATTGAACTGCAAATGAGGGGCAAAGAAAGATCTGATGTCTCTTGAGTGATATGTATTGTTGAATTTATGAAATTTTTGTTGATATATATACAGATACAATTATGTAAGTTGAAATGAATTAGGGTCAATGGGGAAAATCACACTTGCCCATTTCTTTTTCTCTCAAAAATGGTTAAAGATTAGAGATGTTTAAAATGTGTCATATGTTTGTCTTTCTTCTGTATTTGGTGTGTTTTCTCTTTATTCAGCATAAGTTTCCCAATTTAAGAAGTTAGATTTTGTAAAAAAAAATATATCCCTTGAAATTTATTCTGGATTATCTTTGTTACATGAGAAAAGGTGAAACAGTATTATCTTAGTTTGGTTTTTCATTTAAGGCTATAATAGCCTTCAGTCAATAATGCCACTTATTTTAAATCAATTTTAATTTTAAATACCATTTTGAGGATTATTTGATTGGAAACTCGTGTACTCAACTAATAGAAAAGTACCCAATTTTTGTATATTACAATTACATTCAGCTCTCACAATGCTTTAAAAGTGTTACACAGGCTGTTGAGTCACAGGAATATGGGAAATCAATTGCAGAATAAGGGTGCCAAAGTTTGAGGATTTTTTAGAATTGCCATATATTTCCTAGTATAAACTCGTCCTTGTATATAATGAATATGCAATTTTTCTTCAAAGATTCTGGGTTGCGTAAAATTATTCTTAATTTTATTGCTGAGTGGACATCCTGTAGTTGAAACATATACAGCATCATTTACTAATGAAAAGCACCTCTATTCTGAATATTTGATTCTAGAAAGTTCTGTGGCTGATATGTGGATTCTTTTTGTTTTACAGTGGGAACCTCAAGATGAAACGAAAATTGAAGATGATTATGAGGCAGAAGTAATGGAAGAAGAAGCAGTCATCATCGACGATAATGAAGAATTGGAAGAAGACGAGCAAATGCAAGGAATTGATGCTGTATGTTTTCATTTAACCATTATAGTCTGTTAAAACCGAATTTCACTTCAATAGGCTGAAATCGTGAATTTTTATTATAGCAGAATCATGGCTGAAAAAATTAATCTGCTACAAGAAAAATTGTGATATTTACACAAAAAGGGTTTTGTTCTAAGAGAAATGGTGGTGTTTTAATAAAATTTATATTCACTGTCTGTTTTTTTTTTTAAAAATTACTTTTAATTTGTTTAAATTCTCACTTTAATAGTGTAGAAATCTTCATAAGAAAGAAAAAATGGATTATTTCCAATTAACTGATTTTAGTGAATTCAGGCTTTAATATTGTAATTATTATAGAAACCTCTATATCAGAGTAATCCTAGGGGAAGAAAAGAAAAAAAAAATTGATTTTCTGTTAGCTGGGTAGAATGATCAATTATTTGAAGACACTTGCCAAAAGCAAAATTCAAAGAAATATATTAAACAAATATTTTCTCTAGGAAGCAGTGTACAATTCAATGGACTGAAAATTATGGTTTTAGCCAGGGCTATAACAATTTAATTCATTGTATTTTACAAAGACTTTCATTTTGTTATTTTTCGTCTTGATGTTTTCAGTTTTTTCAAAGTAATAAGGACTAAATGTAACGTAAATAGGGACATAATTACCCTTTCCAAAAAACAACTAAATCCATGACTAGTTACATTACTAGCTGTAATTTTTGCATATGTGAACTTTAGGACATTTTTAACTTTCTCACAGAGATGTGCTTTCATCAAATTTATAATTAGAAAAGGTTTAAGATGAACAATTTTTCCTTTTTGCCAAATGCTCATGCTCCATTACACAGGCTTGCAATTCCGTCACTTTTCTCACCTTTAGTCACTTTTTTTTACAATTGATCACTTTTAGTCACTTTTTAAAGAAAACAGTCACTTTTAGGCACTTTTTTCATGGTGTATCATGGGGTCCAACATTGTACTGAACCTTATTTTGTTCTTAGTGCAAGCACTACTATCACTCGCAACACAAGCACATGACCAAATAGAAACCTTCTGTCTTATTTTGCATGTGTGGCTCTCGTAGGTTGGCAGATGACCTTGGGTAAGTACGTTATTGAATCGGTTGAACAACTATTGGTGGAAGGGAAAAACTTGGCGAAGACATCTTACAAGTACAAATTAAAACTTCTATCGTGTTTATACTGCATCTTCTTTTCGCTGTGTCTCCCTGTGTGTGTGATTATATTTACCTGTTTATAATACAGAAGTACTTTTTATTATTATCTTATTTTACATCTATGTTGCTGTAAAAAAATACTTTTGCTATGATTTGAAATTTGTTGATCTTCCACCACATATAGTACTTTCTTATCTTTACAAATATTTCAGATTTGTTTAGAGATGGGGGGGGGGTATTTGATCAATATGGACTATTGCTGTTCTAAAATTTATGTTTGCGAAGAAAGATGTCTTAACATAAAGTATGAGATATTAACAATTGTGTTTAGTAAAATTATTAAATTGATCTATATATATAGTATTCAATGTCATTTTACAAGTCATAAAGCTCATGAAAAGCTTCCATTTTTAAGCTTTATCTGTAGGTCAATCATAGTACAATAAAAATTAAGGTTCTTAAAAGTACTTAATTTTTTATCTGAGGAAAGAGTCTGAACCATGTTAAATTGAAGAAACGAAACTGAAGGTTGCATTAACAAAAATGTTATTCAGTGTTTCGTGGAAACAAAAGTGACAATAAATATAAAGTTAACAGAATGTTTATCTGATTATCTGCAATATTATATAATATGAACGATAAAATTTTAAACTTTCTTTAACACATTATCTGCAGATTATATACAGAAAAATAGTTGCTTATGCTATGTAATTACATATTAACAACTATAAAATCGACAGCATGTAACTAAACTCACATGTATCGCTTCAAGCTCCTAGAGACTTGAAGCACTCTGGATACTTGCTCAAACTGTTTTCTATTTAAATTCTCCTTTAGATATTGCAATGTAGCTAATGTTTATTGTAGAAATAATCATTCCTTACTCTTGTTATATTTTCAAATTGTAGAAATCTCCCGATGATGAAGATATGGCTGAAGAACAACCAGAAGAAGAAATGGCTGATCAACCCAATCAGACCAGTACTGATGTTGGTAAGTGGCCGAGATTAACTTCGTAATTGGATGGGAAAGAATGTTCTTTTAACAGAATCTGAACTGGAAATAAATCCCAAACACAGCAAGTAGTTTCGTCAACAGCCTCATAAAAATAAAGTTAATTTAGATGCATCTGAAAAATGTTGGTTCAACTGAACATAGATACAGAACTATTTATTCTGAAATTTGAAATATTATATAATGTTGGATGAATACTAAGCAAGTCTTATCTTTAAAGTAACATGTTGTCTGGAAAATTTCCAGTAATTTTTGTTTGGAATTACAAATTTCAGATTTTCAAAGTATGACAATGCTTACTACAATCTCATCCCCCCCCCAAAAAAAAGGTATGTTCTTTAACCCAGTTAATTGAATCCATTTGAAAATTAATGTATAATTTGAATCCACTGAATAGTTATACTTAGAATCAAAACAATTTTGAGATTTATGACATTTTTATTCAGGTTGATAAATAATGTTAATGGACAAAAATGAAATAAAAAAATAATAAATTAGTAGTTGTTTCAAAGCCTTTTGGAATATGTAGATAAATTGGACATTTTCTACTCTGCCAAGTTGTTTGTTTTTTTCCAGCAGAAATGACACCTGGAACATTATGAACAAAACAAGATCAACACACAAGTGAAATAATTGATTGATCTAATACTATGTGTTCACAGAAAGGTCATTAAAAACTCCTTAGTTTTCACTTTCAAAAACCTGTGGGAAAAGACACCAGGCTTTAAAAAGTAAAAATGTTGTTGATATAAAATGGCAGTTTTCAATCCAATTGTTTAGATCAAAATATCCTTTAACCTGTACACATTCATTAGATGACTTTAACCATCACAATTCAGCAATTAAATAATGCTGAATATACTAAACTCCTGGGCACAACAGCCCCTAGGGGGGCAGGGGCTTACAGTGCCATTCTCCGTTTACGTGACCAAGGGCCCTGGGTTGCAAAGCATATGTTCTGGTTAGGTAGTCAATCTTACGCGGAACCTGCAGTGTTTAGTTCCCAAGTATGCTTGGTCCTCAGTTCATCTACCCACTGAAAGGCTGAGTCAACTTTGCCCAGCCTGGGGATTGAACCTCGTGGGAGCAGGAAGTGCTATCCCAATGCTACTGGGCTTAATGCTCAATATACCAAACTGAATTTAGGCCAGATTTCAGTAGACAAGAGTCCCTCTAATGATAGAAAAGTGTAAATATTTTAATCAGTTTCAGTGTTGCTACAAAAAACTCTTCTGAAAAATAAGTTTTTAAAGATAGAAAAATCTACTTAAATATTGTTAAATTATAAATTAAAATTTTTCCTTAATTTACTGCTGTGTTTGTTTTTAGTTTAATTTTCTCAATTTTAATTTCAAAACCAATAGAATATGCAATTATCTATAATTTGTTTGAGTTATTATGTATGTAAATTGGATACTTGTTTGTCGATAGCATGTTAAATTTTAAAAGCATGCAGAATCTGTCAGGGTTAGCTTGATTTGCCAAACCCCAAAAAAACCCGGGTGGGTTTAAAAAAAAAACCGAGTGGGGTTTTTTCAAAATCTTTATTTAAAATTCCACATATTTAACCAATAATAAAAATGAGTTAAATCTATAATATATATTACATACTTCATTTTTGACAATGAGTGTAGAATTTTTTTTTTAAATTTGAGGGGGTCTAAACTGCTAGAAACAACAAAAACTTTAAAAAAATTTCAGTGAAAAATATTTATGTGTATAACAAATACAATGAAAAAATTATAGAAACAATTAAAAACCAAAACAACCAGTATTTCTGCCAAGATGAAGGAAACTGACGTCTTTCAGCTGATATTAAAAAGAAATAATATGGATAAAAAAGAATTACCCAATCGGCTTGAGTATATTTACAAGAACAAAAACAAATTACAAGAACTTTTTATATTATATACAATTTATTCTAAATGTTATGCAGTCAGTGATATAAGTTTCTTTATCAGCTCTTACAATATAAGGGGAAAACTTGTTCATACAAACAATTGACCGATTAACTGTTATCTTGAAACAAGGGTATGTTAATATGATTTAGTGATATAAAATTAAATTAGTATTTAAAATTCTTAATAAAAACATTAAACTTCTATGAAATTGTTTTCAATTTTTTTCTCTTATATAGATACAAGTACAATAAATGTGATTATTAAATAAATACTGATCTATGACAAATTAATTTTTAAAAAGTGATTAACGTTTTAAATTTAGTTTAATCATACAATTATATATCCTGTCGTCGTACATAAAAAAAAACCTGAATAGTTTTCAAATCTCCCCTCCAAAAAAAAGCATCTAAAACCCTTTAAAGTATAGAAAAAACTCTGAAAAAAACCAGGTTTTTGCCAACCCTGCTGACACTCTCATCTGCAATATAGACCATAGTAATAAATACATGTTTTCCGTTCAAGTCAGGGAATATCATGGATTTAGACAATGGATTCATTTTGTCATGGAAAGTCTTGATTTTTCAAGTGAAATGAGTAAAAGTCATGGATCCGCTAAACTACAGATTTAATGAAAATGCATTGAATTGTTTAATTCTATTTTTACTTGTCATTCGGCTGAAGATACTGAGTTTGGTATTTATGTATTATCCTATTGACCTGACCCTATTGCCAAGTAAAATTGGTTCGCCGAGGAAATTCGAAGCGAGAAAGCTTAATGGGTGGGTAAATGTATATTATTGTGGTTTTTTCTTAAATTGTAGATTAAAATTTTATTAATATAATAATAATTATTTTTTAATAAAAATGAGTTAAGATTTTTGCACAAAATATAAGTTTATCTCTAGGGATATTGTATATAAACATTATAGGGTTATATTTGGCTATTATTCATGGATAATACCAAAGTACCCCGAATTCAAATTGGAAACATTTTGATTGAAAAATGGCTATAGGATTAAACTTAGATATGTAGGTACAACAATTTATTTTTACGTATGCGAGTTTATTAACACTTATAAAGAAAGTTCATAGTTTTTTATAAGAAAAATTCCTGTCATTTCTCTAAAAGCATATATTTCATTTGTATGTACGTCAGAAGTTCTATTCCTATATACTTTAACGAAAGCTGTCATGGAAAATGATCTGCTAAATCAGGGAAAGTCATGGATTTGAAACATTTTATTTTGGCCCTGTATATATAAAGTGTGTTTGATTGTTTTGTAGATATCCTGGATACTACTTCTGATATTCAAATGGATGCTGACAGCAGCAGTTTGCAGACCGCACCGACGGAACAGTGCATGGCCCCTCCTGCCTATCCCCCTACTCTGGAAGTGGCAGCCAGGCCAGAAGCTCCTCCGTCTATCGAAGCCATTATTGGCCCATCGACCATTCCCCCGCCTCGTCTCGATCGACAAACTCCAGTCACGAGACAGCACTTGACGCCTTTTACTATTTCTGTAAGTATTACCTGCTTTAGCCAACTGAATCTTCGTTTGCGTTTAGAACCGATCTCTAATATGAATTTGATTGTTTAGGGTCAAGGATCCAACTTTGAGGAAGGGGATGATAGTATCGTACCCTCCACTCCTACTTTGTATGTTCCCAGACGAACGGATGGCTTTGCTGAAGCAGTGAGGTAACAAATATAAATATCTTTGGAATTATTGATATATTACAGGGGGGGGATTGTGCTGATGGTAGCCTGGAATACACCAAATGATGGCTTAATGGTTAGGCCTTTCGTACCAAAGTTCATGGGTTCAAATCCCACTGTGGCATGGATGTTCATAGCCGTTTGGAATCGGCTTTAACCCTTTTGTGGGCCATTTAATTCTCACTCCACGTTTCCAAACTTTCAAAACAGAACTGCTAATTTTATTCAGTCGATCAAACAACAGATGACAGTGAAAAACTGAAGTGGGAATTAGTCTTCCCGTCATTCTAATAGCAAGACCAATATATTAGAATGGGTTTCGCATTTCTGACAGGTGTGTTTTGTAAGATCGACCCACGAAAGGGTTAAACAGTAGGTCCTGGTCTCATTAGCCCTAAAAAGTAGACCATAGCACTCTAAACGAAACCAAACCTTTCAGAATGCAACTTTCCACCATGATAGTTTGAATTCAAAGAAGAAAAAATAATAAGGCTTCTTGTCAAACTTTAATTATCGCTTGTGTTTCAGCTGCAGAGTGAGTATTCTACTACAGTCATCAAACGAGAAGAACAGAAGTGATTTGCTGAAGTATAGGTTTTGACCTTCAAATGGGTGTTAATGTATTTACATTATGAGGGTGCATTTTTGCAACCCTTGAGGGTGTTTTTGGAGAAGGAATCAACTACTCTGGATTCGCTGGAGTTGCTCCAGAGAAATGAGAAAAATGGATAACTCTGTTAATTTTTTGCCGAACGATGGCCGATTGGTTAGGGTGCTGACCTTCGGTACCGGAGTTCGTGGATTTGAATCCCACAGTGGCATGGATGTTCGTAGCCGTTCGGAATCGGCTTTAAGCTGTAGGTCCCAGTCTCATTAGCCCTCGTGTTGCAAAAACGTAGACCGTAGCACTCCAAACCAAACCATTAATTTTTCAGATTGCTCCGGAAAATAACAAAACTTTTGAACAGCTGAATAAATTACAGCTCAGCAATTAAATGTGAAGTTTTACAAAAATTATGCTGCATATGACTCTCTCCACACACTGCTAAAGTGTTTTCAGAACTGTGCTGAAAAACCAAACAGAATTTAGATCAAATTTGAATAGATAAACTCTAAAATCGTTGATGATAGAAAAATGGAAATATTTTAATCAGGGTTGTGCTACAAGGTAATGTTTCTACAAGAAACACCGTTCTGAAAAATAGATTGTTAAAGCTAAAAAAAAGCTACTCATACATTTTTAAATGCTTAAATTTTAGTTTACAATTGACTACTATGTAAATATTTTAAGTTTAATTAGAATTTAGAAACCAATAAGGTATGTATTTATGTATAATCTTGAATTACTTCTGTGTCTGGTTATAGTTTAATTTAGGGCTTTTTATACCAGAAAAGAGATTTATTATAAAATGTGTGATAGTCAAGATTAAAAAATCCAATTCTGAAAAGGCTCATTTGTTTAACATCTAAGAGTTGAGTCTCCCCAAAAAAAAGTTAGGTATTTTTTTTTCATTTTTATTAAAGCAATCACTGCATTAAACAATTAAAACCACTGCTTGCAATTAAATGCTAACAATTAAAATCACTGCTTAAAATTAAAAAAAAAAATACTTCAAATCTAATACTAGTAATCAGAGTTTTAAAAAAATCATGATTTAAAAAAATAAAAAAAAAAATCAGATATTTTTCTTTGATTTTTTTCTGAATACTAATTTTAATTGTTGTTTTTATGTTTTTTGCAATATACATAAAAAAGTTTATTATAAGAAGTAACATCTTATCTACTAGTCTATTCTATACACTGATTACCTAAAATTAAATATATCAATTTTAATCTAAATACATTCCATTATTTTGTCATTGGATAGTGCAAACTCAATAAAATGTCAATTTAAAGAACAAATTAAATATTCTTTGACTGCAAACTATTTATGAACAAATCTGAATTATTTCAATATTTTTGAAGCACTGAATGATGGATTTAATTGTTTCAATAAAAACACTTACTTTGATACTTTATCCACTCCTAATTGGTGAACCTATGAAGGCATTAGAATGAACAATACCAAAAGAAGAAAACTGTCTATCCATTCAAGCCGATGAAGCCATGGATGTTGACAAACTGGATTTCGAGTTCTGTCACACTCTCTTTACCTCCCACGACATAAAAGGAATTCCACCAGTCCTAATCAGTCATTGTACTACCCCTACTCCATACTTTCTGACCCCTTCATTCTTGGAAAGCACATGCTATCTATTGACACTTATTTACTTATTGGTATTACTGTGCTGACGGATTCCCAATTCTCCTGTCTTTGGAATAGAGGTTTTAAAAGAAGTGAAAAAAAAAATGATTTGAATCATGCCAACCCTGCTAATAACATGTAATTATTTGTTATGTAATGTTTTTTTTTAGTTTTGGGGTTTTGATTACAAATGATATAAATGTTAGGCTTTTTCCGCTAGAAGCACAATCCTCTTTGATCAGCTAATAAACCATCCTAAAAATGTTTGACTTACGCATGGTAATTACTTTATTGAACCAAAATATTGAGTTGCTCTAAAAGTTGTTGAAATATTCCAAATGTTTGACACAAGACTTTATTTTTTCTATTTTTATTTGTTGATAAGAGATTTAAAATCTTGTTGTTCAATGAATTTCAGCTCACCACATGTTCCTCAAGTTAGATTCTTGTTCAGCAGTTCAGATAACTCTCCTACACAACAAAGTTATACACATTCGCAATTAGCTAGCCAAGGAGGTAAGTTTTTGGTTTTATTATTTTTATTCAATTTTTTTCTTAAACTGTCTGAACCCCAAAATCTTAGGTATTAAGATAATTGCATTGTGTGCTATTAAAAGTAATCATTCTTAATTGTATCAGTAAGTAAAAATTGAATTTTAAACATGGAATACAAATTCATCTTTGGGTAGAATCAATAGTTTTGTAAGCAGTACCTACTTCTTATACATAACAAAAATAATTGACCATTTGTATTCGTGTGTGGAAGAATAACTAGAACCATACTAAATCGTTTGATTTGATCAAGTGTAATTGAATAATCTTTTTTTTTTAATTATAAAAAATAAATCATTCATCAACAAAATGGTAGCTGTTACTAATGTATAAATTTCTTCCATAGAAAGATATAAAAGAAAAATTTGCTGAATTACAAAACTTGAGCAAAAAAATTTCTGATACAAAAAAAGAAATGTTGAACTTTTAAAATGAAATTACTTATGTATGTGAATTTGCACTATTGGAAATTTCTTTGTGAATAGTAAATATTTATTAAAGTTCATAACATTCTTCTACATTTTCTAGCCAAAAGTGCAGTATTAGTAATAGTAAAGAAAATCCTCAAATACATATATGTTGTCAGTATATTACTGTAGTAATTCAAAATACCTTTCCTTGATATCCCTAAAATATCATGAAAATGCTTTTAGTGTATTAGTGCTTTTTATGGTCACGAGCTAGAAAACTTATTTGACAAATAATATTTTGCATATTGAAAAGGTTTAAAGTCAGCTGCTCTTTTCTAATAGCTAACAGTCAAGAAGATTTTAATTAAACGAAACATGGAGGGGGGGTTATAGATATTTTGGTTACTTATGGAAGTTTAATTTTTATTCTATAGAATGTAATAGAAAAGTCTAAAACTTTCTTCTTTCCCATGCAATGTCGGGTATAATCAGCCAGTATACTCACACACACACATACGCATGCATGCGTGTGTGTGTGTTTTCTGAGGATTTAAAAATGACTCATATATATATATATATATATATATATATAATTTTTAAATCCTAAGAAAATACTGTTTATAATGTGTTTTATTCACAATTTATTTTTAGTTTGATTGCTCAAAAAACTTTAGATGTACATTTTTCAAAATTAGTTTTTGTCAAATAGATTTATCTTATGTTAATTTTTATATATTTTTAAAAACTTAATTATGAGAGAATGAACATGCCTTGTCTGGTTCATAATCATTAAAATATATTCCTCGGAAAATAGGGTTTATGTCGTTATGCTGTGTATTTCAAGTAGATCATTATAAAAAGTTACTTTGGTCCTTAGAAAGTCCTTCATTTTTGTTCTGGAAAAAAAGGGAGAACCCTGATAATGTATAACCTTTTAGGAGTTAAGATCAAAATGATAACTCCTTAATAATTTTGAGTATGGATCAGTACTTAAGAGCATAAGTTATGTTCTTTAGTATTGTCAGCTAAAGATATGTTTTGTCCCCCCTACCTTTTTAATGGTTCCTGTTATTTTTCTTTATTGTGTAACTGTGAAAGAGTTTTCAATGCGACTCTTTTGTGTGTTTAGCACTTGGTGTGGATGATACCCGAATGGACTTGTTTGATGAAGGCGGCAGCAGAACTGTTCCTTCCACACCACTGCAAGTTTCTCCACCAGGTAAGTTCTTCATTGGGATGTCCAGGGAATTCTCTGCAAAAAAAAAAATACCGTAATTTCTTACGTATAATCCGCAGATTATACGTTAAAAAAGTTTAAATTTCCTTCTAATGCGTATTATACTCCTTTGTGTATTATCTACTGATAAAAATTATTTTTATAATAAAATTTACAAATATCTTTCATAAAGAATAATAGATGGCTACACCTGCTCATATATACACAAATTTATTTAATGAGGATTAAAAATTCTTTTTAGCCGAGGACGCAGTGTTTTGGATAAAAAATACCCGATTGAATTAATATGTTCCATTTTGTATATTTATTTCTATCAAGAAATAACACTTGTTTAATCTAAAATAACGGCCTTTTGCTGCTTTCATTTTTTTCCAATTTCAGCTCACCAGAGGGTGCCATAACTGCAGTATAAAATTTTAATACAGATCGCAAATAACCATATTAAATTAAAATTGAAAGATGCATTTTAAGAATTCTAAATTTTAATATCTTTTTTATTTAAATATGCTTTTGAATACTTTATTTGTATCATTATTTCTGTACTCATTAATGTAAATATTTTGACTAAATTTTTACTGTGGTTAAATATAAACTTTAAGTCTATCCAAATTTTCACTTTATTAGATTTTTTTTAATTTAAAGAAAATGTTATCATTAAGTAAAGAGTTTAAATTTAAGTTTTTTAACGTGTAAAGATATAATACTTTTTTCCATATAGATTGAAAAACATATCACATGAGATTAAAATGGAAATTTAGTCTGGTGGTTATACATTATTTTTCTCTGAAAATATCGCAAAATTCGTACCTGCAGATTATACTCCAGAAATTAGGGTAATAATAATGTTGCTTATTATTAATAAAAATGCATATTTGTTTTTTGGAGAAGCAACTTAGAGAATTTTCAGAAAATGAACAAAAAATGCCCACTATCAAAGAAGCTAAGACGGAAATGAAAGTTATTGGGTAGTAAACTAAATCTTCAAAATAATAATGGGCAATTTTTGCTTAATATGTTAGGCTGCATTATATGAATAGGAATAAAAAGTGTAAAAGCAGAACTGTAATAGTTTATTTTAATGAAATTGGTGAATCCTTGGAACACAAAGACCCTATTAAAATATCTAACTTATAAATTTATATCTAAGACTAGTTTTGTGTAATTTTGTAATTGGTATGAGTTAAAAGTTTGTAACTGTTTCAGTTGAAGTCGCTGTTCCTGAAATTGGTGAAGCAAGTGCAGAGGCTGTTTCTGCGGCTGAAATAACGTCCGGAATTGAAATCAAGGTAGACTTAGTGGAGGACACTTCTGAAAAAAGTACACCATCCTGTAGCACATTGAAGTGAGTGTCGAAGGAATTTTCTTAAGTTTGAGTTCATCTGGAGCATTTCCCCTTACTACTTCAAAATTGAAGCACACTTTCTGACTTTCAAATAATTTCCTAATTGCTGCAATTTAAAATAACAGCTTGAATACAGGAAAAGACAAAAGTTAGAATGTTGAAAGTCCTATCCTGCATAATACAGAAGGTCATTTGCGTTTTATGGAAACTTGCGGGTAGTCAAGTTTTTGTCTAAATGTCGAATTTTTGTGCGGATTTTCTTCTGTCTGACAATAGCTCTAGCTCAATTTTTCCATAAAAGTAAAATTTTCCCTAGTTTTTGTTCAGTGATGTTGGAAGTTGTTTTCCTAAGGCTCGTTTTAATAAATTGAAAGCACAAAAGTCTATTGGAGGTGTGTGAGTAATTTCATTCAATTTGATATAATTTATTCCTGTTTTTAATTCTTTAAATAAGTGTCTGTTGATTTAGATGCTTTGTCCATATAAAGTTATATTTACCAAATGGTGTATACCATATAAGGTTGGGATATCTTCTTCAAAAATGAGTTCTGCTGAGTGTAAATGATTTTATCTTTACTTGATTCTTCTGATTTTTAATTTGACATCCTGAAACTGCCATGAATATCTCTGTGCACTGATGAAATAATTTTCTACAATTAGTTTTTCTGTCAACAGTATTCATCGTCAAAAGCAGCCAAACTTAAGATTTAAACATCTTTTTGTTATTATATTTCCAGTAACAAAAGACGTTCTTAGTTTCAGTGCAATGGATTTTTGAGTAGGTAGCATTTCTTTTAGGATAATAGACTTCATTTTCTTGTTAATTACCTGCATTGGATGAGGTTTGGCAGTCATGTTTTCAATTTTACTTTCTGATACTTTTTTTTCCCACTCCCAAATTTAATATTTTAAAATACAGTTTTTTGAAATGTAATAACCATGATTCTTACACTGCTTTGTAATTTGTTGGTACAAGACAGCAGCAGACAATTAATCTGAAGTTACCATACTTATATCTCAAAATATAGACGAGAAAATATAATGCAAAATTGTTTCTAGAAAGTATAAATGAAGAGCAAATCTTGAGTCATATTATAGGGTTCCCACGGTCCTTAGTAGTCCTTAAGAACTCCTTAATTTTAGCCTTCATTTTTAAAGGCCCTTTAATTTTTGTCAAATATCCTTAAAAACTCCTTAATTTTTAAATTGGAACTTGATCAATTTATACGTCATCATTTGGTTTCCTGTCAGTTTTCGCCATACTCTCCAAACTTTCTGGTTTTGTAAGTTGGAGTTTAAACTTGTTCTAAGAATGCCAGTACAAGTACTGGTCAAAGAATTTATAAAATATTTGTTAATGTTCATTTTACATTTTCTAGCCAAAATGCAGTATGAATAATAAAAATAATCCTCAAATGCATATATGTTTTCAGTGTATTTCTGTAGTCATTCAAAATTCCTTTCCTTGATATCCTTAAAATATTATGAAAATACTTTGAGTACTTTTTATGGTCACTAACTAGAAAACTTTTTTGACAAATAAATAATCTTTTGCATACTGAAAAGGTTTATAAAGTCAGCTATCTTTTTAACATTCATGCAGAGTTTAAACGAAGCATGGGGATTTTGTAGATATTTCAGTTATTTATGGAAGTTTAATTTTCTTTGCATTGAATGCAATAGAAAAGTCTAAAACTTTCTTCTTTCCCAGGCAATGTCAGGTATATACACACACACACACACACACACACACACACATATATATATATATATATATATATATATATCAGTCATTTTTAAACCTGAGAAAGTACTGTTTATAATATTGTATTTTATTCACAATTTATTTTTAGTTTGATCACTCAAAAAACTTTAGATGTACATTTTTCAAAATTAGTCTTTGTCAAATAGATTTATCTTATATATAAATTATTATCTTATATTAATATCTAATATAAGGATTTATCTTATAAATAGGGTTTATGTCGTGTATTTCCAGTAGGTCCTTATAAAAAGTTACTTTGGTCCTTAAAAAGTCCTTAATTTTTGTTATGGAAAAAGAGTGGGAACCCTGTATTAGTGAATTAAAAGCTTATCATTATTTAAAAAAAGTAAAATCTTGTGTTGCTTTTTTAATCATTTCATTTTGCAAGAAAGAAGCTGCTCTATAGGTAGCCATGTTGTGAACGATCACCAACGGGTTACATTTTCGTTCAGCCGTAACGAACAGAAATCCTTCGTTGAGGGAGAATTGCTCTTTTCCTGTCTTTTTGGTAAATGAAGTCACAACTACGACGTAACTGGTTTTTACCGAACTTCGTTAGTGCAACGAAAAGGGGAGAATTGAGCTGCAGGATTGAATTTGGGATAAGTATTTGAAGAAAAGTTGCACTGTCTGCTTAGCAGATAGATTTATATTTGGAAATAGATGTTAAAAGTCATTTGTAGGTGTATGATGACCAGAGTCATAAAAATGGCCAATATTTATGTCTATTACAGTGTGCTTGTTGCAAAAGTGCTTGGTTGTTACTGAACCCAATTTATTTGAATTTTAGGGATCCTGAAGGTTCAAGTACTGATGTTGATGCTTCTAAAGAGGAGAGTACTAAGCAAGAAAGCTCTGAACAGAAATCAGAACCATCAGTGCCTGATGCTGCAGTAACATCAGATGGTAAAGCATTTTAGTATTCAATTCTCTGTACATATTCCAAAATGTCTTGCATGACAGTGTTCAGGACAACATACTTTAAAAATAATCCATTTTTTTGGGTTAAATACATTTATGCTGAGTGGACTGGGGGAATGCTGTAGAATATTTTGCAATTCTGAAATGGAGATATAGGCTCATGGCATAAAGGAGTACACTGAGAATGCAGGCTTGCAATTCCATCACTTTCTCACCTTTAATCACTTTTTTTCCAATTGATCACTTTTAGTCACTTTTTTAAGTAAACAGTCACTTATTTCATGGTGTATCACAGCAAAAGCCTGTTGTTGAAAAAAAAATCTGAATCAATAACAAAATATTTTAATAAAAGACCAAAAATGGGATGCTCTAATCTTATTTTTCTTATTAAAATGTAATTAGCCATATGGTTTCCAGAATTGAGTGATTTTAAAAAGTCGTAGAGAAGTTCCTGAAATCTACATTTAATACACTAAAGTAAAAAGCAAACATTTTTCTCTTTCTTCACAATTTTTGTTTAGCTACTCTAATCTAGCTATGTACCTATTTCAAAACATCATTAATGTATGCAGAAAATAGTGATTATAAAATTAATGTATCGTACGTATTCAAATCTAATTTATAGATTTTCTTGATTAAAAGCAATGTTGAGTTGTGTTTAACAAACTTTTTAACCTTTTTTGTATTTGACGCTAAAATGATGTCTTGCAGCATGAATCATTTGATTTCGAGTTAAGATAAATAGAAAAATCTTAATAATGGCATCTGTAATCAAGACGAGAAAAAAAAATTGCTTTTTTCCCCCCAATGTTTAGTCACTTATTGTCACTTTTTGAAAGTACCTCAGCAGTCGCAAGCCTGAGAATGTTGTACGTCCAATACGTTTTGGAACTTCAATATAAAATCATGCATCTGTAAAGATTTTAGTTAATAACACTGATTCTATAAAATATTAAATCCCCATGCCGATCCATTTTGAATGGACACAAGTAGGATTTTATGAACAGAAAATATTAAATATTTTTTTCAATTTTAATAGACATTTATTGATGCTATGGAAATGGCTAAGTCATGTAAGCTGGACATGCATTTTTTGTTAGTTTGTTTAAATGTCTCCTGGTTGAATCCAATTCTGCATGATGGTATGTAATATTTGGTACTGGTGCATTGTAGAGGGAAAAACACATCAACAATTGCTTAAACAGTAATTGAAACACCTCTCACTGTGTTTCAGAAAATAAAGGAAACGAAGCTCCAGGACCTGAAGAGGCTGCCAAAACAGAAGAAGGGACAGAGGTGGATCAGCCGAGCAAAGGTATCTAAAATCATTTATTTTCTCTTCTGGCAAACAAAAGGGACAAAAAATTGATTTCAGTTAAAATAAGCCATTTTTCTAAATAACATCTGAAAATTAACCATTTTCTGTGGTAAATGGACAAATTGTTTGAATTTTGAGTTGGAAAATATTAAACTATCCATTTTGGGCCCACGTGTTTGAAAGTTATCAGTGAATAACGGTCAGTTAAATATCAAAACTAGATGGGGCTTCGAAATTTATATTTACTGTAGTGTTAAGGAGTCTTTTTATTTAATCTGTTTCTGAACCCAAGATAACAAACAAAAAAAAAAAAGTGGTAGTGTCTGCAGGCTTGAAAAATGGACAATTTGCATTTTAGTTTAGGCCTAATATTTAAAGTGTTCTTTCCCCAGAATAAAATGCATTCAAGCTGTATTAAAATTAATCAAATTAATTGTTCTATCATCATTTACGAAATGATGCTTTAACACTGTGGAGTGACATCCCCTATATAATAATAGCCTAAGTTATTTGGTCCTTCAATTTATGAAGCGGTTGGACCTGGAATGGATAGAGGCATCCATTGGATTCTTGATGAGCAAAATTCAAAGCAAGTAAACTTTATCTTCTTCTAAACTACCAATCTGATTCTAAAATTAATTGGTATATGTATGCTTCATATCACAACAAACAATACTGTCATACAAATGTTCAAATTCCACCCCTTACCCCCCTTTTCGAGCTTTCAATATTATTATTTCAAGCCCAATTTTCCCCGGTTAAGAGCAGGCGATTAAATTTATCACATTATAAGTAGATGAAAATAAACTTTTTTTTTTTCTAGCATTTGACGTCATTCCTTTAACCATCTCATTTAATCGTTTCTTATTTTAAATGATTTAAATATCGTTCGTATTATTCTCATACATTTTATCACTGAACTTAGATATGACTAAATAATTTTCTTTTATATTTGGATTTATTAGTAGATTAGGTACATATGGGATCATTTAAAGTTGAATCATCGATTACTTTTTTGTTGCAATGAAAATTTTATCACCGGTATTAACAACAAATCCTTTTCATAAAAGTCTAGGAGTCTATTTCATGGACTCATAAATATCTATCATTTAAGTTATATATCTTTAAAAATTAAGAAGTTTGTTCGTTTGTACGATTGTTTTTTATACATACCCACACAGTTTGCAATTGATTCTCTAAATTTTGAACATCCTTCATATATACCGCAAAATAATCACTGTCAATATTCAAACCTCTGCAGTCCCTAATATGACAAGATAATTTAAAGTTGGCAAATAACATGCGGTCAGTAAAGATAATCAAATTATTGAGCGTGTACCAAATAATTCTCAGCCAAAATCAAACCATTTTATTACCTCCCTCATAGGGTACTTTACAATTCTGGAAAATTAAAAATTTTACTGATCCTGCCATATGACGAGCTATATGCTAGTCTATTTAAATAGAGAGGGTGTCAGTAAATAGGACTGCTCCAAAATGGGAAAATCTGCGTGCATGAAATTTGACAACAGATTTTCATAACACTATGCAAAACTTTTCAGAATTCCTTTTTCAGCACCTAAAAGAAAATTTTCATTTCAGAATCAACATTTTCGAAAATTTGTCAAACCAATGCTGTGCCATGGTATGATGCAAATAGGTAGTCTCGTAAGGATGCTGCATCTCAAATACTTGCATCGTATAGGAAAGCCAATTGCTCGGTTCCCACATCACATTGATATTTTTTAAATTGAATCCTTGGTCTATAAGTTTTGTCCGTGGGTACCAGAGTTTGTGGGTTCAAATCCCACTGTGAGCATGATTGTTAATAACATTTTGAAATCCTGTTTAAGGAGTAGGTCCCAGTCTCATTACCTCTTGTGTATCTGACTGTTTACTAACTTCAGATGCACACATTTGTTTATATAAACAAGTGAGTCGTGAAACCCAGTCAAACTCTAATGCAGACACGAGCACATACGATTGACACGTCATAGATCTGTTATGCATGTACAATTGACATGGATTAAAGGAAAAAAACATTGGAAAACTTACTTCTGGATGCACCTCATAGTATGATACAAAAATAGCCACACATCAGTAACAAATAAAAGAAAAAAATGTAGCAAGAGGCACCCTGTTTAAACATTGAATTTTAAATTTTTTAAAGCAATCCATCTCTATCATTAAATAACTTTTCTTTAATTTTATCTGTAATGTCATTTTCGTGGGGTTTTTTTAAACCCTTTGTTGAAATTGAATATTATATAATTTGACTTTTTTTTATTTATTAGTATGGTAGGTAATTTTGTGTGATTTGTGTATTTATTGCAGATGGGACAGTACAGTCATCCCAGCGGAAACCCATTGTTTGGAACAAAGATGGTGGGGAATCGACGGATGGAGCAGAAGCTGCAGGACCCTCTACATCGCCGTCTGGCGTTCGTGGCAGGGCTCGTGTGCGTCGGGCCCGCTTCATGCCTGCCTCCTATCCGAGAGGGGGGCGGGGAGAAACAACGTGGGTTGCTCCGGGACGACGAGGGAGGGGAGCACCCAGGAGACGGTCGTCTCTCTATTGAACTCAGTGAGGTCTTCTATTTTTCATATGGTTTGTAAATTTGGACAAAGATGTTAATAAATTCTTTGGAGGTTTCTCTTTGTGTGTGTTCAGCTTTGTAATACCAATGGGGTGGCAAGCATATCTATTTTTAGAAGGTTTTCTGGAAGACAAAAAATAGAATCTTAAAGGGATTAATGATTGTAAATCTTTGTAGTAATAATTGTAAGATAATAAGTAGTCATAATCTTATAGTTATTATTGTTTATAGTCTTATACAAAATAAATAATTAGTAAGTATATTGTCTCACCATCCTTGGTTAGACAACATGGTACAAGAAAAATACAAACAAAAATGAATAGGTTCTTTGCTTTAAAATTCATTAGTATAAAAATTCATTGCAAAAAGTTGAACATCTGGCAAGTCTAGTTAAAATGTTAATTTTTTAAACCAATTCCTTCAAAAAAATAAGTTTATATTTCTTTAGTAAATATTTTTTAAAAAGTACATTATTGAAAACTTTAATATTTTTTCTCATGATTTAAGCAACAGCAGACACATAAAAAAACTGTCTACAGATATTATTAGTTACGTGTCATACAGGTTGCGTGTAATTTTGATCAATGAATAACCAGCCAGCCAATTCGAGAAGAAAAAAAAACTTGTTATTTGCACATCTAAAACAGTTTAACAATACTACGTGGAAGAAAAAAATCATGCTACATTGCATGTGTTAAAAGTACAGACTTCGCTCAATACAGTGTACTCGGTTAAAAACACCCACTTACAGTCACAATAGTTCCATGCAACTGAATAATCGATTATTTTACAGTAAAACAATATTATAATAAAAATGCAATGAAGTGCAACAAATTGTATGAAAAGTTTTAACATCTGTTTTAAATATATAAATGACTAAAAGAATATTAAGTAATTTGAAAATATTTCACTTTTGATTTTAATTGATTCTTCACCAATTGAAAAAAACATTCCGTTACAGCCTAAGCTATTCGTTATGTGCTGCCATGTAGGGGTAATAGCAGAAGCGATATTTTTACTAGTGAAAATAATTTAAATTGATAGTTATTATGATTTAACTTTGTAACCATATTACTATCTACTATAATATTAAGGGTTTGGAACCCTTGTGTAAAATGAAATCCTGAATGCAAGTCAGTTTTTTAATTCATTTTTTGTGGGGAGCTACAAATATAAGATGGATGCTAAAATATAGAGAATGTGGTAGTGAAATTCAGAAGCAAGTGAAGGTGAGTGGTAAGAATGCAGCTGGTGGAGACATTATTTCCTGTCTCTGACCTACTGGTGGTCCTGGCTTGTGGAACTCAAGTCCCAATAATGAACCTCTGGAACAGTGGTGTGCAGTAGGTTTTCATGCAGGGTGCGCAGAGAACAGAGATTTTCCAATAATTATTGAGACATCAGAGTTCTGCATTCTGAAACGGGTTATTTATTATGAATATAAATTTAAAGAATACAATAAATAAAATATTTATCTAGAAGTATTTGACTTATAAGGCTAAACTTATGAGAATTGCACTAGCACAGAAGCAAAAATCATGTCTTTTGTTGTATGATGTCATATCGGCGTCGAAAAAGCAGCACTTCGGGCTTCTACAAAAATCTTCAGCAAACGTCGCACCACATGGCTCTCGCCACTGCGGTGCCAACAAACCGAACGTCTATTCCATGTGCAGAGGATTTCGCTGCATGCTGGCACAATAGAGCGAACTGTTTCTTGTTCGGTTAGTGGATTAATTTATATTTATTGTTTTTAATATTTCGAAATCATATATTCTGCGAAAAACATCTTGACAGTTTTTAAAAACGTATCCAGGGATATGGTGTTACATAATATAACTTATATACTGTCCGTAAGATACAATGAATGGTAAAATTTGGACTGTTCTGTTAAAATTCGTTTCTTTAAAATAATACAACATTGTTTTTCAGCTAATTATTTCAACAAATAGAATACATCACCGAAATTAATTTACCCCACTAAAACATTTCTCTTTATATGGATGAAATACTTTTATATTTCCTTCAAAACAAAATCTTACAATATATAAATTTAAGCATTACCCGTCTGGAAAATCGTGTGGCCAGTGAATCAGTTAAAAACCAAAATCACTTCAGCACGTAAGTCCCCGCTCTAATACAACGCTCAATGAACTGTACCTTCGGACGATTCTGAATGCCAAGTGCGGGAAAAATAGCTGCACTTGCCTCAGTGCCATAGTATGCTGTTCTTCTCCTGTAGCCCATATATATAAAGCGGGATTTTCAATTTAGTATGCAGTGCGTACACATCAGAACTTTCTATGTTCGTTTGCGCTCTATGTGGTGCAGCACCTAGTATCGCATGCACTATGGGAATACAAACAAGCAAATCAACATAATATTTGAATATATTATAATTAATATTTATTATATACCATATAAAGATAGGTAAACATAGGTGCAAAAAATTATTGTTCCTCGTAATTTTGCCAGGGTGTGCACATATGGACCTCACGCCACTGCTCTGGAGGATTAATTTACCCTTGCGCGTTTTTGTACCACTGCCTACCAGCCACTCCGGCACATTTTGACAGCAGAACGAGTCTGAAGAAAGAATCTTATTTTAAGTGAGAAGAATTACATGTGCTTCTGAATGTTTTTGATTTATTTTATACATATGCACCTTCTTCTTGTAAATTTTAAATTTTGTCATTCACCATGATGTGATATTTTTGGAAACAATCTCCTATGGGCATTCTGGGTTTACTTGGGCAAGTATCGCCGTACCGATATAGATAATAAAAGCCCAAAACTCATCCTCTTCCACCGCATGCCTCATTTTCCAAATAGAATTACTAGATATTTCTTTATTCTTTTAAACATCTTCTGCTTAATTGTTGGTTTCTTTTATAATTTCATGTGCCAGTTTGTTTGTGAAAAATAATTCGAAGTATTGTGTAGGCTGTACAATATTTGTAGGAATTTGTGGTCCAGTGACCTTGAGTGATACACTAAAATGTATTCTATCCAGAATATCTAATTCTTCCGTGACATTGCACATTATTATGCACTAAAATAAAATACAATATAGAAAATAATACATAAAAAATTAAGTCATATTTTATGTATGATTTTCTCTGACAAAAACAAATTATGTATATGATTCTATGTACTCTAAGAAGCATTTAGTACACTTATGTTTAAACTACTGACAAAAGAGATTCTTTAATAATTTTTAACCCTTATCTAGATTATTTATAACAGTGCTTTTAAAATAAAATTTATTACCCTGCGTATCAGCAGTTTTGATATTATAAACAATATTTGCCAAAATTTCAAGTTTAATCTTTTACTTTTATTATTACAATGAGCCTATATTGTATGTAATACGAGGCACATCCAGATTGTTTCCCCATTTAAAGTAAATGTAATTGAGCGTGCATGACAGATCTATGACATGTTATTCATATGCCAGCTGTACAGGTTTCGATTCGTGCCAGTAGCGGGGGGGTCCGAAATGAAAATTCTGATTCCTTCTCCTGCCGCCTGTAAAGTACGGTCGGTGATCTTCAATGCACAAAGCATTGAGCCCGTTGAAATTCATCGACAGATCTATGAGCGGAAACTGACATCCGAACACAAAATTCAATGCTTAGGAACAGCACTGACATTTCTGTTACAGGATCATCACAGGCAATGAGACTTGGATTTCGCACTTTACACCTGAAACCAAGCAGCAGTCAATGCATTGGCATCATAGTGGATCTTCGGTCACGACCAAACAGACGCTGTTGGCACGTAAAGGGATGTGCACGGTGTTCTGGAACAGGAAGGCTGGTTCCATTCACAGGTGGCAGAGTTCTACGATACAGAGAGATACGAAAGTGGATCCCACACTGTGACAAGTGTCTCCATTCTGGTGGTGACTATGTTGAAAAATAGCTGAAACATGGCTGTACTTGTTGCCGATAAATATGTCCATGAAAGTGCGAGTTCTTTAAATAAGGAAACTTACTTTCTGGATGCACCTCGTATTAAAATTTATTAATTTACTTTTAATTAAGAGGTAAAATTAAATGGTATTCTAGACATAAAATTATAAAATAAAGTAAAACAACTGTTATTTTTATTTTGTAAAATTTTACAAATATCTGAAAATAACGCAAGAATGGAATAATTATCGTGAAAACAGTTACTTATAATTTGTAGGAACACAAGATGTAATTGAGTTAAAAAACTTGAATCTAAAAGTAATGAAATAATTATTTTTCCATTTTACTTAAAGCTACATGTTATTTACATAGAGAAGGTAATGTCTATCATTTTTAATGACAGGCAGTAAAATATAAATATTTTACATATAGACACATTATACATTAAAGGAATAAATATTGGATGCTATCAATCAGCAACAATACTATTAAATATTTACACATATTGCTTACAATAATACAACTTATCATTAACATATTCAATTTACTATTATTTACAAATTACTCAACATATAAAATTATACAATTTATTCAATATATTCAAGTTACAGGCAGAAATGTAGAATATCCTGCCCACAGATTAGATACATAGTTGAGGATATTTTATTAACAAAACACTAATACAATACTTTTTTTATTACAATAATACTGAAATGTACGTACACTCAAGAGCCAAACCATTATGGCCACCTGTCAGTAATGAGCAACACAGCTTCCACCCACCTCGGTAGATTGTACCAGATGTTCAAGATATTGCGAATGGGAGGTCTTTGAACTCAGAACTGCCGTCCCATGACATCTCAAATGTATCGGACTGAGATCCCAGGACATTAACTGGAATTCAGCATCGTGTTTCTGGAACCACTCCAACACAATTTTAAGCCTTGTGACACGGGATGTTGTCCTGTTGGAACATTCTATTTCCAACTGAAAAACATAGAGGCCACGTAAGGGTGTCACTGGTTCGCAATGATGTTCAGATACCCTGTAGCATTCATGGTCTATTCTACCACAACCACGGGTCCCCCAAGAGAACATCCCCCAAAGCATAATACCGCCACCCCCGTCCTGTGTATGACCTGCTGTACATTGAGGGAGTGGCTGGAAGACTGCGTATCCTGACACATTCGTCGGCTTGATGAATGACAACCCATGATTCATCTGACCAGGCAACTCTCTCCACTGATCCATAGACCGGTCGCGATGTTCCTGGGCCCAGCGTTGGCGCAGTTAGCGATGACGCTTGGTCAGCAAAGGCACACGAGTGGGACGTTTGCTGCGTAGCCTCCAATCCAACAGTGTTATCCGATACTGGTTCTACTTGGCCCTGCATTGTATTGGGTCGTCAGCTGACCCACTGTCTAGCTCCGGTTTGTTTTCACCATGCGAGAACATTTTCTTTGATAGCGTGTCCAACAACCTGTCGTTCACAGCATTCATCCCCTTTGCATAAGTACTGACAGCTGTAGATCGCGAACAACCCGCGAATCGTGCAGTTTCGGAAATACTTGTTCCGAGTCATTACAATCTGTGTCCTCTATCAAAATCGCTTAGATCCGCAGCTTTTCCCATCACGCACAGAAGTAAGTGAAAGAATGATTCTTCACTCTCCAGCAGCAGTTCAATACCACTTCCACCTCATCACGTTCCTTCCACGTCATCCAGGCGAGTTCATTGCAAAATGTCGCAGGGGGGGGGGGTTATAATGTTTTGGCTCTTGAGTGTATTCATTTCAGCTGATTTATTAACAAAACATTAGTAATATTAAAATAATTTCTTTCCCTTATAGTGCTGCAAAGTCATGCATAGTCTTGTGAATAATCACTCTGAAATGAAAAATAGTTGATAACAATCTCAGGTTAAGGGCCACTTCAACATCCTGATTGTATGGTAGCATATTAGTAACAGAAATAAAGCAGGATTTTCAAACTTATAGCGATACAAGATAATGACAGCAATTCTACATAATGATAGCTTTGACTCTTTTAAGTGTTACACTTTATAAAATGATAAATACTTTGAAGAATATAATGTAAAACACTTACCAAAGAAAAATGAAACTTTAGTTAGTAGAATAGGTTCTATGACATAAGAGTTTGGGTCTATGATATCGGTGGCGTATGCAGATTTTTTTCAAGGGGGGGGTCATAATTTTAGAATATAATAGCTCGCATAATTTCTACTAAAATTTTTATTTTTGCCATTTTGTCTGAGCTCAAGGGGGGGGGTTTAAACCCCTAACCCCTCCTTGCTTATGCGCTGTATGATATACTATGTTCTGCCTCATAAAGTTACAATCATATTAATTAAAATAAACTGATCTAAATGCATTTATGTTTACTGTTATAAACTACAGTAAAATAAAATTAATCACTGAAATTCAAATTTCAATAATTATACATTGAAGTTACAAGATTTATAAAAAAATGTACAGGTATTAACAGTTAAAATGTAAATAAAATACTCGTATCAATTTAAAAATAACACAATAAACAAACAGACTTTGTGTTTAAGATGCATCCCATTTGCACATTTAACTAGCAAAAGCCTTTAGTAATCGGTGAGAAAATTAAATTTGCATAGTTCTAGAGAGAGAGAGAGGCAAGTACAACATTTTTATAGTGAACACATGTCTAACGAAATAAAAATGCCAATTCTAATAATAGTTCTTAAACAATAAGACATTAGTATAAAAAGAATTGAAAACCACCACTCTACCGAAGACTGCCAACAAACAAGAAAACTTTTATATCCCAAAGCATGCAAGTTTACATAACACATCAATTTTATTATCGGCGTGTTATAACACTGTCTACCAATAAGTATTTGGACTCCTATGCAAATGATGATAGAGGAGGTTCTGAGGTACGTCAAGGCCTCCTCCGGTATACATCGTGTAGGAAACAGCATCAGCACGAGTCTCATGCAAGATGCCGCGCAGTTCGGAGCTCTCTCATTTCGAGAACGGTATAATTGTCGTGTATCACAAATGGAGTCGACCCTTAAGGGACATATCTAGCGATCTGAAGCACCCAAAATCGACAGTGGGCTATGGGATTAAGAAGTGGAAGGGGAGCGGTGATTGTCGGAATGTGCCCTGACCAACGAAACTGGGAGATAGAAATTGCTGTCCAGCGAAATTCGGAACCCAACCGATGGCCCTCATCCGCAACAGGCATCCGGGAGTATTGTTTCAGTGAATACCGTCCGTAAGGAAGCACATCTGCTCGGTTTTCATGGTCATACTGCTGCCTATAAGCCTTTGATTACAAAGTCCAACCGCGCTGCTCGGTTAATGTGGGGCAAAGCACATCGAAATTGAACCATAGATCAGTGGAAACGGGTTCTTTGGAGCGACGAATCGAAGTTCACCCTTTACCGTTCGGATGGCAGGGTCTGGGTGTGGTGTCGTCCTGGAGAACGTCTCCTGCCAGAATGCATTGTGCCATCAGTCAAGTTCGGCGGAGGTGGAATTAGGGTTTGGGGGTGTTTCTCCTGGCATGGACTGGGACCCATGGTCCCCATTCATGGTAAGCTCGACGCCAATGCCTCCTGCACTATTTTGGATGGCAATGTGCTTCCTACGTTGTGGCAGTTTTACGGGTTGGACCCCTGTTACTTTCAGGACGACGATACCAGTTGTCATGTTTCGAGGTTAACCAAGGCTTGGTATGGAGCCAAAGGAGTTCATCGAATGCACAGACCTGAACCTTATCGAGAACCTCTGGGACGAGATGGATCACCGAATTAAGGAATGCACTACCTGTCCAAATTCGGTGAAGGAACTTGTATGTCTACTCCAAGCCGAGTGGAAGACAATACCACTAGCTGTAATACAAAGACATATGGAAAGTATGCCCCAGAGGGTTCACCAACTGTTGATTTTGAATAAAGTTAGTTTTTCTTTTCTATCAAAGGTGTCCAAATACTTATTGGTAGACAGTGTAGTTGATGTTTGGAATTGGTTCCAGACAGCAGAGTAACACATCATTTACTGCTTGTTAACTTTTAGCATGCGTTATACACATAAATAGCAAACTGAAAAACCAATTCTAAAAGTTAATTTTCATGTATTGAGTAAAAGATAAGCTAAGCCAACATGCCAAACATCTATTCTGCAAAGAACCATAAAATAAAATAAATTATTTTACTGGTCAGCTGATCCGCTTATATAATCTAGCGGATGTATGGCAAATCCAACACGATTCATATGTTTTTTTTTTTTTTTTAGGGTTTGTTTAAAATGTATATGAAAAACAAAATCAATTTCTTCAATTTAACAGGAAAAATATCTTTATAAAAATACATATATTACAGTGAAAATAAAAATTTATTGAAATATCCTTCAGTATAGTTATTTAGAAGTTTATACTTTTCTAATAAAAAAATATTCAAGAATTCGTTTTTACTCTTTACTGAGTGAAATAATCATTCAATATTGCTGTATACTTTTGAGAGGAATAGTAAAATTTAAACTTATGAATATTCTTAGACGCTTTTGTACTGTTTATTAAATTAAACAGCGCAGAATTTTTGCAATAGGTGCAAATGAAGCAAAATATAAGCATTAGTTGGTTATATTTAGGCAATAAAATATTAGGCTTATAAAATATTTAGATATATTTATAAAATACGGTTGCTATTTAATGAAATTATTTTAAAACTATCAAGAGATTAAAAAGTAATAAAATACGGTACAAATTACTTCTAGAAATTATTAGCATAAAATGGAAATATAAGAACGGAGTAAATGTTTTAAATAAACAATAAATTTTTAGCTTAAAGTTCTGAAGAAAGTAGGGGAGTGAAATGATTTTTCTTATCTAAGTGAGGTAAAGCTCTCCTTGATCTGACGGTAGACGGTTGTAATAAAATTACTTTTATTACTTAGCGTATCACTTTTAACACTATAAAATAATATAGTTTAAAAATATTTCTTCTTCATTTTGCATTAAATTAAGACACAATTTTGAGTAAAGTTGAAAAAGCAGTAAATAAAAAAATTTAAATGTGAAATATAACGTCACTTGTTACTCTTCGACAATTAAGCATAAAATATAAAACAAATAAAGCGCTAACCTAATTTAAGTATCCTGAGTTGTCGGTGGATATACACGTTTGATCTGATCCTGAAAAGCATCTTGCGGATTCTCTTTCATTTTTCTCCACACAAATTCACAAAGGTAAGAATCAAATTGATTTTCACACTTGCGAACTGTGCGGAGGGATCTCTTAATGGAGCCCTCTATTGTATTGGTGTGAGCTCCAGTATTAAATTTAAAAAACGGAAAAAAGTACCACAAAAGCTCAGGCAAAATGGACAAACTTCCAGAGCACAGCCGATGTGGACGCCAGAAAATCCAAATTCAGCGGTCTTGGAGTTAAGGGTCAGATATTCAAATCACGTGTCATTTCCCCCAATACCCTAAAATAAAGCAGCCCATGGACACCCCTACCTTTTTTAGGGGGTGGTGGAAGAGTCCGAAAAGAAGAGCAAGGTTTGCCAGAAAGTAGGGTTCTAGAATTTGGCGATATCTCCCACGCTTGGCGTCCTCACCGAACTGGGTTCTGGGGGGCCCCCCGAACTGGGAAACAGCCCAATTTTAACACACAAGAAATGATAAAATTCTGTAAAACAATTTTACAAAAATACTACACTATCCCCAATAATAATTTTAAAAACATAATTGAAAAACGTAAAACAAAAAATTATTTTAAATATTTTTAAACATTTTGAAGGGGGAAAGCCCCCCTCAACCCCCCTTAATAATACAAGTATACATATTACAACCAATAAATACATACTACCAAAAATCATATATTTTACGGATCTTTACTGTTTAAAAATTCAAATCTTTATAAATAAATTAATTAAAATAACTAAACATTCTTTAAAACAAATTAAAAATTTTTGAGGGGGGGACCCCCCCCCTTAATAATAATATAAAGTTAATACATTAAAAGCATATTACAAACACAAAAATATTAATAAACATATAACAAAAAAGAAATAAGGGCATAGCGTATGCAAAGACCCCACGAATTATCCTTTCAAATCGAATCTGTACCTAAAAATTAATTTTAAAATTTGTCAAAAATGTAAATAAAATATTAGAAATGATGCAAGCACTTCTCAAGCTCATTTCTTAGCAAAATGCATGTGTAGCAAAATTTAACTTTATAAACTTAAAATGACAAAAACAAACAAAAATGAAAACAAAATTTTAAAATTCAATGAAAAAACAAAAAGGAGAAACTAGGAAAATAAATTAAAATATTGTCAAAAATGTAAATAAAATAATACAAAAATTGCCCAAGATCATACAAAATTACTTGAATAGTTTTAGTTAATATAGTAGTAAATAGATGGCGCCAGTGAAGTAGCATCTAAATTTCTAGTCGTAAACCACAGACTACGCTTACTCATAGGATCCTAGAACCTGGTATTCCACTCGGCCTGTGATTGGCTGGTAAGTCATTGGCAGAGATTTCTAAAATTAGCGAAATATCTTGGCGATGCTTTCCACGATTGGCTTCTTATACATTGATTTAGATTGGCTTCTTATCTTTTTATTTCACTTTATTTATTCCTTTATTTAGAAGAATTTGGAACGTACAAAGAATAGAAATTGAAAGTTCTAATTGTAAATATTACAGCTCTGTGTTTTATTAGAATATGTATTTAACAAAGCATGTAAAAGTTTCTCATTTCGGTAAACTATAATTGATTTAATTTGTAACTTAACTTTAATTAAATATCAGTAAGCCTTTAATTAAATATATACTCACCCCCTCTCCCTTTGAAAATAAAATTCTATGTACAATCGTGTCTCTTTCGAATTGCTGAAATAATATACAAATTCCAGGAAAGTGTAGCCAAGATATTTCGCCAATTTTAGAAATCGCTGCCAATGTACTTACCAGCCAATCACAGTCCGAGTAAGATACCCGCCTGTCGTAAATGTTTTCTTGTTATTGTGGCGACACACTCGGTTGTAGATTTCTGTGTTTCGTAGTTGAGTCATCATGAATCGGGGATTTAAATCGTCTATTCTACTCTTGTTTTCTGTGTTGCCCTGTTAGATATATTACAGAATGTCGATGAAAGTTTGGTATATTAGTCAAACTTTGCAATAAATCCAATTTTTTTTATAACAGTTTAATTTGTTTTGTGAGACCAAAGCATCGTAAACATGAAATGCCTTTATTGTGGATTCTTCGAGTATAGTATTGGAACACTATTTAATAAATTTCTCTTCTGTTCCTATGAAAGTGTTGATTGACAATATTCGTAAGCATTTCTTTACAAGTTATTGGAAATCTGTAAATGTTTTGTTGCTTAGGAAATCGTTTTTTTCTGTTATTTTAATTCACTTAATTGGATTTTTTAAAATTCTTAATTCAAAATATCTTACCTCTCTTATATGTTAAATATTTATATTCTTATTACTCTCGGTTGTATTGAGATCGGTTGTATTGAGGACTTGCAAACTTTCAATCTTAAACATTTTTTTGGGGAAGATTTAAAGCTCTGGTATCAAACGTATTCTTCCTGTGTACTTGTTGTAGATGCTTGTGGTCTACATTTTTTTTCTTAATCAGTATAATAGTTAAGCATTAGAATGGGAAAAAAATTCACAGTATCAATCATTGATTGTGTATGTGATACTAGTGTTGAAATTAAAAGTATTAGTAATAAGAGATTTTTTAAGACCGTGGTTTTTATAATTCAAACCAGGGTTGGCATGATTTAAATCAGTTGATTTTTTTGAAAAAATCATTGATTTAATTCATTTTTTTTCATATCTTTTAAAACCTCTATTCCAAAGACAGAAGAATGGTTAATGAGTCAGCACAGTAATACCAATAAGTGTCAATCGATAGCATGTGCTTTCCAAGAATGGAATGTTTTTCATCAGAAAGTATGGAGTAGGGGTAGTACAATTGACTGATTAGGACAGGTGGAATTCATTTTATGTCTTGGGAGGTAAAGAGAGTATGACAGAACTCGAAATCCAATTTGTCTACTCAATAACGAAAGCCGTGGCTTCATCTGCCGGAGTAGAAAGACAGTTTTTTCTTTTGGTATTGTTCATTCTAGCCTTCTTAACCTATTAGGAGTGGATAAAGCATCAAAGCGAGTGTTTTTATGGAAACAATTAAATCCATCATTCAATGCTTAAAAATATTGAAATAATTGGGATTTATTGATAAATAGTTTGCACTCAAAGAATATTTAATTTGTTCTTTCAATTGACATCTTATTGAGTTTGCACTCTCCAATGACAAAATAATGGAATGTATTCAGATTGAAATTTACATATTTAATTTTAGGTAATCAGTGTGTAGAATAGACTAGATAGATTTGATGTTACTTCTTATAACAAACTATTCTATGTATATTGCAAAAATACATAAAAACAACAATTAAAATTAGTATTCAGAAAAAAATCTGAAATCCGATTTAAATAAAAAAAAAATCTGATTTAAATCAAATAAATCTGTTTTTTTTAAAAAAAAACTATTTTTTCCAACCTTGATTGAAACTCCTTTTCAACCATGCTATCAGTTGTTCTAAATTTTCATTTTAACGGCAAAAAAATCTTATGCTGTTTCATTCCTAAGAAATTTCAATTAATTGGCTATATACAAGTTAATAGACCAATACTACTTTAATTAATTGTGATATAAAATTTATTTTGTTAGTAGTAATAAATGTTGTCCAAAATGGAGGAAATTTCCCATTTTGGACAAACGACATGGTTTTGTATGAAACAGAAACACATTCATATTGACAACTTTATGAATATAAAGATAATAACTGTATAAAATGATAGGTTTTTATTCGCCCACGAGAGTCGCTGAAATTTGTACTTTTTGTTGTTAGAATATTGTCGATAAACATATTATAATGTAAAAATGAACCAAGAATTAAATTTACGAAATGGATACTACGCAGGTGATGTTTAAATAATATAAAATAAGAAATGAATACATGAGATGTTTAAAGGAATGACGTCATAGTGATTAAAAAAAAATCGTTTTCATCTATTCATTATGTGATGAATTGAAAATTTTAATCTCCTGCTTTTAACCGAGGAAAATTGCGTTTAAAACAATTACATGGGATTAACGGAATGATGTCACATTGCTTTTTTCACTTAGTTAGGATGCGGTAAATTAAAAAGTGAATTGTTTTCTTTTAACCAGGGGAAATAATACTTGGAATAATGATATGAAACGCTTGAAAAAGTGTGAAGGAATGGATATCAAACATTAAAAATTTTCAAATCCTTCCTAGGGATACACCTAATAATTTCCCATATTTTCACGGCGATTGGATGTAGGGTTTTTGAGTCTGTCAAGTTCAGACAGACACAAATTCATTTTTATATATTTATATTACATCCCTTTTGTACTGAAACTGAGATTTTGAAACAGCTAAATCTATAAAATGGAACATGACCTTCCATGTGCTGATCACAAACATCTACACCCACGCTGCATTCGTTATAGGTTTTCACCACAGAAAGATATGTTATTTTAGTATACTCACATGACCGCAATTGTACTTTTTTTATTGGTTCTACCACAACAGTTTAATGCTATTATGACTTTCTTGATGTCTTTCCAATTTGTCTTTTGTAACTTGTTCATTACATGCTCCATGATCCATTTTCTCATGAAAATATGAGAAGAAAGCAATCCAGTCATGGTGGAAAAATAAAATGGCACTAGAAGACAATTTACACAGCTGGGTTCTCGAACAGAAAAATGTAGGCCACTCTGTTTCTTCCGTTAAAATTCGTCTCCGAGGCTATGGCAGGGAAAATGATTTCAAATTTTAAAGGTGGAATTAATGGAGTTTAATCCAGACTTTCTGGCACTCTACTTAGGTTTTTATTCTTAAAATGATTTAATATTGTCATACTAAAATACATATTTTTGCACATATAGACTGCAGATTTTCTAGTGATGCAGACTATCTGATGAGTCATAAAATTTTTTTAATAAAAAATTGTGTCTGCAGACTATACGTGTGAAATTACAGTATGCATATGCCCTGGGTGGTCGTAAAACAGAAATAGTGTTAGGTTTAAAGATTTTTGTATTGTATTGTATATATATATATATATATATATATATATATACACTGAAGTAAAACCACGTTTTTCTAAGTGTTTCCTTTAAGCAGGGTTGGCAAAAACTCAGGTTTTTTCAGAAAAAACCAAACTAGTGGGTTTTTTAAGGGTTTTTGGGCTTTTTTTGGGTTTTCTCAGGGTTTTTTCTATACTTTAAAGGGTTTTAGATGCTTTTTTGGGCATTTGAAAACTATTCAGGCTTTTTATTATGTAAGAGGAAAGGATATATAATTAATTGTATGATTAAAATAAATTAAAAATGTTAATCACTTTTAAAATTGAAAAATTTAAAAATAAATTTTAAATTATGCAGAAGAAATTTTTGTCTAAATTAAAGGAAATTTTGAAATCTTAAAATAAATTTTTTTCATATTATAAAATTTTCCTAACATCAAAAAACTAGTTTTGAATGGCGATTATTTTATACTAAAAGTTGGCTTTGAAATAGTTGCATTTGAAGTTTTTTCTTTTCAATAAAATGTATTAAATTATTGCTCTATATTTATTAGCAGTATTGTGTTATTAAAGCATTCAGAAGATATTTTTTTAGATTATTTGTAAATTATGTATGATAACTAGCTGAATTATATATATTATCCCTATGTTTATTTATTTGCAGTTGTTATACTTATTTTTTTTCCCAGTTTTTCTTGTCCATTTTTCGATTCATTTTATCACATTTAATACTTCAATATTCTTATTTTCTTTTCATCATACATTCTTATTAACTTTGTTTAATTTAGATTTTATTGTATTTGTTATACAGATAACTATTTTTCCCTGAAAAGTTTTTAAGTTTTTGTTTTTTCTAGCAGTTTAGACTCCCTCAAATTAGAAAAAATTCTATGAACATTGTCATAGATGAAATATGTAATATATATTATAGATTTAATTCAATATACTTATTATTAGTTAAATATGTGGAATTTTAAATAAAGATTTTGAGAACCCAATTTTGAAAAAACCCACTTGAGTTTTTTCGGGTTGGGCAAATGAAGCCAACCCTGGAGTGCTAACTCCATTGGATCCACAGTCATTAAAAGCATTTTTAGATGAGCGTTTATTGCAGGTGGGCAGATGTGGCGAGAGGATTCTACTGATTGTTCTAAAGAGCAGGGGAATGAGAAGTTGCGGTCGACGTCCCCTCCGCTTCAGGGGGGAGAGTCCCTCTGTGAGTTCTACCTGGAAGAGTGAGTGATCATTATCTTTTACAGGAGAACAAGAAATTTCTAAAAGCATTAACTGTTTATCCTTTCTCTAAATTGTTGAATTGCAAAGTTTCCATGGTCCTTAAAAGTCCTCAAGAACTCCTTAATTTAAGCTTTCATTTTTAAGGGCTTTCAAAACTACTCAACTTAAAAACTCCTTAATTTTTAAATTGTAACACGATCCATTTCTCCATCGAAGTGATCTGTAGTCAGTTTTCTTATATGGCAAATATATAATCTTTCATATACTGAAAAAGTTTAAAGTATGAAGTCAACTGCCCTTTCGTAATAGCTAACAGTCATGCAGATTTTAATTAAAACAAATCATGGAGGATGGGGGGTTGCAGATATTTCAGTTACTTAGGAAAATTTCATTTTCCTTTTGTTTTTAGTTTTGTAATGATCAAATATGTCTCCAAAAAGTAGAAAATATTGCTAAGCAAGTGAAATGGGGGAAATATTTTTCAATCCAATTGCTGTAAAGCAAATTGCTAGACCAATGCATCTCGAAATTTTTTTTGCCATGTAGGTGGATTAGTCATACTTCACAACAAATACATCTCTTAGCACATTTTGACAGTGATGCAGAAAAACAACTTAAATTTTAATTTTTTAGTAACTTTATGTTTTTATTATTTTCACAATTTTATAATAAGGTTTGTAAATTATTCCTAACTGGAGATTTGCGGCTAAACCATGCCACCAACAGTATTTTTAATCAGATGTCAGGGACAATAGTTTCAACCTTATATTTTTTCATAAATAATCCTCAGTGGAAAGTCAGTGATATACACGGAAAAAAATTTCAAATGTTCTATTTATGGCAATTTCTTGTTTGCTTCTGGCTTACTTAGAGTCACTCTTTTTTCACAGATGTAGTAATTTCGGCATGATTATAATACTGGTGAGAATCATTAAATATTTACTTATTTTCCAATTTGTTTCTTCTCATTTAAAAAAAATTTTAAGATTTCATTTGTTTTTTTTTTGTTGTTATATGCATTTTTTATTCTTTTCTGTGCTTTTAAAGAAAACTTTGTTTATTTTTCTGTTAACCCTCTGACTGCTCAATTTTTAGACCGAAATCGCTTTAAAAATGACATATTTTTTTCATTGCCTATTTGAAATCTATATATATTAGAGAATTCAAAAATGCATGTTTTCTTTCCAGGAAATATTTTTTTATCTAGATTTTTAGCCTTAGAAACTAAGTTGTAAGTATCATTAGAAACTAATTTCAGATGATTTCACCAAAATAATTCTTTTTAAAATAAATTTCTATTGAATTACAGTTAGCTTCTATTTATTAAATAATATAAAAAATATACAAAATTTAAGAATATATAAAGGACTGGCTAAAAATATCTTAGAAATGCAGTTTAGTGTGATAGGGTTTGAAGCAGGATTCAAGGCAAAGTCCAACTTCCCAGTCTTTGCACCAGATTCGTGTTTCTTTGCAAATTTTTTTGTCATTTGCATCTTTTCCTGAACAGCATACACGACATTGTCTTCGAGGTTCTCTTTTTATGGGTTTAGGTGGTATGTTACTTGGAAAATAATGAGGTATCGATATCAAAGGGTTCCAAGTAGAACTCGGTCTTCCAGGACAACCGCTTTTATTTGTGTCCGAATATTTTTCGATACTTTCTTCAACAAATTTCAAACAAAATTCCAAACGTTTTATAGTTTGTCTGGGGTTTTGCTTTAGTAAAGTACATAGGCATTCCACAACGATTGGTCTAAGAACCGCCTGAAAATTTTAATATAATGATTCCCCTGTTGTTTTCGGAGCGTAGCGTTAATATCAATTTTGCAACACTGCCTAACGCTTTGCACGTTTATTGAATCATTATCAAATTCATCGCTATATGAGAAGCAGTCCAAAACTTCTATATCAATATCATTATCTCAACTAAAATTGCTTTCAGAATCTGAATCAGGAATATACTCTGTCAATCGCTGATCGCTTTCTAGCAGCCATTTCTGATAAGAAAACAGCAAAAAGTTAGCGGTAATCCTACGTGCCTTCAAATACGGCAATTAAATTGATAACTAATGGTATCTGTTCTTTAAAACGTAAATTAAACGTCTAATACTGTATATGATTTATTTAAGAGCTTAAACGGGGAATAAACAGGATGCGCTCATCAATAAAGGAAGAAAAACACATGCCCGCGGAAATCGCGGGATGAGCAGAATTTGCTACATTTGAGTTGTCCGTGGAAATCGCGGGATGAGCAGGCAGAGGGTTAATAGCAAGAAACATGGCCTATAATGGCACATACTACATCTGTTTCATTAATCCTTAAAAAAATTTCCAAAAATTCTTGGGTCATACACTAAAATATTCAGTAATTACAGTGGGGTCCACTTAATGTGATCAGTTTAGGACACCGTGATTTCTATAACAATAACTGATATCCAAAATTAGATAAATTTACCCCCCCCTCCTTTAATTCACACATACTACATTTCAAAATAAACTGAAAAAACTTACCTTATATTTATGTACTGTATATTGTCCTTTCAGATATTAGAATTGTTTACATAATAAAAATAATTGATCAGTTTTTGACTGTCTTTCTAAGAAACTCATTGATAAATTTTTCTTAATCATAATGTATTATAAAGTCATCGGAGCAGTGTTGTACCCTACATTTCAACACTTTTAATGCAATTCAGAAGCTGAGAAATGTTTAACTGCGCTGACTCCTATTGGGCAACCTCTCATAACGATTTAAAATTTCGATATTTAGTTTTAATGTTAAATTATTTCACTTTCTGGCTTCCATATCGACGAACTGCCTGTAAGCCAGCAAGGCATCAAAAGGGAAGACGCTCCTTCTCAGTTCTGAATAGAATGTGTCGCCTTCTGTTTATCTGACGACTACTGACCACCAGCAAGGTGTTTCTGAAAAATTCCAGGAACGTGTCATTCTCCACTCCTTTTCCCTAGGAAGAGGGAGAATTCTCAGAAATTAAAACAAGAATGAAGGGAAAGAAAAAATAGGTCCCTTCTGAATACATTATGAATATTCCTTTGCCAGTTAAAGTGAGGTTCGAAAACGGATAACATTAACTGATGTAACGATCCCATAAAGCATCGGTCGGGGAACTTTTTTAATCATTACCCCAAAATATTTTTGTGTAAGCTGATATTACCCCATGGCGAAGAGCAAAAAAATGAAATCGCCTCTTTTTAGCATCTTTCATATTATAGCCCCCCCCCCATGATAATTTTGAAAAGAAAACAACTAAAAATTTTATTTAAACTTCATTTATTCAATTTATCAATGTAATACCTAGTAATCCATAACGGTATTGTAACAAATTATAATAATAATAAAACAAAAACAAACAATAGTTAGAATTGAAAAAATTAAAAAAAAAAAGAATATTTGAAAATTTTTTAAATCAGCAACTAACTAATAAAAACTCGCTCTCTGACTTGTCACTTTATTTGTACTCAATTTAAAGTAAAATAAAATGTGCTTTATTGCTCGAAGAGAACACTTTAGTGGTGGGTAGGGAGATGGCAAGAACACTTTAGTGATGGGTAGTGAGATGGCGAGAACACTTTAGTGTGGTGGGTAGTGAGATGGTGTGGCCTGCATATGTCGCTAAATTGTTTAAGTTGAAAAAAATACTAACAAGTTTATAAAATAGCAAATTAAAAATATATACTTTTTGCTCAAAAAAGTTTCATTTTTACCCCCAAAAATTTCATTTTTACCCCATTTGGGGTAATTTACCCCGGTTCCCCGACCACTGCCATAAAGGGATAATTTTAACATACAAATGAATAGAGAAAATCGGGACTCAGTGATTTCAATAACAATAAGCGATTGATAACAGTCACATTACATTACACAGTCACATTAAGCAGAGTTCACTGTATAATCTGTGTTTGTAAACTTTAGTTATTCAGGCCTCAGTGCAGCTGCTAGTATATATACCTCGTATGTAGAGGAAAAGGTAATCATATATTAAAAATGTTTTGATGCATAATAGCTCCTTATTATGAATCTATTTTTTTAGACCTGAAAAGAGAGAAAAATTAAAGTGTTTGCAGATGTCTCCTTTAAGTGAAAACTTCCACGATGGCCTTTTAAACACACCTTCAAATCTACAGGTGAGAAGTATTTTAGAGAATTTTCTTCCAAAGTGTCAATATATATCTTTCATTTATACAAAGAATCTCTAAAGCATTGTTACATATTAATGCAAAATAAATATGTATGCACTAAAAGTTCATATTTATAAAACTCTCTTATACAACATACTAAAGATAATGTTGTATACAGGGTTTCCGCGCACCTGGAAAGTCATGGAAAATCATGGATTTAGACAATGGATTAGTTTTGTCATGGAAAGTCATGATTTTCTAAGTAAAATGAGTAAAAGTCATGGATCCTCTAAGCTACCAATTAAAAAAAAAAAGAAATCAAAGAATGCCTCTGCAAGTGAATTTCCTTTCTGAACGGAAGCAGCCGCATACTTTTTCCTTTTGTCCATAGCACAGGACTCCCATTCATCTATTTGTACACATGTGACATATTACGGAGCCTTAACTGCGTGGCGAGACAATTGCTACGGGGTGACCAGGAGGTGTTAGTGCTCCGATGTGCAGTCTCACGTTACCCGTGATTTGCCTATAGTTGAGAAGAAAAAAGGTACACTTCAGCCTGTGATATAACAAAGGAGTGGGAGGGAAAGGGATGATATCAGAATGTCCTTGACCTAGCCAGTGATCGTGTATATATTTCGTTGTGAGAAACGAAACAGTTGAAGATACGAGCATAGAAAAACACTCATTAGGGCAGAGTACACTGCACCGGAAGGGTCGAATATGTCTATCGCTGCACTACAATTTGATCAGTCATCTGTTTTTTTTTTCTCGAGTGTTAATGAGGTAAGACCAGGGTAGGTTCCTTTCTCACCCGTATATTCGGTCAGCTAGGAACTCCCCCCCTCCACATTCGTTTCCGAGAATCTGATCAGCGTTGTAAAAAAACCCGGGTTTTTGTATTAAAATCCCAGCCCAGATGAGTCATTAAAAAAAACCCGATGTTTTGGGGAGTATAAAATCCGGGGTTTTTTTCGAAGGAGGGGAATTTTTTTTATCAAGCAATATTAATATGTAACATGAGTATGTATGTTTTTTGTCTTTTGTTATGCTTCCAGATACACTGTTTAGAAAACACGAGAAACATTAACCCGTCTCTTATATGCGACTCAGCGATTTCACTCTTATCTATTCGTCGTCGCCTCCACGCGATGATCTCTGGTTGATATTGAGAGATCAGCGTCGCGTATGGAGTATCGGAGATAGGAGCATTTTATTTTAATTTTTAAATGTTAGATTTAATTACTAGGAACACAAATCAATGCAAACATCAGTATGGGTGAAGAGGGGGATCGCCTGGAATAAAATACAAGTTTACATAATTTACAAGTAAACCTTATTAAGTGTATACCAGTGCAACCTCGCGTATGGAAAGCTATTATTTATATGTACTTTTCAAACTATATTTGAATTTTAAACATGGAAAAAGAAAACAGGGCACTTTGGGGGTACACTAATAAATTTTAGAATTAATACAAATTTTATTATATATAATTAGTATAATTATTTTTGCTCTTAATTTCCAAGTAAATATTATGATAGCTTATATAGCCCACTTAAAATATAAAGGGAGAAATTTGTTAAGTATGGAAGAACTAGTTTTAGAATTGCAAAGCAACAGTAACAGTGATTATGTGATAAACAATACCATAACAAATATCAGGCTGCCCGAAGAGCAACACCCTACCCATTTGGCCGATCAATGGCTAAATGGGTAGGGCACTGCTCTTTGGCACGGAAGTTCGTGGGTTTGAATCCCACTGCTGGCATGGATGTTCACAGCCGTTCGAAAATTCATACTTTGAAGGAAAAGTGGAAATCTTTACTTTTAAAGAGTTACTAGCAGTTTCAGTAAATAAGAGATTTTTATTTTGAGGCATTAAATTTTGACATTTATATAGAAATGTTAATAATTTATATTGAAGGCGAGGCACTAAATATTTTGGCAAAATGATTGCATTGAATTATTTAATAATTTTTTTACTGAGTTAGGTACTTATGTATTATCCCACTGACCATATTGCCAAGTAAAATTTGTTTGCCAAGGAAACTCAAAACAAGTAAGCTTAATTTGTGGGTAAATGTATAAGTATATTATTCTGGTTTTTTTTAAATTATAGAAAATGAGTTAAGATTTTTGCACAAAATATAAGTTTATCTTTAGGGCTATTATATATAAATATTATAGGTTTATTATGTTTGGATAATACCCTCAATTCAAATTAGAAATTTTTTGATTGCATTCAGAAAATTGCTATATGATTAAACTTAGGTATGTAGGTACTACAACAATTTATATATATATATATATATATATATATATATATATATATATGAGCTTATAAACATTTATAAAGTATTTTTTATCATAAGTTCTTGTAATTTCCCTTAAAGCATACATTTTATTTGTATGTACATCAGAAGTTTTATTCATAGTACTGGGTGACCGATCTCCGCTCGGAGTAAACAGGTATCGAAGCTAACTCGAAGATTTAAATTTTCAATTGTGATTTATCAAAACAATACATGCCATAAGAAAATTTGTGAAACCATTAGTGAAAAGATAACCGGTTAAGGTGCACCATTGTAAACTATTCTAAACAAAGTTGTTTGGAAAGGGAACTATTCTATACAAAGGTAAAGTTTGAAAAGTCATAGAAAATAAAATGTAATTGATAACAAAAAATTATACAATTAAAGAAATGGTACAAAGTGAGCAGTGTAAAGATTGAAGTGTGTTGAATGGAGAAGCATTCTGACAATGACGGTATCTTCTAGTTGTCCATTTGCGGGTATAATTGAGTTGATCGCTTGTTGTTCCAAAATTCTGGCTCCTTGAAGCATTTCATGTAGAGGTGCATTCTGCATGTTGAAAATGTAGCTTGAAATCTGATGAATGTTCAAATGTCGAACTTTGTTGACGGTGATTTGAAATCGAAATCAGTTCCTTAACACGTTCGCTGCCACCGACGACGCACTGGCGCGTGAGAGTGGCACCTCCTGGTAAGCCGACGACGCACTAACGCGGCGACGGACTTTGATAAGTTATATGCTCTGTGTTTAGTGTGGCTTTGGAAATTGAACGGCGAGGTTGTTTCGGCACGTTAGTGAAGCATTATTTTTTAATTTTTTGTGGTTGGTTTTTAAAATTTTTGTTTGCATTATTTTTTTTTTACTATATCGTTTATGTGTTATATATACTTTGCTACATTAATTTAATATTTAGAATTGATAGAAAATAAAAATGGAAACCGATATCAAGGAATAAAGACAAATCAATAAAGACTTTTATTATTATTATTATTAATTCGTCAGAACTACAGCCATTCGATTCCTCGTGGTCGAAAACCCCCGGGTACCAATTTTCACTTGGTTTGCACGCATGAGAAAAAAGTTTGCCCGCACCGGGGTTCGAACCCGGCCCTATCTGTAGCGCCGAACTACTTGACCTGAGCGCGTCAAAACCGATGCCAATCAATTTCTCGTAACCAAAAACCCCAGATCCCCAAGTTTACTACAGTTTATTAATTCTGGGGCGATTTTCGACTTGACAACCATTCCTCGTATTATAGTATAGGATATACTTTAACAAAATATTTTTAAAGTCATGGCAAATGATCTGCTAAAATCAGGGAAAGTCATGGATTTGAAAAATTTTATTTTGGCGGATACCCTGTGTATAACTCTCTTATACAACATACGTAAGAACTCATACTTGCATGGACATATTTATTGGCAACAAGTAATGTTTCAACATATCCAACAGCAGAATGGAGACACTTGTCATATTATGGGATCCACTTTTGTATCCCTCTGTCGTAGCTGCCTGTGAACGGAACGAGCTTTCCTGTCCCAGAACACTGTTCACATCCCTTTCCGTACCGACAGCGTCCGTTTGAATGGGGTCCTGACCGAAGATCCACCATGATGCCAATGCATTGACAGTTGCTTGGTTTGAGGGGTAAAGTGCGAAATTAAAGTCTCTTTGCCTGAGACGATCCTGTCGAGGAACTCGTTGCCATTGTGATACCATAGCAGAAATGTCAGTGTTGCTCCTAAGCGTTGAATTTTGTGTTCGGGTGTCAGATTCGGGTCATAGACCTGGCAGAGCTGACAATGAATTTCAATTGGTGTAATTCTTTGTGCATTCAAGATCACCGACCGAACCTTGCAGGCGGCAAGAGAAGGAATTAGTTTCCATATCGGACCACTGTTACCATGCTACTGACAGAAGCTGGAACCTGTCCAGCCAGCACGTAATTGATACATCATGGATCTGTTACGCATGATCAATTGACACGGCTAATTACGCTTACTTTAAAGGGGAAAATACTGGTAAACTTACTTTCTGGATGCACCTCGTATGCCAAGCATACGAGAAGTCAAAAATCTGATGATATCTTGTTAATATCTTTATTCATGTCTATTGTACAGTTTAACAGCCAACCATACAAAAATGGCGGTATGTAGCTAGCGTCCACACTACAACAAAGAAGCCCCACTTAGCGAAGATTCATGCAGCAACCCTTTCTCAAGAGGCTGTCTCCCAATTCTGAAGCATTAAGTGCTTTTATAATGGGTTATTAAATATTCATGCACCTACATTAAAGAGCCCACTCCATTTTTGACTCTGGACCCTTAATTTATTAATTTTACTTTTCCTAACCTGTCATATATATATACATAGGTGTATATATATATATATATATATATATAAATACATATATATATATATATATATTTATTGTGAGTGATATTCGCAAATCTCACATAAATGAGCAATTTATCGCCAAATATGTTAACCCTTGTTTTGTATGGTTTGTTCTGTTCTTTTTCTTGAGTGTGTAATTTTTGTATTTGAGTAGTAAAGTCGTGTTTGTGTGTTATCCATGGTGGCCCTTTTTCTTCTTCCCCTGTGCATCAGCTCCTCATATATATATATATAAAATATTCAGGAGTTTGTTGCTGATCACAATAATAAAGTCATAATCACAATCATATAAGGTAGTCGTAGTTAATAACTTCATGGTTTCCGCGCACCTGGAAAGTCATGGAAAATCATGGATTTAGACAGTGGATTAATTTTGTCATGGAAAGTATTGATTTTTCAAGCAAAGTGAGTAAAAGTCATGGAAAGTCATGGATCCACTAAACTACCGATTAAATAAAAATGCATTGAATTGTTTAATTCTATTTTTACTTGTCATTTGACTGAAGTTACTGAGTTTGGCATTTGTGTGTTATCCTATTGACCCTATTGCCAAGTAAAATTGGTTCGCCAAGGAAATTCGAAGCAAAAAAGCTTAATGGGTGGGTAAATGGATATTATTCTGGTCCTTTCTTAAATTGTAGCTTAAAATTTTATTAATATAATATTCATTATTTTTTAATAAGAGTTAGCTAAGATTTTTGCACAAAATATAAGTTTATCTCTAGGGATATTGTATATAAACATTATAGGGTTATATATGGCTATTATTCGTGGTCACCTGGATAATACCAAAGTACCCCGAATTCAAATTGAAAACATTTTGGTTGCAAAATGGCTATATGAGTAAACTTCGGTATGTAGATACAACAATTTATTTTTATGTGAGTTTATTAACATTTATAAAGTAAGTTTAGAGTTTTTTCATGATAAAATTCCTGTAATTTCTCTAAAAGCCTATATTTTATTTCTATGTACATCAGAAGTTTTATTCGTATATACTTTAACGAAAGCTTTTTATAAAGTCATGGAAAATGATCTGCCAATTCAGGGAAAGTCATGGATTTGAAACATTTTATTTTGGCAGATACCCTGTATATATATATATATATATATATATATATAATGTATATATATATATATATATATATATATATATAATGTATATATATATATGTATATAAATATATGTATATGCATATATATATATATATGCATATATGGAAATATATATCTTAGATTGTTTTCTGAATTTGTTTGAATAGAATGAGGGGTTTCATTCCCTTGGAGAAGAAAAGTTTCCGGGTAAAAATTTCATCTCTTTGTTTAACGAAGAACTGCTGCGTACCAACACTTTTACGCAAACCTTCCTTCAAAGCATATTGTCAAGTGTGGATAGTGGGGATCCAGGTAGGACTTTGTTTAAACAGTTTGGTTTGAGATGTCCAGGCTTGCAATTCCGTCACTTTTCTCACCTTTAGTCACTTTTTTTACAATTGATCACTTTTAGTCACTTTTTTCATGGTGTATCGCAGCAAAAGTCTGTTGTCGAAAAAAGAAAATCTGAATTAATAACAAAATATTTTAATAAAAGACAAAAAATGGGATGCTCTAATCATATTTTTTTTTATTAAAATCTAATTAGTTATATGGTTTCCAGAATTGAGTGATTTTAAAAAGTCGTAAGATGTTCCTAAAATCTACATTTGTATCGAAATGTAGATTTATTACGTTAAAGTAACTTACGTCAATGCACACATTTCTATTTTTCTTCACAATTTTTGTTTCGATGCTCTAATCTAGCTATGTACATATTTCAAAACATGATTAATGTATGCAGAAAATTTTGATTTTAAAATGAATGTATTGTACGTATTCAAACCTAATTTATAGATTTTCTTGAATATTTTGTATTTGACATTAAAATTATGTCTTGATTTAGAGTTAATATAAATAGAAAAATCTTAATAATAGCATCTAGAATGATGAGGAGAAAAAAATCGCTTTTTTTTTCAATGTTTAGTCACTTTTTACTCACTTATTCTGTATTATTTGTCACTTTTCTCACTTATTTGAAAGTACCTCAGCAGTTGCAAGCCTGGATGTCAAAAACCCAATATCGTAGGCATGTTATTTTAATTATTGAGTTTTGTATATCATTAAATTAGATGCAGTTGAACTTAGTTATCAATTACTTTTAATTGTACTTGTTAATATTAACTGGATTTTCAACATATAGTACATCACACATTACAGTTAAAGTAATTAAAATTTTCTAAACAGGATTTTCTACTTATGGATAATGAAAATAATTAAACTATACCATAATCAGGGTAGAGCAATAAATGTTTATCAACCAACTAGATATTTTGATTTCACTTTGAAAGTGAGGCAAATTGGATTATCATTTTAAGGTATCCGTCTACGTTCCGAGAACTTTTTTCTTTAAACGTAGAAATTAGCTCATGTTTTTATTTTTTATATTATCATAGAGAATGGCACTTAAAAAATTTATTCCTGGAGAAGTTTTTATAAAATTTCTAATAAATGAAGAAAATTTAGTAAAAAAATCGTTTTTTTTTTCAAAAGGTGTAATTTTTTAATAAATTAAATTATTTCAATATTTTTTAATGCAACACATTTCTTATACACTGGAGTAGTGAATCACCTTAATTTACATTTGGTAAAAAATGTTGTTCCTTCAAAATCATAGACATTGAATTTCTAACGAATTTTCATTTCCTTTATAGCTAACTATATGTGTAACATCATTAAAAATGATCCAAATTTAAAGCTTTTAGGTCATTTACTAGTAAATACTTTCAAAAGCATTCATAATCATTTTCAACAAAATATTTTAAGAAATTTTCGAGAAATCACATTTCAATTTTTAACATCTTATCAAAAATACTGTTCCTAGAAGAATGCATTAGAAGCTTATGAAAGCAACTATTAAAAAAATTAAAATACATGTTTAAAATTCCCCACACTTTCTTGCTTCCAAACTTTTTCACTGCCGAGTTGGTAACTATTAAAAGTACTAGAAAAATGTTTAAACTAATCTTTATGAAAATGTAAAAAGTTTTGTATAAAAAATGCTCTTTTAAAGGCTTTAAATTCATAACTTCCGGTTCAGAAGTTGCTCCTTCTGTTTTGTTCCGACAGCTGTCGCTGATGTTTAAACAGCTGTCACTTTTCTTTAAAATGCCTAGAGACAAAACAAAAACAGATTTTGAAGCCTAAAAGTTGAAATTTTACAATAAAAAAATTAAAAAAATTATGATTTTTGGCAAAAAAAATTTGATTTTTGTCGTTTTCAACCCTTAAGAGAAATAATAGTAAATGGTATTTATCCACATAATAATAAACTGTATAATGCTGAATCTAAGCTACTGTGTAGCATTCAATAACATGTTAAGCATTTATCTATATCTCACTGATTTCAAAGTTTAGAACGAACATGAAAAATTTTAAAATCAAGTGTTTCTGGTCTGTATACTGATAAAAATATCCATTCTAATGTACTGATATGTCTGTAATAAATTACAGTTAGCAATAAAATAATTTCATAATGAAGTACTAAGTTGTTCTGGACAAATGTATGAATAGATAGGAACAACTAATGTCTTGTTCTTAGCTAGAAGATAACAACTCCCATGATTTTGACATGATTCGATTTTTCCAGTGGTTGCCAATGCTTGGATGGAAACACTTCTCGACGTCATTGATCTGCTTCCCAATGAAATAGTGAAAGGCGAAGTAAGTGCAAAGTTGAATACTCACAAAAGTTTAGAAATAGAAATTTAGACCTTTTTTTTTTTGCTTTTTTGTATATTAAGGTAGTTTTGTGTACCTCTATTTGTATACACTATCTACCAAATAAGTATTTGGACACCTGTGATAGAAAAGAAAAGTTGACCCTGGTGAATGGTTCACTTTCCCCTGAATTGAGTTTTCTTTCTGAAGGTTAATATTGCTGACTAAGCTATTCTCTCTTGGTAATTTCTACACGTCATCTCGCTGTGAGGCCTAACTCTGCAATCGAAAAGTATTTTCATGTGTCGTTCAATGCTAAGCTCTTAGCAGAGAAACATCTCTTTCTCGGATTAAAGTTAAGTTCCACGTTCAATTTAGCTGCTTTCTTTGTAAAGGAGCCACGATAGCAAGTTGCTTGCTAATTACGCTTCTTATTTTTCAGTAAGCACGGGCAAAAATATTAGAGGCTAATTCTCTACACTGTCTACTGATAAGTATTTAGACACCATTGATAGAAAAGAAAAACTAACTTTATTCCAAATCAATAGTTGGTAGAGCCTCCAAGAGAGGCAATGACAGCGTGAACCCTCTGGGGCATACTTTCCATATGTCTTTGTATTACAGCTAGTGGTATTGTCTTCCACTCGGCTTGGAGTAGACATACAAGTTCCTTCACCGAATTTGGACAGGTAGTGCATTCCTTAATTCGGTGATCCATCTCGTCCCAGAGGTTCTCGATAAGGTTCAGGTCTGTGCATTCGATGAACTCCATTGGCTCCATACCAAGCCTTGGTTAACCTCGAAACATGACAACTGGCATTGTCGTCCTGAAAGTAACAGGGTTCCAACCCGTAAAACTGCCACAAGGTAGGAAGCACATTGTCCTTCAAAATAGTGCAGTAGGCAACGACGTTGAGCTTATCATGAATAGGGTCCAAGGGTCCCAGTTCATACCAGGAGAAACACTCCCAGACCATAATTCCACCTATGCCATACTTGATTGTTGGCACAATGCATTTTGGCAGGAGACGTTCTCCAGGCAGACCCAGACCCTGCCATCCGAATGGTAAAGGGTGAACCTTGATTTGTCACTCCAAAGAACCCGTTTTTACTGATCTACAGTCTAATTTGAACGTGCTTTGCATCCCATTAACCGAGCAGCGCAGTTGGACTTGTGATCAAAGGCTTATGGTTATGGGCAGTGTTGGGGAGATATTAAAAATTAGAAAAAAAAATTTCCTCCTTTAGCAGAGTGTCCATTTAACTAGAATGGTTTAAAAGATTAAGTCAAATAAGCTGCATCTTCATAAGAAAAAGTCTTTTTATTGCTACTTGCAATCTTAAGAAAAGTAATATTTACAGTACGTTAAGTGTCAGATACTTTGCATTGCGTAATTAAAAAAAAAAAAAAAAACACTTGCACTGTTTAACAGGAAAAATAAAATGGCCTTGCACTAATTTGCAATTTTTAGAATTTGGCATAGCTCGAACTAATCAAAAACCTGCTACCTACGGCAAGGCCTACATGGCTGACAGCCATCTGCGATCATCAACTGCGTTCATGAACTGCTGTCAGCAACAGCTGCTGATTGTTAACTGTTGTGTTCAACTGCAAACTGCCTCCATGGATATCCGCTTATATCATAAAATCTCATCCTCATATTTGCATACTCCTATTGCCACTCAGGTGAAGCATAACTTTTGCTGGAAAAAAGAGGCACACCCCTAAATCACGCACGTATATCTTAATCGTTGATTGTGTGAACATAGCCCGTTCCACAATAACCGAAATTTATCTCAATACACCATTTGAAACAATGGCAGCAAATTACTGAAGGTGTTAAGCTTAATTCGATAAGTTTAAACTTCGCAGGACCATAAGAATAGCTAGGGTAAGTTTAGATTTCCCAATAATTCCCCCCCATATTCTTACTCGCGAAGATAAAGTATCTTAAATGTTATTCCTTTATCCTTACTTGGTGCAAAATAACTTTACAAAATTTTATAAATATCGCAGCATAAATAAAGCGTAGTTTGTAATACATATTGACTTTTAATTTTACCGGAAGAACTGATGCCGATGCTATTTTCCTACACGATGTATACCGGCAGATGCCATGATATACCTCAGGACCGCAGATATTGTCACTTGCATAGGTGTCCAAATGCTTATTGGTAGACAGTGTATATGTTACGGCCAAAGCCCAATGTTTAGCCAGTTCCCGAATTGCTGGCCAAATCGTGAAATTCTCACAATGACTGGTGAATGTCTGATCTTTCCTTCATTTCGTGGTTTGGCCAGCCAATTCGGGAACTGGCCAAAGTCACTAGAAGAAGGTCATGAGCAAATTTTGGGTGTTTCTATACCGTAATGCTAGCGCTAATCACATTATAGCTGCCACAGAGGAGTTTTCAAGTTACAAGGGTAACCGCTCGGAGAAGTTTCACTGTAATTTCGTTTTGTTTTTGTATTGAACATCATTTCAGGATTTCACTTGATTTGGACAAAGTGTAAGTGAATATTTCTGTACTTCCAGATCTTGACCCTTGCTGTGAACAAAGGCCAACTCTCTCAGCCAGTCTCTTCTCGCCTCTTATGCTGTCGAATGCTGGGGAAAATCTGCCTCAAGTTTGATCCCTATGTGTAAGAAAATTACTTTCTCTCAAGTTCTTATTTCACAGTCTGTATAATTAATCATAGCAAGATTTTAATGTCCATTCATGTTTAAGAACAACCATGTATATTTCCGAACCTAAGTACAAGAGTGTATAAGTATGATAGTGTTATTTTTCTTCAAAAAATTAACCAAAATTCCAAACATGTATGTAAGCCAAAAGGAGTAATAATAATAATGAAACAATTTTCAATGTTCAAATATGTTGCTGAGTATTTTTCAGTTAACCCTATAAAGATATATTCGATATATTTAATCATAACTTTGTAATTTTTAAAACATCCTAAAATTATTGGAGAGATATTGAGTGATTTACCTAGTAATAAAGAGTTTTTAAGTTTTGATAGAACAATAAATAGGTTTTGCAAAATGTGAAATGTTTGTTTTTGTAGCATTGTGAAAGAAGTTCTCCCTGTGGTGTTATCCCTTTGCCAAGATGTGGATTTTGAGGTGCGTGGACTGATGTGTCGACAGTTGGATGTTATAGCGAAAGGGATAGGGTAAGTCTTCAGAACCTTTGGAATTGAAACCCATTATGGGAACTTCTTGAAATACTTTAATGTTATTTATCAGTTATATGTATCATGGAAACGTTAACAAAATGAAGTATAATTTTTTTCAAAGTAAATCATTTTAAAATATCTTGTTTTCTGAATTTTTATAAAAATTGAAAATTTTCTTTTTTTTTTCTTTTATTATTTTGTACATGCTAATAAAAGGAATCTTAAATGTTTTCAGTTCACTGAATATTTAAAACCATCATTTTAAAATACAGTGTTCCCTTGCCTCTCCCTGTTTCATGTTTTGCAGCTTCAGTGCTTTGCAGGTTTTTCCAAAATAAAAATGAAAAAATAGAATTGTGTCGGCAGACAAATTGCAGGAAGGAGCGTTGTTTCATGTTGATGCATGAGAGAGAAGGATCTCTGCATGATGAGTGGACTCAGGCGCTCATAAAGGCACGAGATTGGTCTCTGGTGATACATCGACCAATGAGAGAAAAAACAACCGCTCATTAACATGTTTCTCTCCAAGGTAAAACCCTCGGCTCTAGTGTCAGTGAGTCTAAAGCTTGTAAGAGTCGGCCTCTCCTTCGCCATCGACACAAGACTCTTCAGAAAGCAATGTTCATGAATGCTTATTACTGCATAAGGTTCTGTAATTAACCCTATTCATTAGCACTAACACGTTTAACCTTTAGGTTTCGGCTGGTACAGCAGTTGTACCATAAATATTTAGAAACCCAAAAGTCTGCTGGGGTACAACAGTTGTACCGTAGATATTTCTCCCCTTTTGCAGGTACGGGGTCATTACTCACTTGTCATTTGGCCAGTCCCTCCCTATTGTTGGAATTTTGCTGAGTACATCAGTACCGGGAAGGAAGAATGTAATTTTGTTTGGCGACATCTGGAACAACTGACTCTTTTTTGTCCATGTCCAGCAGTTGTTTGTAAATTATTCATTTTCTATAATGTGAACCAAATCCGTTTGGAAGCGAGTCAAAATTTCTTTCCTTCGTCGTTTATTTTTTTTTATTTAATCTGATCATGGCTCCAAAATTTAATGGTCTTTCTCAAAGTGAGATGTCAAATAACAACTTTCAGACTGGTTTTAGAGCAACCCTGCATTGTAACGTCCTCCACTCCCAGAGAGTGACAATAGGACAAAACATTTTTCATTCTTGAGGAAGTGGAAGGGGGGGGAGGAATTTTCGAAAATGCTGCCAATTTGTAGTCCAAACGTAAGCCAGCGGTCAGCCGAAGCTTAAAGGTTAAGTAAATATGTATACTGTTGTCATTTTTGTTTTAAATGTGTAAAGTATAAATACTGTTTACATATTTAAAACATTCGTGTGCCCGCATACTCGAAAATTCCTAGGGGCAGATCCTACTTTGCGGTTTTTCATCTTTTGTGGAAGGTTCTGGTCCCAGGGATCAATGTACGATATATTTGAGATCTGAAATGCATAGATTCCTTCAAGGCATCATATAATGTTCCCAGAATGGGATATTTGTCATCTTCTTGTAGTATTTCCAGCCCCCTACAAGTGCTTTCAACAAATTATTGCCTGTGCAATCTACTAATAGTCACAAGTATGGCTATGTCTTAGAAACCTTTTCAGTTAGTTAAAAACTGAATGTATATTTTTGTTTCACTAAAATGTTTACCAGTAATCTGTTTGGGAAGAAATACTAGAATTTTAGATAGAGTTTTATAACATGTAAAAAGGATTTACAAGTATATTAGGGGAGAGGTAAAAAAGTAAAGGACATTAGATGTTTCCCAGCAATTTCAGTATATCCTTTTCTTAAAAAAGGCAGGGTGCATTGGCATTTGTAATAAAGAGGGCAGAGTGAAAAAAAATCAATTACAAACACTACTCTGACTTTTTTTTCTTCTTGTGTTGGGAGTTTGGAGGTATCAGAGTATTGAGAAAGATTTTACATCTAAGAAAAATTCCCTAAAATATTTATTTATATTGTCATGAAGATTTGAATGAACACACCGTTTAACCTAACAGACGAATTTATTGAAGCTAAGTAGCAACTCGCAACCTTGCAAGATCGAGAAATTGCCAACAACTAGTATGTATCAGGTTTTATACCCAAACAGAATATTCAAGAAATAACTAATTTACATAATAAATAAAGATCTAGAATGTTGGAGAACAGAAGGCAACAATAAATAACATTTTAAAATTAAAAATCCATTCTTTGGATCAACCGTCATGGTGAGCATCGAACCCATAACCTTTGGGTCTGGATCTCGTACTTTGACCATTTGGCCACTGAGCTCGTTGGCAAAGTTTCTTTATGCGGCAGTATTTATTTTTACTAGCAAACTGTCTTTAAGTATTCGTCTTTAATAATAATTTGATCACTTCGACTAAGAAATCACTGCTCACTTGTAGAACCTGTGTCAAAGGTTCAGGGTTCTGTGAAATCTATGTTGAAGATTTTTTGCTGTATATATATATAAAAAAATAATGAAATGTGTAAATAAAATGTTGAGTTATAAGAAAGTTGTCTTCATAATTATGAAAAGTAGGTGGAGATGATTTTTTTTAATGGATTTCCAGTGTGGAGGCGACCAAGAGTACCATCTTACCCGAGCTTGTGGAGTTGGCAAATGACGAAGAAACCTTTGTCCGTCTTGCTGGGATTGAGACAGTTATACAGATGCTACCCATTCTGGATGATGGTATGTCATTCTTCCTTGGCTTTATTACTGCTAGTTTGCTTCATTGCAACTCAATCCTGTGGGGTTTAATTTTTTAAAAATGTTAGGATTTTTTTTTTTTTTTTTTATTGGATTAGGTTCTAATTAATTTTTATTTAAATAATTTTGGTTGGAACAGATGTGATATCTACGCTCTTCCAGCCACCATGTTTTTTTCTTGGCGATCTTGGCAAAAAACCCCAAAAGTTGCCAAACAAAAATGGTGGCAGAAAATGGTGCTTTCTGAAAGATCACCAAGAAAAAAACATGGACGCCACCACATGGCTTTTAAGAAACCCTGTATAAAAATGGCATTTTCTGAAAGACTAAAATATTAAATTTTTTTATTTTTGAGGGTGGGAAACCCCCTTCAACCCCCCCATATTATTAGAACAAATATAGAAAAACATACACACATTTTGAGAAACAGTAAAAAAAGAAAATTATGAAACATTGAAAAATTATTTAAAAATTTTTTTTTTAATTTTGAGGGGGAGAACCCCCCCCCCATATTGTTACAACAAATATTAATAAAAACATACAAACATTTTAAGAAACATTAAAAAAAAGAAATTACCAAATATATTAAATTTTTTTATTTTTTTGGGGGGTAACCCCCCCCCCCCTTCAACCCACCCATAATGTTACAACAATTATAAAAAAACATACACACATTTTGAAACACAAGAAATTATGATTTCTAATCCATAATGCACAAAATACCTGAAAAGATTAAAAAAAAAATGGTACAACCTGACCATGCAGGCACTTCCAACCAGACCAGTACATAGAGTAACGCAAAATAATTCTCTAGAGGACAAATAATTCCAACGCCAGTTGGTCACGAGCACCAATGGGGATTAAAGAACGAACCAGGTTGCCACTACAAAGGTCCAATTCCAGGGAAGTAAAAGACAAACAGTCATCCCCCAGCAAAACACCCGAAAAAGTTGCCAAATTTGGCAACAAAAGCCAGAGCGTAGATATCGAATCTGTACCATTTTGGTTTTACAAATGTGCATTCTACCTGTTGTACTGTACTTACACCAGTGCTTGTTTACAAAGGGGAAACACAGTAAAAATAGGATACCTTATATTGAGATCAAAACATTTATTCTGTACACTATTTACAAATTGGTATACTTGATCACCCTATACATAACCAGCAATTATTTATGTTTTACACAATAATTATTACAATTCTCTTTAGTCACATATTGAATTACTAACTGAAGCCTAAATAACCGTCATAAACATGTTAAATCTATTTACCTCCGGATATTGCAGGCTCGGGCTTTCATCAGGATGTAGTGGTCGTTATTTTGCTGTGCGTCTATGGTGACATGCTGGTTTTGGGACTCGATTGCTAGTCCGGGCTCTCTGGATGTTCAGCAACTCTTCAATCCCGACCTAGACTCCTCTTTCCCAACTCATCACCTCGGTTTTAACGCTCCTTTTCCTTCTTTGCCAATCGCTTGTTGGTGAAATTTTCCTACACCTGCACCACCTTCGGGAGTGCAGGTGGGCTCATTAAAATATGTAATTATCATAAATTTGTTTGGATTGCTTTGTTTGATATACATGTAAACAGGGTTTCCATGGTCCTTAAAAGTTCTTAAGAACTCCTTAATTTTAGCTTTCATTTTTAAGGGCCCTTAAAACCACTTAATTTTCATCAAAGGTCCTTAAAAACTCCTTAATGTTTAAACTGGAACACAATCAGTTTCTCCAATGATGTGCTCCGCTGCCATCACATGATTTCCTATCAGTTTTTGCCATTTTGCTGTACATTTCTCAAAATGAGTTTTTGTCAAATAGATTTATATTAATTTTTTAAAAAATTTTTAAAAACTTAATTCTTAAATATTGTAGGGCATTTATTGAACGTGCCTTGTGTGGTTCATAATCAGTAAAATAGGTTCCTCAGGAAATAGGGTTTTATGTCATTATGCCGTGTATTTCGAGTAGGTCCTTATAAAAAGTTACTTTGATCCTTAGAAAGTCCTTAATTTTTGTTCTGGAAAAAGAGTGGGAACCCTGTGAAAATTACATACGCGTGTAGTTTGTGGGTAGCATGTTAAATTTCAAATCCTAAAATAATGTTGCTCCTGACAGACGTGCCTGAATGTTGGCATGTCTGCGTTTATGTGCTTGCACATAGGTGTATGCTTGACATCCTATGACCCTTGAATGACGAATTGAACATTTACATTAAAACCACAAATTATAAGGAATTTCACTCCCTTAAGCCTTGTGTGGGAATGTATTTTTAAGATAAATGAAAGTAAGAGATAGTTCTGCCTATAGTGCTCTTGGTAAGTCTGACTAAATTCTGAAGGCACGTAACCCTTCAGCAATTGTTCAATTACGTTTTTTAGCTACACCGTTCATCTCTGGGCTATAAGCATTAGTCCTTTGTATTTGTAGGCCAAAACTTATTAAATAATTTTCAAAATTTAGGGAACAAAACTTTAAGACCATTGTCTGTAGGACACTTTTAATCTTTCTCTTTAGTGCATTTTCTATTCTTAAAAATATGAAAAACACTCCAATTTTTTTCTTGAAGGATAAACTTTTGTGTACTTCGAATAATCATCTACTGCTGTAAGTAGGTAGAGTGAACCTCCAAAAGAAAGACACTGGAAGATTAAAATAAATCCTGGCAATTTATTTTAGTTGTTCCTTTAAACTTCCTCCACGGCTTCATTTATACGACAAGGTAATCGAATGGGAGAACTCTATTAAATACTTAGGTGTCACGATTGATAAGCGTTTAACTTTTAAACCGCATGTTATTAATATTAAAAATAAAATTATTTCCAGGAAAGTTGAGAGCTTCGTTCACTACTTTTCGGCCCTCATTTGTCTATAAGAAATAAAGTATTACTTTATAAAACAGCAATACTGCCAGCTGCAACTTACGCAGCACCTGTATGGTTGTTTGCGTTTCCCGCTAACTTAGATATTTTAAATCGTACCCATAATAAGTTACTCAGAGGAATAGCAAGAGGTCTGCATTATTTACGTAATGAGGTCATTCGGCCTCAACATTTTAACTTTTAATGATATTTGCCGTAATATTTCTATTAGATTTTATGCCAACGCTAATAATATTAACAGTGAAATTATTGCTGAGCTTCCTGATTATGATTTTAGGGAAACGAGGAATTGTAAGTGGCCTAGAGCTGCCATGCTTCCCTAAAATCATATTCTATTCCAAATTCTTGTTTATTCTAAATTCTTAACTACTTAGTTCCTCGTGCCGATATTAGATGGCACCACAATGACGCTTGCTATTCCTCTTCAAGTTAGCACTCTATCTCCTCTCCATTTCGTTCTTCCTTTCCCAGAGTTACCAACGATTTCGGATTCTGCGGAATTATTCCGCATTTTAGCTAATGATTACGGAATTACGGACGTTGCTGCAAAAATTACGGAAAAATCGAAAATTTTGTTATCAAAAGAATTTTAATAAGGAACAGTTAGCTTCTGGAAAATGTACAATGTTGGCCCTAAACCAAAATGCTGAGATTTCTTAATAAAATTATTTTGGGAAAATTCACTTTGCTTCTTTTAAATAATATCTGCTGTACGGTTATTTTGTGTATATGAACTATGTCTACAAATTTGCATTTTTATGGTAAGTCTGCATTTTTCTATCAGGAAGTATGTCCAGTTTTTTTTTAAAATTTCTATTTTTATGAAAATGCTTTCAAATTTTGATATTTTTGTAAAAATTTGTTTACTAAAACACTTTTAAACATAGATTTTTGTTAAGGGTCCTTTTTTTTTTTCATATTGATTTTTTCTGAAGAGTCCAAAAGTGGACTCAGTTTTTTCTTTTCCCTGTATATGTATAACTAAGTTTTGTGAAGGTTAAAATTGAAAATTATTTGCTAAGTTTTAAATTCTTAATTTTGAAAATTATATATTTTTCATCTGGTGCACTGTAAATTGCTTAAAATTTTTATTTATATCTTTCGAGTTTTTATTTTTTATTTTTTTTTATGAGATGGTGAAAAGTACTGGGGAGGGGGGGGGTAGGTTCATCAATGCTGATTCCTGATTCCATTGGTTGGAGGTTGGCAACCCTGCTTTCCACTATCTTATTAAACTTCCTTCTTTTATTTTTATTATTTTGTTTTTGTGTATGTTTGTACACACACACACACAAAAAAAAAAGAAAAAAAAAAAACCCAACCTGATTAAAATTTTAAAAATGATGCTTGCATCACTATAAAAACTCTCTATCCCTTTTAAACTTTCTATTCTCTTATTAGAACTTTCTCCCTTTACCACTTTACTATTTTTATTTGCTGTCTAGCGTCAATTTGTATTTTTACCTTTCATGTAATGTTAACTTTATGTATATGTGTAAAGCCATAAATGAAGTGACAATTCCGGATGCTCACCCTGAATGATCAAGACGGGGGATACAGCTTCCTGCTAAGGTGCCCTACAATTCGAGGCACCAAAAGAAGGACTGGATGTACTGTTCCAAAGGTCCATATGCAACAATTGTAAAGGTTCTGTTGAACTTCTAACTTTTATTCTAGGAAACTGGGTTTATGTCATTTTTGACTTAATACAAACTGTAATATCATCTTTGTTTAACTTTTTTGTCCGTGGAATAACCTTCAGTAAAAGAATCTTTTAACAAAACATTTGTTTACTAGCATATAGCCCCTCATATGATGGGATCAGTAAAATTTTTAATTTTCTAGCATTGTAAAGTATCCTATGAAGCAGGTAATAAAATGGTTGAGAATTATCTAGTACACACTCAATAATGGGCTTATCTTTATACTCCTCCTCTAAAGTCTCCTTACATTGTGAATGCAGTTTAGAATCCCGCTGAATTCATTGAGTCAAACCGTGTGGTTATGTATAAAAAACAAACACACAAACAAACAAAATTCTTAATTTTCAAAAATATATAACATAAATGCTAGGTATTTATTATTCCAGGAAATAGACTCCTCGACTTTGCAATAAAAAATAATCGATGATTCAATTTAAAATTATCACTTATATACTTAATCTATTATTTAATACAAATATAAAAGAAAATTATTTGCTTAGTATGTAAGTTCAGCGATAAAACATATGAAAATAATGCACGCAATATTTAAATCATTTAAAATAAGAAATGACTATATGAAATGGTTAAAGGAATGACGTAATAATGCTAGAAAAAAAATTGTTATTTTTACCTATTTATTCTGTGGATGAATTGATAAATTGAATCGCCTGCCCTTAGCCGGGGAATCCATTCCAGGTCCAACCGCTTCATAAATTGGTGGACAGACGGACAAATAACTTAGGCTATTATTATATAGGAGATTTTCATTGTGTGATAACTTTTTATTAATTTTTTAGAAAATGTTTTATTATTATGATTTCTTGGATATGGTACAAAATTAATCCTATATAAAAATTTAATACTATATAATTTGGTTTTCTTTTATACATTTTTTTTATTTGTATGGTGTAAGATTGTTATATTCATTGATATCATAAAATGCAGGAGTTTGGGGTTGGTACGTATGAATCTGGGTGGGTCCCATTTATGATTTGAAGGATTTTGAAAGAAATCAGTTGATATTAATCCAAACAATTGTTCTTACAGGTTGTGACTCTAATTTTTTTTTTTTATTTGGTACAGAGACTTGCAAGCAGACTATTATTCCCCTTGTCAAGAAGTTTCTCGAGAACTCTTTTTTTTCCAAAGATTTTACCCTGCCTGTGGTTTCAAAACACCTTGGTCAGTTGGGACATGGTCTAGCACGTAAGCAAATTGCGTTTAATTCATTTTAAAAGTATCTGCTCTTTGTTATGAATGAATGGATGAAATTTTGCATAATGTTCATTAATATTTGCAAAAATAATTTTGTGGCATGTGATATTTCATGACACTCTGCCCTTTCTCTGCATTGAGATAGTGAAGATGGGGACAGCACCTGTTTTGGGGTTTATATGAAAACTAGCTGCTTCGCACCCAGCCTTCGGTCTGGGTTTTTAAATATTTCCCTTAAAGGTTTAAGTCCACTATTAAAGATAACATTAATAAAAATATTGAGTATTGAAATTTGAAATAACATAATAAAATCCAGGGTTGATATGATTTAAATCAGATGATTTTTTTTAATCATTTTTTTTTCACTTCTTTTAAAACCTATATTCCAAATACAAGAGAATTGGGAATCTGTCAGCACAGTAATACCAATTAGTAAATAAGTATCAATCGATAGCATGTGCTTTCCAAGAATGGAGGGGTTGTTGTCAGAAAGTATGAAGTAGGGGTAGTGTACAATGATGGATTAGTGGAATTCATTTTATGTCATGGGAGGTAAAGAGAGTATTACAGAACTTGAAATCCAGTTTGTCTACCCAATAACGACAGCCGTGGCTTCATCTGCTGGAATGGAAAGACTTTTTTTTGTTTGGTATTATTCGTTCTAGTCTTCATAACCAATTAGGAGTGGAAAAAGTATCAAAGCAAGTGTTTTTATTGAAACAATTAAATCCATAATTCGGTGCTTAAAAATATTGAAATAATGGTGAATTGTTTTTTTAAATAAATAGCCTTGCATTAAAAGAATATTTAATTTGTTCTTTAAATTTACATCTTTATTTAGTTTGCACTATCCAATTCACAAAATAATGTCATGTATTTAGATTAAAATTTATAGGTTTAATTTTAGGTAATCTGTGTGTAGAATACACTAGATAGATAAGATGTTACTTCTTATAATAAACTATTATATGCGTATTGCAAAAAACATAAAAACAACAATTAAAATTAGTATTTAGAAAAAAAAAATCATAGAAATCTGATTTAAATAAAAAAAATCTGATTTAAATTCTAATTTTTTTGATTTTTTAAAAAAAATCATGCTTTTTTTTTTTTAAATCAAAAAAACAACTCTGATAAAAGCTGTGACAAAAGTTTTTCTTTAAAAAATGGGATATGAGGAAAAAAATAAAATTGTTAGAACCTGGCGAGTCTATAATTATTGAAAAAAAAAAAAATCTTGCCAATATAAAACAGAAAAATGAAATAAGTACATAAATTAAATGCGAAGAACAATTATTATACCCGAAAGCGTTATCAGATGAATGAAGTTACTTAAAGGATTTCAATTTTTATAACACGTAATTAAAAGAAATATTTACAGAAAGTCACCAAGCTTAATTAAGAATAGGTGGAATACAAATTCACGTCTCAAAATTGGATAGCTAAAAATGCCACAATTGAATTAAAAATGAAAGAAATGTACCAAAGTAATATTGATAAAACAAAATAAATAAATAAGGCTAAAACAGAGAACAATTATGTTGTTTGAAATCCTATTTTAAACTTTAGTCAAAAGTAGCAATCATATTTCAACATTTCACAGTTGCCATTTCTAAAATGAAATTTCTTTCCTGTACATCATTTGCCTATTTTTTTTCTCTAATGTAGTTGAGTTTTAGACAGTAAAACCTATAATCATATGTTAGTTTTCATTTAACAAATGGCAACTGCAAAATGAAAACAAATTTGATATAATTTGGCGAGTTTTTGATTACTGAAAACAAAAATTCCGCCACAATGATAAAATAGAAAAGATAAATTTAGCGTTTAGCAGATGCAAAAATATTATTACATACTGTCAATCTCATACGACATTTAACGCAGAGTAGCAAGTATGGTGAGTGTAGAGTGAAACCACTAAAAACAAACATGCCGTTTATTTAATGTGCATTAAAAAACATAATACAATTATTTATATACGACTGGGCTGACCAGATACACGTGTAAATTTGCATAAAGTTGACAATATATAATACATGACAATACTTAAATACACACACAGTAACTAAATAAAGAAAGGATATTACAAATGATGAATAGTACAGTTAAAGACCATTTACAATCTAAAAGCGTTGAAAATTGGATATAATTAACAGACCAATACTTAACCGCTGGTTAAGTCCTAGTAATCCTAACACATACATGTATATTTTCATAAATATTCATTGAATTTTAACAGCATAGATGTATTTTTATGTTGCCCGGTATACCAAAATATCAAGCGATAATAATGCCAACATTTAATAACACTGTCAATTTTTGACGCCAACTCAACAATGGAAATGTGCATGAAGCAAAATTTAAGTGGCATTTTGGTTGGTTTTTTATTAATATCTTTTGAACTATTTGGAATATCGGAACGCGAATGGGCAAAATAACTTCCCTGGGTCGTTCTGCATCTTTTGGTACATTCATCGCCCTTCTATGGCTTGCGGGGAGATAGATGCGCATACATACAAACATAGATAGTTACTGTCAGATTTTAATATATAGGATAAGTTAACAGATGAGTACAGAACATATTCAGATGTTTACCAAGTAGAAGGAATCAGAAATGGTACTGAGGTAGAGCATAGCTATTGATAAATTGCAACAACAAATTATTGATAGGAAAATCCTTACTAGAATATTTGATGTAAATAGATTCGTAGCAAAATAAAATTTGGCATTTCAAGGCCATTGGGAAAAGATTTGAGGAGGACATTTCTTCGCTGCAAAAACTCTGGAGCTAGTAGACTTATGTAGCTAAATATGACCCAGTATTGCATGAACATGCTGTGAAAATTAAAATGGGAAATTAATGTAGTATCTCATATTTATTACCTAAGATTTAGAATGAATTCATAGTGCTATTGGAAGCTGCTGGGAAAAAACAATTAAATAACTAATACCCTATTTTCTTGCATTTAATCCACAGATTATACGTTAAAAAACTTTAAATTTCCTTCTAATGTTTATTATATGCCGCCGTGTATTATCTACTGTTAAAAATTATTTTTATAATAAAATTTACAAAGAAATCATTTGGAAAAAAGAAATCATTTGTAAGTAGGCTTTTGGAATCATTGTAAAAATCTGGGTCTCATTGGACCACACCTGTTGGTTCCATATTTAACCAAACAGCTAAGATTGGATTCTGATCAAATCATCTGAGTCTCAAAAAGAATAATAGGAACAGATGCATTATAGATGCCGGTCCCGTCCGCCATGTTTATTTTTTGGCAACCAACAGAAAAACGCATGATTTGAAAAATCGCCAAGTAGAAAAACATGGCGGCAGTGCGCATTTTCTGAGAGGGGAAAAAAAAAAAAAAATTGGCGGCAGTCACGTGTCATATTTGAAACACAACATTAATAAAACTAAACTTTAAAAGGAAAAAACAGATTAACAATTTAAAGCATTATTAAAATAAAATTAGCATAGTAATCATCATTTTTTACATTATTTAGAAAATAAAAAACAGATTAGTAATATTTATGATATGTGTCAACAGAATAAACACAATATACAGCATTTTAATAAGCACTAATATTATGAAGAATCTAACATGTGAGGGGGGGTTCCCCCCTCAACCCCTTTGTAATAAAAGAAATGCAAAATAAATTTAATAACAAATGAAAATTGAAAAGGGTAACACCAGAAACATTTTTTAACACTCCCACCTCCCTTAAAAAACTTTAAAAGAAGAAAAAACCCTCAGATTTGGATTTGATATTTTTTAACAATTTCAAAAATAGTAAGAACCGAAATAACTATACCTGCCATAATTAAATTACTAAATCCCAGAAAATAAGAGGAAAACAAGAATGTTCCAAACCAATTAACTTAGAATATCCTGATACTTTTTAACAATTTCAAAACCGATATAACTTCACCCTTCATAACTAAATTAACAAAATCCCAGAAAATGATAAGAACCAAAACAAAATGTTCGAAACCAAACCATCTTGTTTGATTTAGAATAAAAATAGTAAAAGCTGAAATAACTACACCCACCATAACTGAAATACTAAATCCAGAAAATGATAAAAACAACAACAACAACAAAAAAAAAACCTGACCTAGGCGACTGCAAACCAAAAGAGCAGCGAAGATGCATATTTCTGGAAACAACCGCCATAACTCAATTACTTACCTAACCTAGGTGACACCTTACCACTCCGCGTCTGGAACGAAAAGAACAGCAAATTTTTATATAGTTCCGGGTAATGACGTCACAAATCACGTGCACCAATAGTATGCAAGGACATATCGGAGCTTCCATATCCCCCCACCAATGTTAGGGCACATACAGCAACCCAGTCATCTCTCCATAAAATTGTCAAGTTTGGCGAGATAAAAACATGGCTTCTATAATGCATCTGTACCAAATAATAAATGTTTGGTGTCAATTTTTTGGTATTTCGAATGGGAATCAACTCTTAAAGTATCTCATACATTCTCGTAGATTCCATCATAGAGGTTCATTCATTGAAGACAGTCTGAAGTCTCCTTATCTCTTCTCTACCTCCCAGGAACCAAACAACCTCATAATATTATTCATTAGAAAACAATTTCTCATCTACTCTCAATGCTGAATAACTACCTGCAACAAATTCTTCTGATCTCCAAAAATGTCAAATCTGGAGACTTTATTAGCCCAGGAACTATGTGCATGGTTTCCGCTCACCTGGAAAGTCAGGGAAAGTCATGGAAAATCATGGATTTAGACAATTTATTAATTTTGTCAAGGAAAGTCTTGATTTTTGAAGTAAAATGAGTAAAAGTCATGAAAAGTCATGGATCCGCTAAACTACCGATTAAATAAAAATGCATTGAATGGTTTAATTCTATTTTTACTTGTCATTTGGCTGGAAGTTACTGACCCTATTGCCAAGTAAAATTGGTTCACCAAGGAAACTCGAAGCAAGAAAGTTTAATGGGCAGATAAATGTATATTATTCTGGTTTTTTCTTAAATTGTGGATTAAAATTTTATTAATATAATAATAATTATTTTTTAATAAAAATTAGTTAAGATTTTTGCACGAAATATAAGTTTATCTGTAGGGATATTGTATATAAACATTATAGGGTTATCATGTTTGGCTATTATTCGTGGTCACCCGGATAATACCAAAGTACCCTGAATTCTAATTGAAAACATTTTGATTGAAAAATGACTATAGGATTAAACTTAGGTATGTAGATACAACAATTTATTTTTATGTATGTAAGTTTATAGTTTTTTATGATAAAATTTCTGTCATTTATTTAAAAGCATCTATTTTATTTGTATGTACGTCAGAAGTTTTATTCATATATACTTTAACGAAAGCTTTTTAAAGTCATGGAAAATGATCTGCTAAATCAGGGAAAGTCATGAAAAGCCATGGATTTGAAAAATTTTATTTTGGCAGATACCCTGTATGTGGCTCTCATCTCTCTGAGGAACATGGCATAGTCGCTTGAAAATGCATGACTTTATCCCTTTCGTAGGCTTTTTATATCTCGCAAAACGTATTTAAACTTTCAAAACAAAAGTGCCAAATATATTCAATTGATCAAACAATAGATGAGAGCTCAAAACTGAAGCGCGAATCAGTTTTCCCATCATTATAATAACAAATCCAATATATTATAATGTATTTTTCGATTCCCACAGGGGTCATTTTGTAAGATCATGTAGGTGGGAAGTAATCTTCCCAAGACCTTTGAAAGGGTTAATAGGCAAATCCGGCTTATATGCTGAAGGGCAATTGGGACAAAATTGTATAAAACATTGGTAAGGGCAGATCAATTAAAACATAAAGCTAGAAGTGGTATAGAACTTTTTTTTTTAACATTTTTAACAATATATTTACATGTATTTAATTTTGTGTGATAACAAAATGAATTGAGGTAATGTTTGTGTTCCAGCTCATTTTACAGATGAGCAGAAACAATGGTTCCTGCAGTTTTTTAAAGATTTGTCTCAACTAGGTTTAGGACATCCAGAAAAGAGGAATTCGTGCCATTTTAATCCAGTAAGTTTTTTTCATTTTAATGTGTACTCAATGAGAAAAATCTATACACTATTAGAACATAAACATTTGTAAAATTTGTTTGCATCTCATCCTATTCAAATAATTCTTTACACATTGTTCCTCGATAATAGAAGGTTTTTTTTATGAGTTTGAAATTTCAGTATTTTTCTAACAAGTTGGAAGAAAAAGCTCTACTTGTTTATTTTATTGCCATCTGTTAACCATTTGCTTGGATAGGTGGGAAAATAATGGGAAAAAAAACAGTAACACATTATAGCATAATAATCATGTGTCATAGTATATTAAAGATAACCATGGATGTATATATTTTTTAGATTGTGTGTGTAATGTACCCCAATAGATGTCATTGTGTTATGGATAAACGAAGATTTTTCAAAATTGGATTATGTTGATTGGACATTGATTATTTTTACTAAATATGTCATCTAACTTTTAAAAGTGGAAAAATAATATGGATGAACTAGTTGTACTTTAACTATTGAGTTTATCTGGTCCATTAATTACCATAATTTTGCACATTTAGTCTGCACTATCGTATAGTCCAAAGGGTGCGATTTTTTATTTAAAAATTTTTATAAATCATCAGATATCACTAGATAATCCGCGGACTATACATGCAAAAATATGTATTTTAGTATGACAATATTAAATCATTTTAAGAATAAAAACCTAAGTACAGAAAAGTTCCAAAAAGTATGTATTATACTCAATTAATTCTACCTTTAAAATATGAAATAGTTTCTTCTACCATATCCATATAATTTGAACGGAAGAAGCAGAGTGGCCTCCATTTCTCTGTCCAACTATGTAAATAGTCTTCTAAATATGGGATCTCCTTTTCTTTGTCTCAATTTCTTTCTCGTCGACCTTCTGATTTTCTTTCAGCTTGAAATCAGCAGTAAAACTGTGAAGATGTAATGAATGACCAATATTACAGCAAATCAAAACTTTGAAAACAAAACACTCTTACGAGTAATCCTCGAGGTGAAATGACCTTCGATCTTGAACTCATCCACTCGGTGTTGTCAATCGGAGCTGTAAATAGTGACTGTCGATAATTTCCCGTACTCCAGGACACAATTTAAGATTGTGCTATTTTCTACTACTGATTCGTTCTGCTTTATGGGTTGTATTTTTTTTTTCATGGTCTATTACACAATGTTTTCTTGGCATCTCGTGAGTAGTGCTTTTATTTACATTTGATCGTTGGCTGTTTGCGCTTTTTTCCCCCCTCTTCTGATTTTGATGATTTGAGCCATGAACAACCAGGTCTGCAGTTGAAGAAATTTGCTTTTTAAACACAGGTAGTCTGCGGACTTTATGTACAAAATTACGGTAAAATTTGCTATGTACTAGAAAATTTATTTCTGGAAATCAATTTCTAGAATTTTCTATAATTTAATGTTTTTTTCATTTTCCCTTATTATTTTGGGTTTGACAACACACCATTCTGAAGACTTTTATAGGAATTCTGCAAGGTCAATCTGCCATTTTTTCATTGCTACAGTATAGGATTGACAAAAGCCTATACTAGGTGGAAACTCAATAGGCACTTCAAGGTCAGTGATTTTTCCCCGATTACCAAGTGTAACTACGGTAACAACAGTTGGGGGATGACTTTACTCTTTTTTCCCACTCTGTTAAGGGGTGTCATGCATCATAAAAGGCTTTCGGTGCATGATGAAAGTATGCTTATTTAGACTACTCTTTGAACAGGGTTCCCATGGTCCTTAAAAGTCCTTAAGAACTCCTTAATTTTAGCTTTCATTTTTAAGGGCCCTTAAAAAAACTACTTAATTTTTATCAAAGGTCCTTAAAAACTCCTTAATTTTGAAATTGGAACTTTGTCAATTTCTTCCATGGTAATATAAAAGAATTTAAAAGAAAAAGTAGTTGAGTTACAGAACTTGAGCTAAAAATTTTCTGATACAAGAAAAGAAATCTGTTGGATTTTCAAAATGAAATTATTTATGTATGTGAATTTGCACTTTGGAAATTTCTTTGTGAATAGTAAATAAATATTTATTAAAGTTGATAACATTCTTTTATATTTTCTAGCCAAAAGTGCAGTATTAATAGTAAAGAAAATCCTCAAGTACATATGTTGTCAGGATATTACTATAGTCATTCAAAATTCCTTTCCTTGATAACCCTAAAAAATTATGAAAGTACTTTTAGCATATTATTATTTGTTATGGCAAGGAAACTTATTTGACAAATAAATAATCTTTCACATACTGAAAACGTTTAAATCTGCCCTTTCCTAATAGCTAACAGTCATGCAGATTTTACTGAAACAAAGTATAAAGGGTGAGGGGAGGTTGTAGATATTTCATGAAATCAACATGAAGATGTTTTGATTCAACATTTCTCCACTATGTTCTACACATAGATATAAATACTTGCTCTTATTTATATGAGTGTCTGCCTTTATATACACATATCTATGTTTAGCTACACAAATTTTTCTAGATTATATAACTAGTCTTTCACAGCCTTTAAACTGTTTAGTACATCCAATTTGATTTCACTCTTAAGCAAAAGAATTGACCAAAATGTTCTTTATAATTCCATTGTTATGTTAAAATTTAATACATGCATTTTTCAGTTTTCTTAAAAAATTTGTCTTAAAATGCTTACTTAAGATGGATTCCTGTTCCATGTAAGATTCTAAATGGAAAGTCACTTTTGTTTACTCCAGTTTTTAATATGAGAACAATTATAATGCTTGAAAAACATTACTTTAGATAATGTTTAACAGCAATTTTATCTTCTATATGGGATATCGGAATAAGTGTCCTAAAGTTGAAATTTTTTCTTCAAATGATATCAAATTTGATGGAAGCCTTTTAGAAGCATTAGTATATATTTGAAGTGTTACTAAGACTGTTGAAACTGTTCCATGATTGTGTTCTTTGATTGAAATATTTTCCCTTTCAGATGCCAGATTTACTTCCTGAAATAGATCATAAAGATAGATTCCGAGAATGTCGACGAGCCTGTGCCTTCAATTTTCCGGTAAGTATTCATTTCATTCAAAATTTAAATATGGATTCAGTAGAATTGACTAGGAAAGTTCCAATAAAATCTTTCTTAAAATTGAGGCACTTGTGAAACGTAGCATCTCAAAGATCCAAAATATTCATTATTTATGATGACTGGGGAGGTTCTTCTTCTTCTAATTTTTTTTTTTTTATTTGACTCTACGGCATTTTAAAGAAAAGTTACAGCTGTCCAAACAAAACGGAAGTAGCAACTTCGGAACCGGAAGTTGTGAATTTAAGGCCTATTAAAGAGCATTTTTTGGACGAAACTTTTTAAATTTTCATCAAGATTACTTTAAACATTTTTCGAGTATTTTTAATAACTAGCAACTTGGCAATTAGAAAGTTTTGAAGCAAGACAGTGTGGAGAATTTTAAACATGTATTTTTATTTTTTAATAGTTAAAGTTGCTTTCATAAACTTCGAATGCGTATTTCAGATAGGTATTTTAATAAAATGCTGAAACTTAAAATGTAATTTCTCAAAAAGTTCTTAAAATATTTTGTTGAAAAATATTATGAAGACTTTTGATAGTATTTACTAGTGAATGACCTAAAAGCTTTAAATTTGGATAATTTTTAGTGATGTTACACACATAGTTAGCTAGGCAAAGAAAATTCGTTAAAAATTCAAGGTGTATGATTTTGAAGGACCAAAATTTTTTACCAAATGTAAATTAAGCAAAGATTTTAGGTGATTCACTAGTCCAGTGTATAAGAAATGTGTTGCATTAAAAAATATTGAAATAATTTAATTTATTAAAAAATTAGACCTTTTGAAAAAAAACAGTTTTTTTTTTTTTTACTAAATTTTCTTCATTTATTAGAAATTTTATAAAAACTTCTCCAGGAATAAATTTTTTAAGTACAATTATCTATGTTTATGTAAAAAATAAATCTAAAAATGTAAAAACATGAACTAGTTTCTACGTTTAAAGAAAAAAGTTCTCCGAACGTAGACGGATACCTTAAGCAAACCTGCATCAAACGAAACGTGCACTCAGAGGTGAGACTTCACTTGAGTGGTCCCTCACTCAAGTGAAGCTGTATATTATTCTTAGCCATGGACCAGTCATACGTTATGACAGGATCTATTGGACCCGGGTAAAGGTTTTCCAACAGCATTGCCATATAAACCATATATTTCCATGTAAAAGCTGAGAATTTGTTGAATCCAGCTGAAGTGATGTATGCCTTGACTGTATGTTGAATGCGGAATTTAACTGAGTTGGATGTTGGTAGGCAAATTAAGTGCAATAGTTTAGCATTTGCACAAACTGAACTGTTCTTTTAACTTTTGCTTGATAATTTCTTTGCTGATGAAAGTTATTTTGCAAGCTTAGAATGAACTATGACTTCTTTTCTCTGCAGTACATTTCTCCAAACTTTATTCTTTATAGAACCACCTCAGAAATTAATATCACTTTTTCCATGTGTTGTTCTAAGGACAATCTGTATATTAAATTCTTTTTTTTTTTTTATATTACGCCCGTCTGAACTCTATCGAGCATACGACGCCCTGCAGTCCAATACAAACAAGAAATTGCCCCATTAGATGGGCGAGTGGAAAAGGAACCCAAAGAAATAACATCCTTTAGGGCAGGACAAGAAAAAAGGTGATCTCCATGCAATTGGGGCTGAAGCACAAAGACCAACTTTGTACAGATGGGCCTGAAGAAAATCATGTCCAGTCTCAAGACAGAAACAGGCCACACCAATAGCTCTGGGCCACATACTTGCCTATCCAAAAAGGAAGCAATATCCCTATAATGGCATAGTCAAGCCTTACGAACATGCTCACGGATGGACCATTTCTCAGAGGGGCACAAGTTATGGGTTGGTGCAGAAAACAGCCCTCTTTAGCATGCTCATTCTCAGACACATCACAGTGGCTAAGGATCCATTGCAGAATTACCTCCTTCCCTGATTCAGTCAAGGAATTAATTCGCTTTTTACACTCGAATTCAATGAGATTAAGTACCCAAGTATAATTAGTTATTGTATGAATGGCAGCCATAGAATCCACAAACAGATATTTTCTTTATCTGTATTTCCAATCACTCTAATAGCCATACAAATTGCATACAATTCTGCATTGAAGTTATCACGGTAGTGTCCAATTGCCTCTCTCAGTTGTGAGTCACATTGTTGTCATTTAGAAGTGGAAGACTCTCAGAGGTATCACTGGAATTTGGAGGAGACATGTCATTAATGAACATGCTATATCTTTAGTCTCTCCTGTTATTAGACCTATGCCTTTTCTGCTTATTCTTTTTTATTGCTATATAATATTTTGCTTATTAAATATTAGATCTGTTATAGGCCATGGTCCTGTTTGCAAGTCCTGAGATTTTTGAGGGAGAACTTCATTCGACATTAAAGGATTTATGTGCAGATCCTTTCCCCAGTGTGCGACAGATAGTGGCCAGTGGGTTTTTTCAGGTAAGTGCTATTTATTACTTCACATCACGAGGTACATTAGCATATTCAGAGAATTCCGTTCTTTGGTGATCATCTGCCAAGTTTGGGTTATCCTACCCACTGCCATATATGTTTTTGTATTATTCTAGTTGACCAGGAGGGAATAAATATGGCATTAGCAGAGTCGAAAATAAATATAAATACTGTTTATTCAGCTTTAAGAAAAGCTTCATACAAAATAAATAAAGATAAGTAAAGCCAGACTAAACTAACAAACTAAAAAAAAAATATGCCGGGTGGCAAAACAAAAGTACAGCGTGCTTTAATGAAAGTACGATCATCGCCTTTCCTCCTATGGAGACCCCATTCTGAGCTACTCAAAAGAAATAGCACACGGCCTATATCTCCCAAAATGGACAATGCCCACTAATCATGTGATGGGCATATGCTATTTGCATACGCACGTCATCTTAAATGGAAAAGTAACACTCGGTTAAAAATGACCGGGATTTGGGTTAACACACTTAACTGGAGATTAGACATTAACTGAGAAAGTGATGAGAGCAAAAATTAGGCTAACAGTTGGTGTATTTCAGAATTTGATATTTTATTATGTCAGTGCAAATTGGGGGGGGGGGGTCATACAGGAGCAGTCTCAATTACAATAAACTTCATGTAACATGAAATACATGTGATTGGAAGAACATTTCATGAAAATTGGATTGATCATATACAAACCCCTTTAAGAAGTTCTCACTTAAGAATAAACTTATACTTCTTAAGTTTAACTTATATTTTCGGTACCCATTTTTTCCCCTATTCATACAATGTTAAAATAACCCATTTATAAAATTTCGTTCCAAACTCTTTCCTGCTTAAAACGTTTTCTTTCATTTCTAAGTTTACTTACAGAACACATTCATAGCTGCCTTTCGATTGCTGTTTTTTTTTTTTTTTTCCTCCTGTCTCTCTCTTTGTAAAGGTCGATGTTTATGGCTGAAAACGATGGTTGCCATTTTTATTTAAAATGTGCCTGAAAAAGTTTTTAAAAGCTTAAGACAGCTGGACTGTCATCAATTACAAATTTCCGATAAAAAACAAAAACAAAAAACTGTAACCGATTTTTTTCTGTAAAATCGATTCCAGTGGTGTTTAAAGAAAAATTTCTTAGCTGAATTAAAGATATTCTAAGGTAATTATGATGTTTTCCTTTATTAGCTGATTTTTTAAATATGCAAAAAATGTAAATTTTTGAGAAAAACCAAACCTATTGTATATATATTATTTTATATAGAAAAAATCTCTCCTTATTATCTATGTGATAATTTTGTTTTTAAAAAAATTAATTTTATTTAAGAAGTTTTTTCTTTCCATTCCCTTAGAAAACGTCTTAAGTGGGTTTTACCATATATATATATAAATACACGCATATATATACACATAAATAATGCTTATTGCCTGATTTTCCATTTAAGAAGTTTTCCCACTTAAGAGGTTTTAATAAGTTAGGCCCTTGGAAAACTTCTTAAGCATGTTTCACTGTATATAAAGCATGAACACCAAACCATCATAAAAACAAAATTGTTAGGAAACTAAAATCTAAAATTCTTCCTTACATCTTATTGCATTGCAAGTTAGTAACATTATATGATTAGATTCATCGAATGTGTTAACTTTTATCACTGGTTGCAACTGTTAATTGAATAAATACTCTATGCAAATTTAACAATTATTTAACTAAAATTTTTACCTGTTTTCCTGTTTCTAACAAGCAGTGCCATTTGTATTGAGCTAGTAATAAATAATTTCAGGTAGCAAGATTGCTCGATTCCAGGGCTCATATACTGCTTCCCGAGTTAGTGTTGCTATTGCATGATGAATCTTTGGAGGTAAGTAGCCTTTTTTCTCTGTTCCTACAGACAGACACTTAAAATGCTTTTTATTGAAAAAAATAATCTCTAAGATAACTTGTCAGTTATCTAAAATTAGCAATTTTTGGGTGATTGCCAATAATAAAATAGTAAGAATAGATGTTGTTCCCAAGATTTGTGGTTTTGAATTCTACTGCTGGCCTTTGCCCACAGCAGTCTTGTTAACCCATAGTAGATAATAACACTAAACCAAGAGGCAGAGCTTTGAACAGCAAAAAAAATATAGGTACAGATTCGATAGGCACACCACGGTTTTTGTCGCCAAACTTGGCTATTTTTGGGGCGATATTTGACGTTGTTGGTTACTTTTGGCGACTTTTAGCATTGTAGTGGCAACCCTGGTTCTTAATTTAAGCCCCATTGGTGCACATGATTTGTGACGTCACAACCTGCCTTTCTCGCGTGGTTTTCGGGTCAACTTGGGGTCCTGGTCGCGAGGTTGTACAATTTTGTTGCTTCAGTTTTTTAGTTTTTATAGTTATTATTAAAGGGGTGTTGAAGGGGGGTTTACCCCCCTCAAAATGTTTAAAATTTTAACTGTTTAAAAATATATAAATTATTGCTTGTTTTACGTTTTTCAATTATGTTTTTAAAATTATTATCTAATAAATTTTGCGGGAGGGTTGAGGGGGGATATCCCACCCTCAAAAATTTTAAATTTGTTTTAAAGAATTTTTAGTTATTTTAATTAATATATTTATAAAGATTTGAATTATTAAACCAGTAAAGATTCGTAAAATATGATTTTTTGGTGATATGTATTTAGTGGTTATAATATGTATTCTTGTATCATTAAGGGAGGGGGGGGGTTCCCTCCCTCAAAAATTAAAAAAATATTGTAAAATTGTTTTACAGAATTTTATCATTTCATGTGTGTTAAAATTGTTAAATTTCAACTGTTTTTAAGAATTTTTTTCATTTTGTGGGATTATATATATGTTTTAGTAGTTACAATCTGTAAAATTTATGATGTGTGATTTTTATTTTTTTTTATTTTGCCATGTGGTGCCGTCCATAGTTTTTTTTCTTTTTTTTTTGTAACCTTTCAAAAAACGCCATTTTTGGCTGCCATTTTTTTTTGGTGATTTTCATAAACCTTATTTTCAGCCACCATTTTATTTGGCGACTTTCAAAAAATGGGGTTTTTGCTAAGATCGCCAAGAAAAAAAATCATGGCGGCCGGAAGCGGTGTGGCTATCGCATCAGTTCCAAAATATAAATATTTATGTGGATAGGTGTTTGGAAAAACAGCTGTAGATGGTGTTCTATTTTAAGTGACTCGGTAATAGGTAGCAAATCTTAATTTTGAAACTGTAAGATTAACTCCAGCTCCAAAACTCCAGGTGAAAATATTTTAAACAAATAAAAATAAATGCTACACTTTTTTAAAATTAAATTATTTTTTCATGAATGCTTGAAAAAAATATATAGGCAAATATTATTTTACAGTATTAAATATAACATACATAACACAGGGTTCCCACGGTCCTTAAAAGTCCTTAAGAACTCCTTCATTTTAGCTTTCATTTTTAAGGGCCCTTAAAACTACTTAATTTTTTTCAAAGGTCCTTAAAAACTCCTTAATTTTTAAGGAATTGAAACTTGATCAATTTATCCATCGTCAAGTGATTTCCTACCAGTTTTTGCTGTACTCTCCAAACTTTCTGGTTTTGTAAGTTTGGAGTTAAATTTGCCCCAAACCAGTTCTAAGAATGGCAGTACAGGTGATAAGTACTAATCAAAGAATATGTAAAATATTTGTTAATATTCATAACATTCTTTTGCATTTTCTAGCCAAAAGTGCAGTATTAATAATAAAGAAAATCCTCAAATGCATATATGTTTTCAGTGTATTTCTGTAGTAATTCCGAATTCCTTTCACTGATATCTTTAAAATGTTATGAAAATACTTTTAGTTTATGAATACTTTTTATGGTCACGAGCTAGAAAACTTTTGACAAATAATCTTTTGCCTACTTAAAAGGTAGTAAGCTGCCTTTTCCTAACAGTCATGCAGATTTTAATTAAGCGAAGGATGGAAGGTGGGGGTTTTGTAGATATTTCAGTTACTTAGGGAAGTTTAATTTTCTTTGCATTGAATGTAATAGAAAAGTCTAAATCTTTCCTCTTTTCTAGGCAACGTCGTGTATAATCAGCTAGTATATACATACGACATATATATATATATATATATATATATATATATATATATATATATATATATATATATCAATCAGTCATTTTTAAACCCTCAGAAAGTACTGTTTATAATATTATATTTTTTTCACAATTTATTTTTAATCTGATCACTCAAAAAACTTTAGATGTACATTTTTCAAAATGTTTTTATCAAATGAGTATCTTATATTAAATTTTAGGTATTTTTAAAAACTTAATTCTGAAATATTGTAGGACATTTATTGAACATGCTTTATCTGGTTCATAACTATTAAAATATGTTCCTCAGGAAATAGGGTTTATGTTGTTATGCCGTGTATTTCGAGTAGGTCCTTATAAAAAGTTACTTTGGTCCTTAGAAAGTCCTTAATTTTTGTTCTGGTAAAAGAGTGAGAACCCTGATAACAGGATGCAACAGTTTTCTTTAGCAGATAAAAAAACATATAACATTTATTTTATTTTAATTTATTTATTCTTTTTTGGTGTAGGTGGGAGGAAAGACATGTTACTAGCTGTTAATAGCCAATGAGAATTTAAGGAAATGGATATTAGGATATATTTAACTAAATGTAAAGGACCCTAGAGATGTACAATCGAACTTCGATAACTCGAAGTGGACCCCGAAAAATATTCGACTTATCCAAAGTTCGAGTTATCAAAGTTACCTCCCATTCCTCTCCACTGGCACTTAAGATGGGTCACCATGGTTTAAATGGTTTGATATGTGCCATAATATTATAGTTGTACGCATTTCAATTTTTTAATAGCCTATGTAAACAAGAGAAGAATGGGTTCAAAAGGTTTATTAAAACTCAAGAAATTTGGCCTCATTACAGGGTAATTAGTATACATACCATGTAAATCTCATTTGAAAAAAGCAGTTATTTTTAAGGGTGTTGGCTTTTACAAAGTCATCTAATTTTTGAACACAGTTAAATAGGGTGTTGTCTGTACGTTCGGTGGTCTCCAGGTATTGTTGTAAGATATGAATAGCATCCTGTGCTTGCTCGCGACCTTCGAGAGTGAAGGTTCTTGAAGGTCACGAGTGGATTAGCATTCGAATTTGAACAAAAATGTGTTTTTTACCAGGGAAGTCTATCACAAAAACTTCAACTTAGAAGATGTTCACTTCAAGTTGTCGAGACAGTTTTTTAAAGAAAAGTATAGAAATGATTCGGGACTTGATTAAAAGTTTGAGTTAGCAGATTATTGAACTTATAGGAAGTTGAGTTATCGAAGTTCGACTGTAGTTTATTAGATGTACTCTCATTAACTTATTGGAAGCAGAACTTATAAATATTACATCTTGTTTGTGTTTGTTTCATTTATAATAAAATTATCTTTAGAACAGTGTTGGAGGGTATGAAATTGTGTGATGAGTAAATGGTTAAGTTTGAATTCCCTTTTTTGCAGGTCCTGAAGAAGTTGATTCCCATGTTGCCAGAAACTCTCAAAACAGTCTGTTATAAAATGGAGGAAAAGGTCTGCAGTTATTTTGTTTTTTAACCTAAGATTGTTTTTTTATACAGAAAATTGTTTGTTAATGAAAACAATTTTGATAACTAAGTTTGATGTATAATATTTACTGTATGATACAGATTCAATATCTACGCTCTGGCTTTTGTCGCCAAATTTGGCGACTTTTTCGGGCGTTTTGCTGGGCGATGACTGTTTGTCTTTTACTTCCCTGACATTGGACCTTTGTAGTAGCAACCTGGTTCGTTCTTTAATACTCATTGGTGTATGTGACCAACTGGCGCCTTTTTGGAATTATTTCTCCTCCATAGAGTTCTTTCGCGGTAGTGTACGTGCTGGTTAGTAATGCGAATTAATTAATTTGTTTTAATTTTTTTAAATGTTTCTTAAAATGGTGCATGACCAACTGGCGTCTTTTTGGAATTATTTGTCCTCTAGAGAGTTATTTCGCGTTACTGTTCGTGCTGGTCTAGTTGAAGTGCCTGCATGGTCAGGTTGTATCATTTAAAAAAAAATATTTTTAGGTATTTTGTGCATTATGGGTTAGAAATTATAATTTTTCAATGTTTCATAATTTCTTGTGTGTTTCAAAATGTGTGTATGTTTTTTTTTTTATAATTGTTGTAACATTATGAGGGGGGGGGTTGAGGGGGGTATCCCCCCTCAAAAAAAAATTTAATATATTGGGCAATTAATTTCTTTTTTTTTAATGCTTCTTAAAATGTGTGTATGTTTTTTAAATATTTGTTATAACAATATGGGGGGGGGTTGATGGGGTTTCCCCCCCTCAAAAATAAAAAAAAATTATGTTTTATAAATAACGCTGCACACGTGGATGAATCAGCATTCAGTCTTCCCCCCGGTGTGAAGTATAAGTACGACGATGGCAGTTCATCAGAGCCGAGGTGAAGAGACGGTGACCTACTGGGTGCGTCCTGGGCAGTAAACTACTTGTTAGGGTAGATGAAGGTGGTGTTATAGTCAAAGGCTCATCCTAAAGCCGCCAATAATTTTTTTGAGATCGTCTTTTCTGTCGTAGTCAACATATTTTAAAGTGGACTGTGAATGTTTGAAGCTCGCCATATTTTTTGAAAAAATAGGAAGTAGACCCTTTTTTTGAGAAAGTTTTTGAGATGTAAGTTTTGTGTTTTTGCTAGTTTTTCAAAGGGTAACTTCCGGTGACATTTTCCCCCTTTTTTTTTGATAGGGACCTTATGTCCAGATTTAATTGCTCTCTGTATTTCTAGTCCAGTTCATAAAAATATATATTTTTTTTTAGTTGTAGTATATTTTTGTATTTGTTATTTCTTAAAATGTTTTTGTGGTAAATGAATGGCACTAAGTTAATTATAATCTGTATTGTTTTTTTACCCCTGAATAAATTGTTATTTTTTTAAAACTGCTTCTCTTCTGACCAACTCGAATTCCACTGGGCATAATTTCTAAGTAGGTGTTGGGGGTATCAATGATTAAACTCCAAAGGCAAGTTTACTAATTGTGAATTTAGAATAAGCTGTTTAATAATATATGTATAAATTGTTCTTAGGTGCTGGTACATTATTTTAAGGTAGGGTTATTAGTTTGCTATGCTCAGGGTACCCACGTTCTTTAAAAGTCCTGAAGAACTCCTTAAGTTTGGCTTTCATTTTTAAGGGCCCTTAAAACTACTTAATTTTTGTTAAAGGTCCTTAAAAAATCTTTAATTTTTAAATTGGAACTTGATGAATTTATTCTTCAACACATGATTTCCTATTAGTTTTTGCCGTACTCTCCAAACTTTCTGATTTTGTAAGTTGGAGTTTTACTTGCCCCAAACTGGTTCTAAGAATGTCGGTACAGGTGATAAGTACTGGTCAAAGAATATATAAAATATTTGTTAATGTTCATAACATTCTTTTATATTTTCTAGCCAAAAGCGCAGCATTAATAATAAAGGAAATCTTCAAATGCATATATGTTTTCAGTGTATTTCTGTAGTCATTCAAAATTCCTTTCCTTGATATCCTTAAAATATCATGAAAATACTTTTAGTTTATTAGTACTTTTTATGCTCACGAGCTAGAAAACTTTTTTGACAAATAAATAATCTTTCGCATACTGAAATGGTTTATAAAATCAGCTGCCCTTTCCTAATAGCTTAGTCATGCACTTTCTCAGGCAACGTTGGGTATAATCAGCTAGTATATATTTATACACATATATATATCAGAGTCATTTTTAAACCCTCAGTAAGTATTGTTTATAATATTATATTTTATTCACAATTTATTTTTAATTTGATCACTCAAAAAACTTTAAGTGTACATTTCTCAAAATGTTTTTGTCAGATAGGTTTGTCTGATATTAATTTTTAGGTATTTTTAAAAACTTAATTCTGAAATATTGTATGGCATTTCTTGAACCTGCCTTGCCTGGTTCATAATTATTAAAATGTGTTCCTTACGTTAAGTCGTTATGCCGTGTATTTCAAGTAGGTCCTTAATTTTTCTTCTGGAAAAAGAGTGGGAACCCTGTATACTCTATGTAATATTTGTTAAGCAAATGATTATTGAAGCGTTGAATGTTTAGAGTGAAGGTGTGCTGGTGCGAGCCCTGATTGCGTGTGAAGAGGCAACGTCCATTACCAGTAACTGGCGCCTTCATGCTGATTTGCTATCCAGCCTTTCATGCCTGCCACACTGCATTTCTGCAGAGACCATTTTTGTTACATTTGTGCCTTTGCTGTTCGGGAAGCTCCACACTGCAGTAAGTGCCTTTCATTCCACCACATTTCATCTTGTATGGGACTCAGTTATTTTGAGATTAATTATTTTTTCTTCCAGCGACCTATTCCTTGCAGGAGTGCAGCCGCCTATAGCCTCTTAGTCATACTACGAAGCACTCCCAGTCTGGAGAGGAGAAAAGGCATCATCAATGAACTCATCAGAGGTACACACAAATTTTCTCAATGGAATTCTATTTACTTACCCTAATTTCCGCCGTATAATCTGCAGATTATATGTTAAAAAAGTTTAAATTTCATTCTAATGCGTATTATATGCCGCCGCGTATTATTAATACCCCTTACACCTAGTTAGAAGTATTCTAGGCAGAGATTATGCACAGTGGAATTCGAGTTGGTCAAAAAAGAAGCAATTTTATAATAATAACAATTTATTCAGAGGTAAAAAAACAATACAGATTATAATTAACTTAGTGCCATTAATTTACCACAAAAACTTAACAAATAACAAATACAAAAAACTTATTACATATATACTACAACTAAAAACAAGATATTTTTATGAACTGGACTAAGACTAAAGAAAGCAATTTAATCTGGACATAAGGTCCCTATCCAAAAAAATGGAAAAATGTCGCCGGAAGTTACCCTTTGAAAAACTAGCAAAAACAAACTTACATCTCAAAAACTCTCAAAAAGGGTCTATTTCCAGTGTCTTCAAAATATGGCGAGTTTCAAACATCCACAATTCACTTTAAAAATACATTGACCACGAAAGAAAAGACGATCTTAAAAAAAAATTACTAGCGGCTTTAGGATGAGCCTCTGCTACAACACCGCCTTCATCCACCATAACAAGTAGTCTGCTGCCCAGGACGTTGCCGGTAGCAACCCAGTAGGTCACCGTCTCCTTGCCTCGGCTCCAATGAACTTCCGTCGTTGTATTTCACCCTGGCGTACTTATACTTCCTGCCAGGTGGAAGACTGAATGCTGATTCGTCCACGTGTGCTGCCTGCTATGCGATCATGATTAGCCAGCAAGTATTTGAATACGGAACGTTCTTCTTTCCTGGATCGCACGTCGAAAAAAAAAATGGCAGGAAACCAAAAACCGCTCTGGATTTTGAAATATACAAAAGAATTTTTTTTTTCAAACTAAAAACGTCAATTAACATAAAAATTGGTCGTTATGCTAACAATTATCTGCTCATAAAATGATGACCAGCTACCTAATAGTGCTGGACATCTCTGATACAAAAGATATTTAAAGTGGAAACTAGCATGACTTGTGCAGAATGACGAGAAATAAAAAAATGAGTATTTGAACTAAACTTTTATTTAAGTTCTAAAAGTTTTTCATAAAAGTTAACAAAATAAACATAATAAATTTAACAATCCCCTATTTATTACCAAAAAAAGGTTCTGTTAATATTACCAAAAATCATTTAACCCTAATACCATAAACTATTAAAAAAAATACAAAGTAAAAAAAAAAAAAATTTTATAATCTGATACATAACTAAGAAACAATGATTTAATCTAATAGATCATATAGAGGAATTTTAGCTACAGCAAGAACAATGATAGTGCTGCCAAAAAAAAGGGTACCTTGCCTCCTGCTTGTCAGCCATATCTACCTAGCAGCAGGTATATCATGCTAATTAACATAATCATGCGGCTTCCTCCCCCACTCAGCCAATCACAAAATTACACAGATCATAGCCACCGAGTGAGAGTTGAAACCACATCAGTGTCTGCCATGCAGACGTCACGAACAAAATAACTGCGAGAGTCAGCTTCCTTAACAAAAACAATGTAACTGGCGATTAAAGTGGCTGTCAAATCTCCTGCCTCAGTTGACTTAAAAAAATAAACGAACTAATAGACAAATTGCCAGGATTCATCAAAAGTTATGGAATGTGCCGATTCAGCTGCAACTTCTAACATAAAAATTATTTTTATAATAAAATTTACAAATATCTTTCATAAAGAATAATAAATGGCAGTACTTGCTCATATATACACAGAAATTGTTTTTTTTTAATGAGGATTAAAAATTCTTTTCAGCCAAGGACGTAGCGTTTGGATAAAAAATACCCGATTGATTTAATATGTTCCATTTTGTATATTTATTTCTATCAAGGAATAATACTTGTATAATCTAAAATAACAGCATTTTGCTGCATTAATTTGTTTCCACTTTGTTTTCTACATAACTGCAGTATAAAATTTTATTATAGATCTGAAATAATCATATTATATTAAAATGAAAAGTTGCATTTTAAGAATTCTAAATTTTAATATCTTTTTTTTATTTAAATATGGGTTCGAATATTTTATTTGTAGCATTGTTTCTGTTCTCATTAATGTAAATATTTTGACTGCATTTTTACTGTGGTTAAATATAAAACTTTTTAAGTCTATCCAAATTTTCACTTTATTAGATTACTTTTTTTAATTTAAAGAAAATGTTATCATTAACTAAAGAGTTTAAATTTAAGTTTTATAATACACTAAAAGATATAATACTTTTTACCATATAGATTTAAAACTGATCACATGAGATTAAAATGGAAATTTAATCTGCAGATTATACAATATTTTTCTCTGAAAATATCGCAAAATTCGTACCTGCGGATTATATGCATGAAATTAGGGTAGTTGAATATTGTTATGCAAATAATTTTCAATTTTTAACATAAGAACAAAAACAAATTGTAAAACCTAATTATTTTGCATTGTCTCCGTAGCACAGCCCTCGAGTTTGAAGACAAATTTTAAATGGCTCTGCTCTGGAGTCAAAAGGTTAATTATATATACCCAGTCTTAGTACAAAATGGGTAGTACATATATATTATCCTCTGTCTATGTATTCTAAAACTAGCATATAGTCTGTCCTATGACGGAATCAGTAAAATTTTTAATTTTCCAGAATTGTAAAGTACCCTATGAGGCAGGTAAAAAAAATGGTTTGTTTTTTGGCTGAGAATTATCTTTCAACAAGAATATTCGATTAAAATGATCACATATGTACGTAATCTATTATTTAAGCCAAATATAAAAGAAAATTATTTAGGTAATATATAAGTTCAGTGATAAAACGAACGAAAATAATGCAGGAGATATTTAAATAATCTAAAATAAATGATTAAATGAGATAGTTAAAGGAATGACGTCATAATGCTATACAAAAATGTTATTATTTTAACCTATTTATTATGTGATAAATTGATAACTTAATCACCTGCTCTTAAAATAAGGCTTTATATAATAGCATTAAAAGCTCAAAAAGGGAGGAAGGGGTGGATTTCGAACGTTTTAAAGACAACAATATTTTTCGCTGTGATACGACGCTTACTCATACCAATTTATTTTAGAATCAGAATTATAGTTTAAGAAGAGAGAATCTTCACTCGCTTTGAATTTTGCTAATTTTAATGCATCAAAAATCCAATATGGTTGCTCTATCCATTCCAGGTCCAACCGCTTCTTAAAGGCGAGGACAGACGGACAGATAACTTAGACTATCACTACAATACAAGAAGAAAGTTTAAGGATACAAATCATGAAATGCTTATATGGCCAGGAAGATCCGTACAACAATACGTGATTTTAATTAAAACAAAAATCATAAGTTTAAAAAATAGTAACAATCTATTTTAAAAATAGTAAAGCAACTTTAAAAATAATAAAACAACTTTAGGAATAAGAATTAAAAAAAAAGCAGAAGATATTAAATTAATTAGACATTTAAAAAAATTGGCTGAGTCGTGGACAGAACCATAAACACAAAAATTACGACGATTAAATGGGCAGACACTCTACTGAACGGGACATACCTGCACATGGTGAAGGAACTAATTAGAGAGTATGAGAGTTGAATAAAAACAGTCCAGAAACTTAAATATTACGCTCTGCCCTCACCATATCAAGGTTGAGAATGAGGAGCTGATGCGTAGGGAAGAATAAAAAGAGCTACCACAGATAACACACACACACACAAGACTTTACTATATGAATACCAAAATTACACACACAAGAAAAAGAACAGAACAAATCCAGTACCTAAACAAAACAAGGGTTAACACATTTGGCGATAAATAGCTCATTTTTGTGAGATTTGTGAATATCACTCACAAATAATATATATCAATAATGAATATACCAAGAATGAATTTAGTATAGAATAAGAGGGACAATAAGGCTTGAATAATAGCATTAAACGCTCAAAAATGCGGAATGGGGTGGATTTTGTTCTCACTTTCAATTTTGCTAACCCTAACTCATAAAAAAATCCAATATGGATGCCTGTATCCATTCCAGGTACAACCGCTTCATAAATTCGCAGACAGACAACTTAGACTATTATTATATAAGGAATAAGGGATGATGAAATCAATTTTCATAATTTTACATTGACATTCAGCAAGCCAAATGGATCATGATGGAAATAGAGCAGTTTAAAGAAGTGATAGTAACTTTGGACCTTTTAAAGAATGTACAAATACTAATTTTGATGTAATCAAAATCCTTAAAAATGTATAGAATTGAATTGTCATGAAAATTTTCTGTATTGATTTATTTAAAGAAGGTAAAATATGAATGTTATTTTCAGAACTTTGTTACGGCAAAAGCTGCCACAAAAGGATGCTGTTTTTAAGAGTGTGTCAACTTCTTATAGAGCTCTTTTCCAAATCATTTTTCAAGACTCATTTTTTCAAACCGTTACTCACTTTGTCAGGTAAGTTACCTATCAGTATGAAAAAAAAAAAGAGTTTTTAAACACTTTTAAATGTTTACATATGCATAGGTTCATTTTATTTAAGATCTGGGGCTGTGTAATTTATGATACTTTGCTACTGGTTGGTTAGAAAACAGTTAATTAATTCCATATACCATAGTCAGCAGACTATCTGTATTTAAAAAGCAAATATCTTCTGCCGGTTTTTCGTTGCTCTAATCGTCAAAATTGGAAGAAGGGGAAAAAAAGGCAAGCTGCATGAACGACTGATGGTCTAAAGTAAGCAAAAGCATGACTCACAAGACGTCAAGAAAACGTATCGTTTCGGTAATAAATCTTGAAAAAACCCATAAGCAGAACAAATCAGTAGTAGCAAGTAGCGCAATCTTAAATTGTGTAAGACTTGGTAAATAGTAAAAAAGAGCAAGAGGTTGGCAAAAAAACTAATTAAACTACTGTGATAAAAAACAAATATTTATTTCTTGAACTGTCCACACAAAGTATTTTTTAAAGCTTTGACACGTGTGTATTGAAGTACAAATAAACAACAGTTTCACTGACTTAAGTGAAAGAAAAGCAGGCTTAAAATAAACATACAAACAAAAAAATCGAACAAATCATCTTCAGTAATTCGAAGGAGGTATTTTGAGAGAGGCAGGAAACATAATTTAAATGACTGTAGCTGGCAGCCTCTTCCAAGGGTCAACTTTCTGTTCCCAAGGTCAAGGTAATGGGTTTTTACGGAGTACCTAGCTTTGACGAAAGTCACCGCTTCAACCTCCGAACGATAAACGATCAAAAACATAATTTTGGGGCAAATAGAAAAACAGAAAGCCAAACAGAAATTTAATACGCTTACAGCGGCTTCCGAAAACTTCCTGTTCCCACTGCTGTCTTGCAGCTTATATCCTCAAGGAGGACCAATCACAGGGCTTCACAGAAATTAGCTTGTTGCTCATTGCGCCATCTGGTGGGAAAACTTTTTTTTTTTTTTAAATACTTGTGGGAGAATATATACCACAAATTGTGTCCTGGAGTATGGTGGAAAATATTGATAGTCACTATTTACAGCTCCAATTGACAACACCGAGTGGATGGGTTCAAGATCAAAGGTTGAGAGGTGAAGGTCATTTCACCACGAGGATCACTTTAACAGAGTGCTTTTGTTTTCAGACTTTCGATTTTCGGTAATATTGGGTTCTCAAAGAAAAAAAATGTGGGCTGCGTTAAAATTTGTCTCAGGCAGAAGAAATGGTTTGAAATTTTAAAGGGATAATTAATTGAGGTTTTTCTTCTTAAAATGATTTAATATTGTCATACTTTTGTACGTATAGTCTGTGGATTATCTAGTGGTGTGGACTATCTGATGATTTATGAAATTTTTTAAATAAAAATTGTACCCAGGGACTAAACGATAGTGCAGACTATATGTGCAAAATTACGGTAATAGTAAATAAATCATAAGTAGTTATGTATATTTCATATAATTATTATAGAAGCAATCACATTTATTTCTTCTCCTCTAAAAGGTTAGCCAAGTGAGGCCAAAATTTTGTATTTAAGAGTTAATCAAACAGTTTATAGTAAGCCCAAGCCTACATTTTGTATTTATGAGTTTGATTACATCTAGTTGCACTCATCCTCTTTTGGATTACGCCGAACGATGGCCGAATGGTAGAGCGCTGCTCTTCGGAACCGGAGTTCGTGGGTTCGAATCCCGCTGATGGCATGGATGTTTGTAGCCGTTCGGAATTGGCTTTAAACTGTAGGTCCCGGTCTCATTAGCCCTCGTGTGCGAAACAGTAGACCGTAGCGCTCCAAACCAGAACCAAAACCAAAAACCTCTTTGGATTACAATTTCAGCTCTATTTGATAAAATATTTCAATATAATGTATATTATCGTTATCAAGCATAAAAATCCATTACTTTTAGAAGATCAACATTTTGTATTTACGACTAACAGAATATCTGGTTACACTATTTTTTTTAATTGCAATATGATCTCTGTATAACGAAACATTTCTGTATAATGTGCAACAACACATTGTCCCCCAAGGTTCCCATGGTTCTGAAAAGTCCTTAAGATATCCTTAAGTTTAGCTTTCATTTTTAAAGGCCCTTAAAACTACTTAATTTTTGTCAAAGATCCTTAAAAGCTCCTTAATTTTTAAATTGTAGCTTATCCGTTGTCATGTGATTTCCTATCAATTTTCGCTGTACTCTCCAAACTTTCTGGTTTTGTAAGTTGGAGTTTAACTTGTCCCAAACTGGTTCTAAGAACGCCAGTACAGGTGATAAGTACTGGTCAAAGAATATATAAAATATTTCTTAATGTTCATAACATTCTTTTACATTTTCTAGCCAAAAGTGCAGTATTAATAAGAAAGAAAATCCACAAATAAATTTGTTTTGTAGTGTATCTCTGTAATAATTCAAAATTCCTTTTTCTTGATATCCTTAAAATATCATGAAAATACTTTTAGTTTATTAGTACTTTTTATGGTCACGAGCTAGAAAACTTTTTTGACAAATAAATAATTTTTCACATACTGAAATGGTATATAAGCTCAGCTGCCCTTTTCTAATAGCTTAGTCATGCACGTTCCCAGGCAATGTCGGGTATAATCAGCTAGTATATACTTACACACACATATATATATCAGAGTCATTTTTAAACCCACAGAAAGTATTGTTTATAATATTATATTTTATTCACAATTTATTTTTAATTTAATCACTCAAAAAACTTTTAAGTGTACATTTTTCAAAATGTTTTTGTCAAATAGGTTTATTTTTGAGCATCTTGGAAGCTAGTTCCAATTAAATAATATTTTAATCATATCTATCCAAGCTCTAAAGAATTGCAAGAATTGTTCCAATTTTTTTTTCTTGATTCCATGCATACATTTTTATGAAAAATCCATGTATATTTAAGGAAAAATTAAATTAGTAAACTAATGTAGAGATGTATAAAACCCCAAGAATAGCCATATAATGAGCAAGCTGTCAGAGGAATTCCCATTATTTGAATGTTCAGTAGTCCCAAAGTACATTTACAGCCTGACTAAATTCTTAGGCAGGGTTCCCACAGTCCTTAAGGACACAGGTTAGGCAGGGTTCCCACAGTCCTGATACTGCAAAGGTGTTGGTTCTGTAGAAATTTGTGATGGTAAGATGCAGCCCTCTTTCAATTTTAGCCGATCCTGTGCCAAACATTCGTCTTTGCCTGTGTTCCATTTTGCCTCAACTGAAGAGTCTCCTCAAGCTGCCAAAGGACAGCCACCTGCTTCAAGGGCTTGAATCCTCTGTCAAGACGTTGATGTCTGGAGAAAAGGATAAAGATGTTGCAGCAGCTGTCACCAAAGTAATTACCCTAATTTCCTGCGGATTATACGTTAAAACAGTTTAAATTTCCTTCTAATGCGTATTATACACTGCCGCGTATTATTGCTGTTAAAAATTATTCTTATAAAAATATTTACGAATATCTTTCTTTATGGATATAGATGGCAGCACCTGCTCATATATACACAGAAATTTTTTTTAACGATTATTAAAAACTCTTTCAACCAAAGACACAGCAGTTTGGATAAAAATACCTGATTAAATTAATATATTCTATTTCGTATATTTATTTCCATCAAGAAATAACACTTGTATAATCTGAAATAGCGGCATTTTGCAGCATTCTTCATTCCATCCCCCACACTTTCAGCTTGCCAGACAGCATCATAACTGCAGCATAAAATTTTAATACAGATCGCAACTAACCATATTAAATTAAAATAAAAAGATGCATTTTAAGAATTCTAAATTTTAACATCTTTTTTATTTAAATATGGGTTCGAATAATTTATTTGCATCATTGTTTCTGTACTCATTAATGTAAATATTTTGACTCTATATTTACTGTGGTTTTTTAAGTCTATCCAAATTTTCACTTTATTTATTTAATTTAAAGAAAATGTTATCATTAAGTTTTTTAACACTAAAAGATATAATACTTTTTACCATATACATTGAAAACTGTGAATCGCATGAGATTAAAATGGAAATTGAATCTGCAGATTGTACGATGTGTTTTTCTCTGAAAATACCGCAAAATGCGTACCTGCAGATTATGCGCAGGAAATTAGGGCACATGCTCACTCACTTTTTATGAGAAACTAAAATTAGGGTTAACCCATCAGTAAAACAAAGAAGTTTCATGCTCTCATTTCATCGCTTCTGTTCAATTTACAGTAGATAATATATGAATCTACTATTAGAAAATTTTTGTGATATTTAAAAAAAAAATAATGATAATTTTGATTATAAAAAATTGGTGTCATTTTAAATAAAATTTCTATTTACCATCTATAAAAAATGAACAGAATGTTTTAAATTTTGTTAAGTTACTAGATATCCTAATCCAGGCACATTTCATTAATTTAACAATGTCAATTATCTCATCATTTATCTTATTATCAATTATCTCATCCTTTTTCCTATTATCATATCCTTTTGCTACTTTAATTGTTCTTATTATTGACGTAATCCAATATCTGAATAGTCTGATTCACTGTTACCTGTATTAGAAAAATGACCTTTCTCTGTTCCACTATTTTGTCAATCTTAGCTTTCACCCATTTAAAGATTTCAGTCTAAAAGAATTTCATTTTTTGCAGTGGCGTGCGGTAGGATTTCATGCAGGGTGTGCAGAGAACATAGATTTTCCAATAAATCTTTAATTATTGAGACATCTGAGTTTTCCATTCTGAAACGGGTTATTTATTTTATAAATTTAAGGAATAGAATAAATAAAATATTTACCTATGAGTAGTTGAGTTATAACTATAAAAACAGCTAAACTTAAGAGAATTCTACTAACAGTGAAGCAAAAATCATGTCTTTTGTTGTATGGTGTCATATCGTCTTCGAAAAAGCGAAAAATCAACTCTTCAGGCTTCCAAGAAAAACTTATATGTTTAGCAAATGTAGCACCACATGGCGTGCACCCACTGCTGCGGCACATCATCCGGATGCTCATTGGTGCCAACAAACTGAATGTCCATTCCACGTGCAGAGGATTTCGCTGCACGCTGGCACAATAGAGCGAACTGTTTCATTTTAGGTCAGTGGATTGTATTAAATTTATTAATTGATTTTAACATTTGAAAATCATATTCTGCGAAAAACATCTTGACAATTTTTAAAAACAAAACCAGGGGTATGGTGTTACAGATATAACTTATATACTGTCTGTAGGACACAATGAATGGTAAATTTGGGACTGTTCTGTTAAAATTCGTTTCTTTAAAACAAAACATTGTTTTTCAGCTAATTATTTCAATAAATAGAACACATCACTGAAATTACTATACCACACTAAAACATTTCCCTTTATATGGATGAAATATTTCTTTTATATTTCCATGAAAACAAAATCTTACAATATATAAATTTAAACATTAACCCTCTGCAAAATTGTATGGGCAGTTAATCAATTAAAAAACCAAAAAAAGTCCCCGCTCTAATACAACGCTTAATAAACCGTACCTTCGGATGATTCTGAATGCCAAGTGCAGGAAAAATAGCTACACTTGCCTCAGATTCAGCCATAGTATGCTGTTCTTCTCCAGTAGCCCATACATATAAAGCGTGATTTTCAATTTAGTGCACAGTGCGTACACATCAGAACTTTCTATGTTCGTTTGCATGCTACGTGGTGCAGCACCTAGTACCGCACACACTGCGGGAATACAAGCAAGCAAATCAACATAATATTTGAATATATTATAAATAACTAGCAAGTTTGCCTGTGCTTCGCTACGGTGAACTTAATATATTACTTTTAAACAAAGATTTATTTTTCGTGAATAACTCTCTAAATTCGTCACAGTTCAGTTCGAGTCATTGGCATGTTTATATATTTCTATCATAAGCATATTATAACATTATTCAGTTTTTATAATCGAATTTGTCGTATATTAAATTTGCTCAAACTTTTTTTATTGTAAAATATAAGCTTAACCCTAAATTGCATTACTGTATTACTACTGTAAGTTGATTAGCAAAGTTAACAGATCTTGCCATATTACGTGATAGAATAGGAAGCACAGGTTTTGACAGCAACAGTGCTAATTTTGTTGGTAGTAATAAATGTTTTCCAAAATTAAGGAAATTTATGACAAACCACATAGTTTTGTATGAAACAGAAATACACATTCATATCGACAACCATATGAATATGAAGATAACTATATAAAATGATAGATTTTATTTGGCCATGAGAGTCACTGAAATTTGTACTTTTTGTACTTAGAATATTGTTGATATGCATTTCATTGTAACATAAAAATGAACCAAGAATTAAATTTAAAATTAGTTCTCATATAAAAATGCTATAATTTGTGTCACATAGAAATGAAAGTGAATCACTTTATATCTCAAATTTCAGTTCAAATCGAATAGATACTAATCAGACGATTTTAAATAATATAAAATAAGAAATGAATAAATGAAATATTTAAATGAATGACGTCATAATGATAGAAAAATATCATTTTCGCCTATTTATTATGTGATGAATTGAACATTTTAATCTCCTGCTTTTAACCGTGGAAAACTGCGTTTAAAACAATTACTTGGGATGATGTCACATTGCTAGAAATATTGCTTCTTTCCCTTAGATATGATGCGATAAATTAAAAACTTAATCGTTTGCGTTTAACCGGGGAAAATAATGCTTGGAATAATGACACGAAATGCTCGAAAAAGGGGGAAGGAATGAATTTCGAACGTTCAAAATTTACAAAAACCTTCCCAGGGATATACCTAAACATTTCCCAAATTTTCACACCGATTGGATGCATAGTTTTTGAGTCTATTGAGTACATACATACAGACAGACAGACAGATGCACACAAATTCATTTTTATATATATAGATTATTATATACCATATAAAGATAGGTAGACATAGGTGCAGAAAATTATTGTCCCTCCTAATTTTGCAAGGGTGTGCAGTGCACACCCTGCACATATGGACCGCACGCCACTGATTTTTTGTATGAAAAGGCTAAAATGTATAAAACACTCTAGCAAACTCCAAACAACAATTCTACTCCAATGAACATTTTGTCCTTGCCTTGGAAGAGAATTCAAATAGTTTCTGTTGTTCCCGCTACCAGGTAAATAAAATCTTAGAACCCAAAGCATGTGGAACTTTATTCAAAAGTGAAATCAAACGTTTGATCATGGGCTGCAAAACACAAACTACTTGATCACATGAGGCTGCAAGTTTTTCATTGTTAGAGTCTTGGGAACAGATGCATTACAGATGCCATCCGGCATGTTTTTTTGCGACCAACAGAAAAATGCGTGTTTTGAAAAATCGCCAAGTAGAAAAACATGGCGGCAGTACACGTTTTCTGAAAGATTACTGAAAGAAAACATGGTGGTAGTCACATGGCATGTTTGAAACACAACATTAACAAAACTAAACTTTAAAAGAAAAAAAATCCAGATTAACAATTTAAAGCATTATTAAAATAAAATTAGCATAATAATCATCATTTTTTATGTTACTTAAAAAATAAATAACAGATTAATAATATTTATGATGTATATCAACAGAATAAACACAATATATAGCATTTTACTAAGCATTAACATAAAAAATCTAACATGTGAGGGGGGGAACTCCCCTTTTAATAAAAGAAATGCAAAATAAATTCAATAACAGATGAAAATTGGAAATGGTAGTGCCACAAACATTCTTCAACACTCCTACCTCCCATAAAAAAAGCTTTGAAATGATTTTTTTTTTTTTACCAAATACAAAAATACCCTCAAATTTGGAATACCGTTGTTCCCACACACTTGGTGTTTAGAATGAAATGCAAAACCCACCTCACACCTAGGAATATCCTGATATTTTTTAGCAATTTCAAAAATAGTAAGAACTGAAATAACTGCATAATTAAATTACTAAATCCCAGAAAATAAGAAAACAAAAATGTTCCAAACCAAAGCATCTTGTTTGATTTAGAATATCCTGATACTTTTTATAAATTTCAAAAATAGTAAGAACCGAAATAATTTCACTCATCATAACTGAATTAATTAAATCCCAGAAAATAATGGAAAAAAAAATCAACCTGACTTAGGCAACTGCAAACCAAAAGAACAGTGGAAATGCAAATTTCTCGAATAGTGCCGGTTACTGACGTCAGAAATAATGTGCACCAACGGGGTGCAAGAACACATTAGAGCTGGCAAACACACCAACCTACTCATTGCCCCATAAAATCGCCAAATTTGGCGACAAAAAAACACCATCTATAATGCATCTGTACTGAGTCTTGAACAGGTGAAATTTGCTCTTTTCAGCAAGGAATCTGTTTTATGAATCGGGGGAAAACAAATATTTTGTTTTTCTGTGCCAATATTCTAATTTACAAATATGAAATTAGTGCTATGTTGAACTTCCATTGCAGAAAATATTTTATTTGTTTGCTTAGAAAAATTTATATTTACAATTTACATGCTTATAAACATTTACAAATTTATAAATAAACATTATGTTTATACATATTTTAAAATGAATAGATGACATCCAAAATATTAAAGTTAAAAAATAGGATGAATCCTTTATGAGAATTACTGCATCTGAGACTGAGAAGGATTCATTTTTTTATGATAGAATTAGATAGTCCAAAGACAAGTACTTTGGGGAAGGAAAAATCAAGATGAGACTAAATTACTACAGAGTTCCCACAGTCCTTAAGAACTCCTTAATTTTAACTTTCATTTTTAAGGGCCCTTAAAACTACTTAATTTTCATCAAAGGTCCTTAAAAACTCCTTAATTTTTAAATTGGAATACAATCAATTTCTCCATTGACGCAATCCGCTTTCTTCACTTCCTATCAGTTTTAGCCGTATTCTCCTAACTTTCTAGTTTTGCAAGTTCGGAGTTATATTTGCCCGGTTCTAAGAACGCCAGTATAGATCATAAGTACTGTTCAAAGAACATATATATTAAGAATGTATAAAATATTTGTTAATGTTCATAACATTCTTTTACATTTTCTAGCCAAAATGCAGTATTAATAATAAAGAAAATCCTCAAATACATATGTTTTCAGTGTGTTATTGTAGTAATTCAGAATCCCTTTAATTGATATTCTTAAAAAAATTATGAAAATACTTTTAGTTTATTAGTACTTTTTATGGTCACGAGCTAGAAAACGTATTTCACAAATAATCTTTCGCATACTGAAAAGGTTTAAAGAATAAATTCAGCTGCCCTTTCCTAATAGCTAACAGTCATGCAGATTTTAATTAAGCGAAGCATGGAGGAGGGGTGTGTGTGTAGATATTTCAGTTACTTATGGAAATTTAATTTTCCTTGCATTGAATGTGATAGAAAAGTCTAAAACTTTCTTCTTTCCCATGGAACATCGGGTATAATCAGCCAGTATATATGTATATATACATATATATATATATATATATACATATATATATATATATATATATATATATATATATGAGTCATTTTTAAACCCTCAGAAAGTACTGTTTATAATGTTTTTATGAACTATTTATTTTTAGTTTGATCACTCATACTTTAGATGTACATTTTTCAAAATTAGCTTTTGTCAAATAGATTTATCTTATATTAATTTTTAGGCATTTTTAAAAACTTAATTCTGAAATATTGTAGGGCATTTATGGAACATGCCTCGTCTGGTTCATAATCATTAAAGTAGGTTCCTCAGGAAATAGGGTTTATGTTGTTATGATGTGTTTCAAGTAGGTCCTTATAAAAAGTTACTTTGGTCCTTATAAAGTTCTTAATTTTTGTTCTAGAAAAAGAGTGAGAACACTGTACTATAATTAATTAATTTATTTATTTTTCAACTTTTCATATCTTCTCAAAAGTTGAAATAAAAGTAGTTTTTTGATACTGAAACACACTTATATATACAGTCTATATTGGTTATATGGACAGCTCAGGAGTCTAGAAAAATCGACCGATTAATTCGAGAAGTAAAAACTACATTAAAAATGTGCAATATATTTTTTTTGGGAAATTTATTAGCTTACCTTACTAATAAAAGTACAGCACACGTACATACGTTCATTCATGTTCAACGTATTTAAAAATAATCAGGTATATACATTTGTTTCTTTTTGTTGGTTGTTAACGAAACTTTTTCTAAATCTCTAATATCTTTTAAATGCTCATCTGCTGCTTCGGAATTAGAAAAATAAGACTTGAGGTTATGTGAGAGATAACTTTAACGAATAAACAGACAGATGTCCACATGTTATCAGGGGTGGGGGTGGGGACGAGAACTGAGAGAGGTGGAAAACACCGACGATGAGTCTACACAAACAAGAAAGGGGGAAAGGGAGGGAAATAAAGGCTTGAATTCAAGTCCTTTCCGATTTTGCACTGACTTCTTAAAAAAAAAACACCCAAAAGTAAAAAAAAAAATGGAAACTTGTTGAAAACTTGAAACTGACCCTATAACCGGTAACAAGAAAAAGAGAATGACTGTATAAGCGATGCGATTTAACTCATGGTCCCTATTAAATTAGACGGGACTTTACAAAACTGACCATATAAGCAGGGTGACCCTATAGCCGGTGCTGACTGTAATGTAATTTATTTTTTTTAATTTTTGAAAATAAATGTTTGGGAAATTCCTTTCCTGAAAATGTCAGGAAACGGACTTGAGTAGACACCCTGGAGCTACAAAAGCTGTTAAGTGTTTGGATTGTATGCCAGCTTCTACATTAACATAATGAACTTTCTTTATTTTTTTAAGGCAATTGAAGAACTAGACAAAATAGAAGTAGCCACGGAGTCTGTAAGTGAATATATCTTTTGTTGGCTAAAAAATAAAAATAAACTTTTCCAATATTGAAGCATCTTTTTCCCTCAGGTATCTCGCCCTCGATCTATTTACGAGCCCAATCTTGACCTTGAGGATTGGCAAAAGGAAAACGAAGAACTGCAACTGCTCATGAAGGTAAGCAGGATTTGCATGCATCCTTATGTGCCTTTATTTTTAATTGCTTCTATTTGCTTCACTTGGGTGTCAGTTGAAATTTTGTAATCCATTTTTTTTTTTTTAACAATCCAAACTAGTTAGATATCTCGAATTTTGCACATAGGTTCATTTCTGGGGACAACACAATATTGCCACATTTCAAACCAAACTACCGATCTCCATGGCACAATGGTTAGAGTCGTAGGCTATGAACCGAAAGGTCTCCAGTTCGATCCTGAATCAGCACAAATTTGTTTCCGTAATTTTATGTTAGATTTGTTAAGTAGTCAAGAAGACTTCTAAATTATGCTAATTTTCTGTTATATTAAACTAATTCTAGAAGGTTCTGTTACCATATAAAAGCCTCTGTAAAAACTGCGAGCAGCAGTTGTTGTTTGAGTACAAACTAGGTAGCTTGGCCTTTAATAAACAGTATTATTTCTTAAGCTTGACTCTTTATTGTGTTCCACCTGTACTTGTATCCACGTGACAATATTCAATCAGAAAAAAACTAGATTGTAGGAAAAATATAAAATCAGTTTGGTACAAAAAGCTGTTCATCGCATTTGGAATCCCAATTTGATATATTTTAAATTAGTATCGTCATCTATTTGTAAACAAAATTTTTCCTTTTTAGGGCATTTTTTTTATTATTTTGCTCATTAAATAAAAGTAATTTTAAAAACACTTGTAGATGATTCATTCTTGAGAGTTGGTCACAAAATGTGATTGCAATTCAGGTGATGGCATACAACAAATATACTGCAGAAGAAAATTGTTAAGAAATAAGGGAACCTCTATTGGTTCATTGTTCTATGTCAATACCAGGCCCATTAATGAAAACCTGTTGGATTTTTGTACAAAATTGGCAGGCTTGCAATTCCGTCACAATTAATCACTTTTAGTCATTTTTTTAAGTAAACAGTCACTTTTAGTCACATTTTTATGGTGTATCACAGCAAGTCTGTTGTTGAAAAAAGAAAATCTGAATTAATAACAAAATATTTTAATAAAAGACCAAAAATGGGATGCTCTAATCTTATTTTTCTTATTAAAATGTAATTAGTCGTATGGTTTCCAGAATTGAGTGATTTTAAAAAGTCGTAAAGAAGTTCCCGAAATCTACATTTGTACTGAAATGTACATTTAATACATTAAAGTAATTTAAGTCAAAGTGCACATTTCTCTTTTTCTTTACAATTTTTGTTTAGACACTAATCTCGCTATGTACATAATATATGCAGAATCATTATATCATTATATCATTAATATATGCAGAAAATTATGATTATAAAATGAATGTATTGTATGTATTCAAATCTAATTTATAGATTTTCTCGAATAAAAAGCAATGTTGAGTTGTGTTAAACAAAATTTTTAACCTTTTTTGTATTTGACGCTAAAATCGTGTTTTGCATGAATCATTTGATTTAGAGTTAAAATAAATACAAAAAATCTTAATATTAACATCTGTAATCAAGAGGAGAAAAAAAAATCGCTTTTTTTTCAATGTTTAGTCACTTATTCTGTATTATTTGTCACTTTTCTCACCTTTTTGAAAGTACCTCAGCAGTTGCAGGCCTGAATTGGGGATTGTTTCTTAAATTACAAAAATATCTAAACACAGTCAGTACTGGCTATATGGTCAGTTTTCTAAAGTCCCATGTAACTTAATAGGGAACATGTGCACTGCTTATACAGTCATTTTCTTTTTCTTGTTATCGGTTATAGGGTCAGTTTCATGTTTCAACAAGTTTCTGTTTTTTAAAGAAATCAGTGTGAAATCGTAGAGGACCTGATTTCAAGCTATCCTTCCCCTCCCCTTTCTTGCTTGTGTCGGAGTTTTCCACCTCTCTCAGTTCTCGTCCCCCCTAATAACAAGTGGACAGTTTGCTTCCTCTGTTTATTGGTTGAAGTGATCTCTCTCATACATGACTTCAGGTGTTTATTTTACCAATTCCGAAGCATCTGGGTGAGCCTTTAAAAGCTATTAGGGACTTATAAAAAGTTGTGTTAACAACCAACAAAAGGAAGCAAACTTGTATACCTCATTATTTTTAAATACATTGAACATGAATGTATGTATGTACTTGGAATGTACTTTGATTAGTAAGGTAAGATATGAAATTCCCCCTCCCCCCCAAAAAATGCATATTTTAATGTAGTTTTTACTTCTTGAATTAATTTTTAAAATGTTCTTAAAAGTATAATTATTTGTTTATGAGTGCTACATTCTGATAGGTGAATTCATGGTTGTATTGTTCTGCATATAGGGTCACCCCGCTTATAGGGTCTGATTTTTCTGGACTCCTGAACTGACCATATAACTGATACAGACTGTAGCTGGATTTTACCACTGTTTGTGTTTTTTCTTTTAATTTGATTTTGTATGCATTTATTTGCTTTAGACATTTTTCTCATAAATCTTAATATAGATTCGATACCTACGCTCTGGCTTTTGTCGCCAAATTTGGCGAATTTTCGGGCTTTTTGCTGGGCAATGACTGTTTATCTTTTACTTCCCTGACATTGAACCTTTTTAGTGGCAACCTGGATCGTTCTTTAATCCCCATTGGTGCACGTGACCAACTGGCACCTTTTTGGAATTATTTCTCCTCTATAGAGTTCTTTCACGTTACTGTACGTGCTGGTCAGTAACGCAAATTAATGAATTTCTTTTAATTTTTTCTCTTATTTTCTTTTAATTAATTGTTTTTTTTTAATGTTTCTTAAAATTGCGCATGACCAATTGGCGTCTTTTTGGAATTATTTGTCCTCTAGAGAGTTATACATTATACGTAGAGTTATACTCTAGAGAGCATTACTCTACATCAGAGGTAGGCAACGCGGCGCCCGCGGGCGCCATGGTGCCCCCAATCGATTTTTAATGCGCCCTCGCTGGACTAATGTAAAAATATGATAGCCAGAGCGATTTACTTACTCTTGTCAAACGGCGATATACAGCAAATAGTCAGTTGAGTTTAGGATTGTGCATAGATTAGCAGTTTGCTAACCTTTAGCTTATCTAATAACACACACGTATTTTTTGTTAGTATGTTATCGTATTTTGAATAGACCACATGTAGACCGTGCATTTAAAACTACCAAGTAATCCGAAATAATTCTTTTCTTTTCCCTTCATGAATAAATGTAAAAGAAAAAGAACATATTATTTTAACGGTGAATGGGAACATCTATATTGTTTCGTTGATTACAAAGGGAAGTGTATTTGTTTGTTGTGTAATAATAGTGTTGCGATTCCCAAGTAAAGTAATATTGAACGACATTTTAAGATCGTTCATACCAATTTTGATAGTGACTATCCAATGAACTCTGAAATTAGAAGAAAAAAAAATATTTCTTTAAAATGTACAATAACTAACCAGCAAAGTTTTTTTACTAAATCACTGCAACAACATAAAGCAGCAACAATCGCATCATATAAAATATCGCATTTGCTAGGTAAGAATAAAAAACCATTTACAGATGAGGAATTACTGAAAGAAGCCATGTTAGAAGCTGCTGATTCACTTTTTGAAGAATTTAAAAATAAAGAAGAAATGGTTTCAGCTATAAACACGTTGAAAGACACTCAAGTTTCAGACTGAATTATATGTATCATTAGATATGACACCAACAAAAAAAAAGTTATAAAAAAATCTGTTTTTTTTTTTAAATGCCTATTTATACCTGTTGATTATCTGTAAAATATGCGCCCTCGGTGATTTTCAAATTTAGTATTGCGCCCTTAAGGACAAAGAGGTTGCCGACCCCTGCTCTACATGCTGGTCTGGTTCAAGTGCCCGCGTGGTCAGGTTATACCATATTTTAAAAAATCTTTTTAGATATTTTGTGCATTATGGGTTATAAATCATAATTTTTCAATGTATCATAATTTCTGGTGTGTTTCAAAATGTGTGTATGTTTTTTTATAATTGTTGTAACATTATGGGGGAGTTGAGGAGGGGTTTCCGCCTCTCAAAAATAAAAAAAAAATTAATATACTTGGTAATAAATTTCTGTTTTTTTTTTTAATGTTTCTTAAAATGTGTGTATGTTTTTTTAAATATTTGTTGTAACAATATTGGGGGTTTAGAGGGGTTTACCCCCCTCAAAATTAAAAAAGAAATTATGTTTTTTAAATAATTTTTCAGTGTTTCATAATTTCTTTTTTTAATGTTTCTCAAAATGTGTGTATGTTTTTTTATATTTGTTCTAATAATATGGAGGGGGGTTGAGAGGTTCCCCCCCTCACAAATAAAAAAAAATTAATATTTTAATCTTTCAGAAAATGCTATTTCTGCCACCATTTTTATACATGGTTTCTTAAAAGCCATGTGGCGGCGTTCATGTTTTTTTTCTTGGTGATCTTTCAGAAAGTGCCATTTTCTGCCGCCATTTTTGTTTGGCGACTTTCAAAATTGGGGTTTTTTGCAAAGATCGCCAAGAAAAAAACAGTGGCTGGAAGAGCGTAGATATCACATCTGTTCCTTATGTAAATAGGCAATAAGTATAGAAATCACAGTTTGTAAAAGTTTGTCAAGTGAAAGAAATTTACAATAAATATATGGCGTACTACTATGCTGATACGTAGTAATTCACAATAATAGAACTAACTCACTTCAGTTGAGCCTGTTTTATGTTCAACGAGCTTTTTACTACCGTAATTTTGCACATATAGTATGCGGACTATCTGTGTTTAAAAAGCAAATTTCTTCAGCCGTGAACTATGTGCTGGTTGTTCATTGCTCAAATCATCGAAATCAGAAGAAGGGAGAAAAAGAGCACATCGTGTGAACGGTCAATGATCAAATGGAAACAAAAGCATAACTCACGAAATATCAAGAAACATGGTATCGTATCGGCAATAAACCATGAAAACAAAATACAGCCCATAAAACAGAACGAATAAGTGGTAGCAAGTAGTGCAATCTTAGATTGTGTCTTGGAGTACGAAAAAATATCGATAGTCACTATTTACAACTCCGATTGACAACACCGAGTGGATGAGTTCAAAATCGAAGGTTGAAGGTCATTTCACCACGAGGATGAATTGTAACAGAGTGTTTTGTTTTCAAAGTTTTGATTTTCGGTAATATTGGTCACTCATTATGCCTTTAAAACATCGTTGCAGTTTTGCTGCTGATTTCAAGCCGAAAGTAATTCAGAAGGTCGACAAAAAGCAGTACAAAATTGTCACAAGCAAAAGGAAACATTAAAAATAGGAGAAGAAAGCGTCGTGGAAAAATACAATGGCCTGCATTAGAAGACGATTGACATAGCTATGTTCTCGAACAGAGAAATGTACACCCCTCTGTTTCTTCTGTTAGAATTCGTCTCCGAGGCTATGACAGAAGAAATGATTTCAAATTTTAAAAGTGGTATTAATCGAGTCTATTCCAGACTTTTCTGCACTCTACTGTACTTAGGTTTTTATTCTTAAAATGATTTAATATGGTGATACAGAAATACATATTTTTGCCCGTGTGGTCTGCTAATTATCTAATGGTACAGACTCTCTGATGATTTATGAAATTTTTTAAATAAAAAATGATGCCAGAGGCCTATACATGGGAAATTACTTTACTTATGCTCTTGGCTGAAGGACATTAAACTATGAAACTAATTTTATTGACAAAACTTTGAAAATAAAGGTAACTAATATTTTTATTCATCAAATATATAAAATGAGAATAATAGGACGAAATCTTAGGGCTTTTGTCACTTTACAAGAACTGTGTTTGTAATTGGTATTAGCATAATGTATTTAAAATAATTTTTTTTATGTGTATGTATGTGATAAGTACATGTTTAAGTAGATATCTTGCTTTTAATAGGAATTCAGTTCTGAGTCCAGTGACCGGAACAAGTTTACAAAGATCTCAGTGCTGGGAAATGCAACAAATAGAAGTGGAAAAATACCCATCAGGAAAAGTAAGATTTTCACAAATTTCTTTTTCCCTATAACACTAAGATTTTGTTTCGATTGAACCCACCTCCCAAATCTTTTAACTAAAAGACATAAAAGTTACTAAAATATTAACACTAAAAATTTCATAAAATTTAATGGTACAGATTCGATATACACACTGCAGTTTTTATCGCCAAACTTGGCTATTTTTTGGGTGATGTAATGTTGGTTACTTTTGGCGACTTTTAGCATTGTAGCTTTGTAGTGGCAACCCTGGTTCTTAATTTAAGCCCCATTGGTGCACAGGATTTGTGACGTCACAACCTGCCTTTCTCGCGTGGTTTTCGGGTCAACGTGGGGTCCTGGTCGCGTGGTTGTACAATTTTATTGCTTCAGTTTTTTAGGTTTTATGGATTAGTGAGTTATTTTTAGTTAGTTATGGATGCTGTAACTATTTTCGACGTAGTTAAGAAGTATCAGGAGATTTTGAAGGGATAATTCGTGGGGTCTTCGCGTACGATAGCACATGGTATGTCCTTATTTCTTTTTTATTAATGTTTATTAATATGTTTTTAATGTATGAAATTTGTATTATTATATCATTAAGGAGGGGGGGGTGTTGAAAGGGGTTTCCCCCCCTCAAAAATTTTAAATTTGTTTTAAAGAATTTTTATTTGCTTTAAAGAATTTTTAGTTATTTTAATTAATTTATTGATAAAGATTTGAATTATTAAAACAGTAAAGATTAGTAAAATATGATTTTTTGGTGATATGTATTCTTGTATCTTTAAGGGGATGGATCCCCCATAAAAATTTAAAAATTACTGTAAAATTGTTTTACAGAATTTTATCATTTCTTGTGTCTTAAAATTGTTAAATTTCAACTGTTTTTAAGAATTTTTTCTATTTGTGGGATTATATACCTGTTTCAGTAGTTTCAATCTGTAAAATTTATGCTATGTGAATATTTTTCTTATTTTGCCATGTGGTGGCGTCCATTTTTTTTTTCCCCTTCCAGAAACCCCATTTTTGGCTGCTATTTTATTTGGCAACTTTCCGAAAATGGGGTTTTTGCTCAGATCACCAAGAAAAAAAACATGGCGGTCGGAAGCAGTGTGGCTATCGCGTCAGTTCCAATTTAATATATATGCATATGTTTATAAAATTCCATGTACAATCTTGTGCAATTTGTAGTAAATGTATAATAAAAGAATTCAGAGCAAACATATTAAACTAGCTTCTGTACTTTTTGGCTATTTTTTCCAATATTTTGGGTTTTGTATCATTCCGCTACTTTGCTCTCGTTTATTTTGTACTTTAAGTAATGTTCTGTCTTGTTTTATGTCATTAAAAAATTGAAAAATGCTTAATAAAAATTTTAAAATTTTGTAAAATACAAAAATATATCTTTTTTGTCCCTTTTTGCTTATTTACTGTACCTTTAACTTTTTTTGTGTAATTTCTGAGCTTGAAGTTTTATTGGTCATAGTCAAGGTTTCATTTTCCCCTAATTAGACAGCATGTTGGTTACTCATAATTTTTTATGAGAATGTTCTCACCTCCTCGAGGTCTTGTGAGCTGGAGTGTATTAAACTTTTTGGCCTAAATGATAAATGAGGCCTAAATGATCTGTTTTACGTTCAGAGGACTTTCCACTTCGTTAGGTACTCTGACCTTGACATTGAAGGAGTTTGGTTGTAATTTTAATGTGATATGAATAATTTGTTTTTCAGGCGGGACTCTTCCAAAGACCTCCAAAGGGGCAGTTGAGAAAGTACCACCTTTGGCTTCCAAAAGTAAGCACACTTTGGTTTTCTATTTATTTTCATGTCTTAACTGATGCACAGAAAATAGATATAAAACATAACAAAAAAGGGATCGTGTAGTAGAAATTATAATCCAAAAGGCTTTTGGATGAAGAGATTTCGTCTCATGATGAAGGGTACCCATATATATACTTGAGGAATGGATGTTTGTGTTTCAACTCAGAAATCAAAAGGTCATCCACCTCTCAGTTAATTAGACGATACATTGACAGAAAAGAGCTTGGACAAGGTCATTCTAGTCACTTAACCCTTTGAAGGACACTAATATAAATTTTTTAGGATTTAATTAGTTTATAAATGTTACCTATGAACTTTATAAATGTAAAATTTATGAAAAAATGTTCATTCATTGGGAGGAAGAAATGCAAAACTATCCCTTTGTATTGTGTGAAGATAACACCTTCATTTAAATTTTTATTAAAGTGGGAGTGCAATGAATAATTATCATTAAAAGTGTAGAATATAAAAAATAGCTAAACAGTTTTTAAGTGTTATTTGAATAACATAGGTATTACAAGGAAGATAAATCCAATTTCTGAATTTTCTGGGTAAAGCAAGTTTAATATTGCATATTTCAAATGGAAAAATGAATTAAGTGTAGTGTTTTTATCTGCTGTAAGTTTAAAATGTCATAAACATAGAAAATTTTAAAAAATGATTCATATGTCTTTAAAGAGTAGAAAAAAGAAACAGGTGAATTCGCTGCAAAGCCACCATTCGTTAAAGAGTTAAGGTATCTGTCTACGTTGTAAACGTCGTTTTTTGCCAAAAATCATAATTTTTTAAAATTTCTCTATTGTAAAATTTCAACTTTTAGGCTTCTAAATCTGTTTTTGTTTTGTCTCTAAGGCATTTTAAAGAAAAGTGACAGCTGTTTAAACATCAGTGACAGCTTTCAAAACAAAACGGAAGGAGCGACTTCAGAACCGGAAGTCATGAATTTAAAGTCTTTTAAAGAGCAGTTTTTTAAAAAACTTTTTAAATTTTCATGAAGATTAGTTTAAACATTTTTCTAGTATTTTTAATAATTAGCAACTCGGCAGTGAAAAAGTTTGGAAGCAACAAAGTGTGGGGAATTTTAAACATGTATTTTAATTTTTTAATAGTTGCTTTCATAAGCTTCTAATGCATTCTTCTAGGAACAATATTTTTAATAAAATGTTGAAATTTAAAATGGGATTTCTTAAAAAGTTCTTAAAATATTGTGTTGAAAATTATTTTGAATGCTTTTGATAGTATTGACTAGTAAATGACTTAAAAGCTTTAAATTTGGATCATTTTTAATGATGTTACACTCATAGTTAGATATAAAGGTAATGAAAATTCTTTAAAAATTCAATGTGTATGATTTTGAAGGACCCAAAATTTTTTACGAAATGTAAATTAAGCAAAGATTTTAGGTGATTTACTAGTCCAGTATATAAGAAATGGTTTGCATCAATAAATATTGAAATAATTTAATTTATTAAAAAATGAGACCTTTTAAAAAAAACCCATTTTTTTTTTTACTAAATTTTCTTCATTTATTAGGAATTTTATAAAAACTTCTCCAGGAATAAATTTTTTAAGTGCCATTCTCTATGATAATGTAAGAAATAAACCTAAAAATGTAAAAACATGAACTAGTTTCTGCGTTTAAAGAAAAAAGTTTTCGTAATGTAGACGGATACCTTAATTTAGAATGAATTTAACATTTAAAATGCTTTATTAATATTTAGTATAGGGACTATAACAGTGTCCGTATATATATTATACAAAGAGGAAGTGTGTTTCGTGTTAGATCATGATAGCTGAACTAAATTTGTACAGAATTGTGTAAAAGTGCCGAGATCGTGGTTCTCAGGAGAGTCCAAAGGTATTCGAGCAGTAATGAATTTCTGAGTGAAGCATAGGTGTGTTGGTGGCTATGTCTTCCCCGCATGCACCTGCTTGCTTATTTTTACTGGAGCAGGTATTGCGTGTTTTTTAAAAGTCTTCCTGCAGTGATTAAACACTGGTCTATGCATTTTTATTTACAATTAATGAACATATGAAATAGGGTCTTAGAATTATAACTCACTTTTTAAAAGTCTCACTATACTGCTTTAAATTTCAAGTATAGTGTTTAGCTGAATAACTGAATTTTTTTTCTTTCAATGTTTGCAGCTTAATATTTTTTTTTTAATTGCAACAAAATTTTTATAGTACTTTTCAAATATCTTATATTCAGTTATAAAACATAGCTCTGAAATTAAAATTTAACTAATCCAAAAAATACTCAAAGGTGTACAGATGATATAATCATGGTTTCTGCGCACCTGGAAAGTCATGGATTTAGACAATGGTGTCATGGAAAGTCTGGATTTTTCAAGTAAAAGGAGTAAAAGTCATGGATCTGCTAAACTACCGATTAAAAAAATGCATTGACTTGTTTAATTCTATTCTTACTTGTCATTTGGCTGAAGTTACCGAGTTTGGTATTTATGTATTATCTTATTGTGGTTCGCCAAGGAAACTCGGAGCAAGAAAGCTGAATGGGTGGGTAAATGGATATTATTCTGGTTTTTTCTTAAATTGTAGATTAAAATTTTATTAATAGAATATTCATTATTTTTTAATAAGAGTTAGTTAAGATTTTTGCACAAAATATAAGCTTATCTCTAGGGATATTGTATATAAACATTACAGGGTTATATTTGGCTATTATTCGTGGTCACCTGGATAATACCCAAGTACCCTGAATTCAAATGGGAAACATTTTGATTGAAAAATGGCTATAGAATTAAACTTAGGTATGTAGATGCAACAATTTATTTTTATATATGTGAGTTTATTAACTCTTATAAATTAAGTTTATAGTTTTTTTATGATAAAATTCCCGTAATTTCTCTAAAAGCATATATTTTATTTGTATGTACGTCAGAAGTTTTATTCGTATATACTTTAACGAAAGCTTTTTAAAGTCATGGAAAATGATGTGTTAAATCAGGGAAAGTCATGGATTTGAAACATTTTATTTTGGCAGATACCCTGTATAAATACAACTGCCCTGTTAAAATGCTGACTCATGGTTCAGAAAACACAAGAAATGTATATTTTCTTATGCTCTTGTTAAGAATATGTTAAGACTTTTTTAATACATTTGTGATTTTCCATATTGATTTTAATTGAGTTAGTTATTTTTTATTGAATAGATAAAGAGCGTAGAATTTCTAGTCCTGGACTGATTCCTGAAATTGAGAAAAATGTTTCAAAGAGCACAGAAGCGGGCAAGAGTGAGACAGCATCCAAATCAACCAGGTACAATTAGCTTTCACATCTTTTCTTTTCATGGCCACACATCTCTTACTGATCTCGGGTGCCTAGTTGAGGGCCAGAATCTATTCATATGACATCACCAGTAAAATGCCATCTTCTTAATTTGATGTCTTTATCTATTTTATTAAGATTTGTTTTCTATACAGTGATCCCTCGTTTTTTTGTGGTTAGTGGGGACCAGAACCTTCTGCGAAAGCTGAAAAACTGCAAAGTAGGATTTGCTCCTAGGCATTTTCATGTATGCTGGTACACGAATGTTTTAACAGTATTTATACTTCATACATTTAAGACAAAAATTGCAACAGTATATGCATTTACTTAAACGTGTCAGTGCTAATTAATAAGGTCAATTACAAAACCTTATACTAGTGTTGCAAAATGTCGACCAAACCAAACCAAAACCTTATAGAGTAATACAACATTGCTTTCTGAGAGAGGCTCATTCGAAGACTCTTCTGGTGGAGGTGCTGACAGTAGAGCAAGGGGGCTTTACCTTCGAGAGAAATGTGGTGGTGGGTTGTCTTTTTTCTTTTCCTTCCCCTGCACAAGGACGCGATGGCTGAACTCGAGAGTTCGAACCCTATTGTCTTCAATGTCTTGTGCAAGTTCTTGCCATGTTGCACAATTATTACAGATTTTCCAGGGTAAGGTCACGTTTATCAGTTTGTTCTTCATTTTCTTCCTCACTTGCAGACTTTGTCAACTCATCTTTTTGTTTGATATGCAGGGATTCTTCTCTCTTGCTCATCAACATGAAACAATGCTCCTTTCTGCTATGTGGCAGCCGACAGGGTTGTACTTTTTGATGAATATTTTGGGAAAAACCTGCAAAGACATGAAGTGCGAAGTGGCGAGGGAACACTGTATTCAGTTCTACATTTGTTATTGCATGTGGCCAAAAAGCTTTCATGATTATCCAGAAAAACTTAATCTGAAAGGTATTTAGTTTTCTCGTTTAACTTCCAGGTCTCGGATCGATATAAAAGTACTGATTTAGCTTATGGTTTAAAAGTATTTATTTACTGAAACAATTCCAGGCATGGGCCAATATAATTTTTTTCTAAATTTTTAACAACTGTAAAAATTATTTCCAGTTTCATTCACCTTTAAAATCCTGACACTCTAAATCCAATTTACAAATTTTAATATGAAATATTTCCCAAGCTTCAGCAACATTATATTTTAATAATTTCAAAATGTTGCTATTTGTTTTTCTTCTTTTCTCTGTATATTTTTGTGAATAAGCTGAGAAATTTTAGAGCTTTTTATAGACTGAAAGTGAGGTATCAGCTTTTATTTGTAGTGTAAGATCATTTTGATGACATTTTTTTGCCTCACATTGCCACCAAATGGACAAAAATGAATAAGTTATTTTTTCTTGACACTGTCAAAACAGGATGTCCATTTATTTGTCTCAAAATGTGACCTCCATGCCACATTGATAAAAAATTGGAGCATTGTGGATGTAATGTTTTAATTTACCACAGTTGGATTGAAAAATATTTCCAGCTTGGTGGCATATTGGAACGTTACAAAAACTTTTATTTTCGTTTAAACTTCTATACAAGTTTTGTATTTTAAGAAAAATGACATTCTCGACTTCTATTCCGAAATATGTGGTAAATAATATGGATAATTGTTTGACAGATCTGGCACACAGACGTGGCCAAGACAAAAGTGGACCTCAAGCATTCCCAAGCATCAAGTCATAGACCGTTGCCCCTCCCCTATGCCTCCTAGACGACAGATGGATGACCCCAAGAAAACCAATGAAGTGAAAAGGAGATCGAAGTACACATCACCAGGTACGATTGGAGAGCTGCCTGCACAGTTATTATTAAATAGAATTTATTAATTGAAGGGGAAAGTACTGTATGAACACAAGTACGTATAGCCTAAGTTATCTGTCCTTGAATTGATGAAGCGGTTGGACCTGGAATGGATAGAGGCATCCATATTGGATTCTTGATGAGTCAGGCTTAGCAACGTTTGAAATCCACCCCTTCCCCCTTTTCTACCATTTAATGCCATTATTTCAAGCCCTATTTTCCTCGGTTAAGACCAGACGATTAAATTTATCACTCTATCACATTATAAGTAGATGAAAATAACATTTTTTTCCTAACATTATGATGTCATTTAATCATTTCTTATTTAAAATTATTTAAATATCATCTTCATTATTTTCATACATTTTATCACTGAAATTAGATGTTATGTAAATAATTTTCTTTTATTTTTGGCTTAAATAATAGATTAGGTACATATGGGATCATTTTAAGTTGAGTCATCGATTATTTTTTGTTGCCATGAAAATTTTATTACCGGTATTAACAACAAGTTCTGTCTACCTCCATGGTGTAGTAGAAATGATAGTTTCATTTCTTTACTTCTAATAATTACTTGGCAAAAAAAAAAAAAAGCTGGGAACGATCATTTTGACGTAGCTAAGAAAACTTTCTAAATGAATTCGACGGGATTCTAAGCTTCATTCACGGTATCAGGAAGTATGGAGCGTGTACCAGATCATTCTCAGCCAAAAAAACAAATCATTTTTTATTTGCCTTATTGTTAGAAGTTGCAGCCGAATCGGCACCTTCTCAACTTCCGGCAATTTGTTTTTGTTTTGTTTAAGTTAACCGAGGCTTCTTAATTGCCATTTGTAAAGCTGAATCTTGCTCTGTGTTTGATTGTGACTTCAACTCTCACTCGGCAGATACAACTGTGTAACTGAGTGGGAGAGGAAGTTGCATGAATATGTTAAAATGTTATGAGGATTGTTAGATTATTTTTGTACTTGTGCATTTTTCCTGGCACATCGTATAATGTTTTTAAGATTTAAAATAAATCTCTTTTTTTTTTTTTAAATAGTTTGTCATTTTTTATAATCACTACCAGAACCTTGCTCTGCTCAAGTACCAATATTGAGTTTGTTTCAATACCGGTAACACTTATAGGGTACTTGACAATTCTGGAAAATTAAAAGTTTTAATGATATGTCACATGACGGGTTATAGGCTAGTTTACCATACCATTTTTCAATACTGCCACAATTTTCATGTTGAGATAGTGGCTAGGGTTGGAATAAAATCATGATTTTTATTTTAAATAAAAAAAAAAATCAGATGTTAGCTTATTGAAAGCTATAATAGAATAATAATTGAAGCAGAAGTTTTTTGCCCTATTAAGACAAACGTTAGTATCATTTAAAACTACATTTATTAAACTTAAAAGAAAAAGGAAATAAACATCGGCTAACTGCCGTACACACATAGCCGTACAACTACTATGACTGACTGATACACAGCCCTTTTCCCCCCGAGTACTTATCGGTAGGGAAAGAAACAATCTTCAAACCTATGCAATACGAAAGAAAATACATGCATAATATATATGCTAATATCGTCAGTGATTATGAGATGGGTAATAAAATAAAATATTTAAATATATATATATAAAAATGAATTTGTGTGTGTCTGTCTGTCTGTCTGTCTGTACTCAATAGACTCAAAAACTATCCATCCAATCGCCGTGAAAATTTGGGAAATGTTTAGGTATATCCCTGGGAAGGTTTTTGTAAATTTTCAACGTTCGAAATTCATTCCTTCCCCCTTTTTCGAGCATTTCATGTCATTATTCCAAGCATTATTTTCCCCGGTTAAACGCAAACGATTAAGTTTTTAATTTATCGCATCATAACTAAGTGAAAGAAGCAATGTTTCTAGCAATGTGACGTCATCCCAAGTAATTGTTTTAAACGCAGTTTTCCACAGTTAAAAGCAGGAGATTAAAATGTTCAATTCATCACATAATAAATAGGCGAAAATGATATTTTTCTATCATTATGACATCATTCATTTAAATATTTCATTTATTCATTTCTTATTTTATATTATTTAAAATCGTCTGCTTAGTATCTATTCGATTTGAACTGAAATTTGAGATATAAAGTGATTCACTTTCATTTCTACGTGACGCAAATTATAGCATTTTTATATGAGAACTAATTTTAAATTTAATTCTTGGTTCATTTTTATGTTACAATGAAATGCATATCAACAATATTCTAAGTACAAAAAGTACAAATTTCAGTGACTCTCATGGCCAAATAAAAGCTATCATTTTATATAGTTGTTTTCATATTCATATGGTTGTCGATATGAATGTGTGTTTCTGTTTCATACAAAACTATGTGGTTTGTCATAAATTTCCTTAATTTTGGAAAACATTTATTACTACCAACAAAATTAGCACTGTTGCTGTCAAAACCTGTGCTTCCTATTCTATCACGTAATATGGCAAGATCTGTTAACTTTGCTAATCAACGTACAGTAGTAATACAGTAATGCAATTTAGGGTTAAGCTTATATTTTACAATAAAAAAAGTTTGAGCAAATTTAATATAAGACAAATTCGATTATAAAAACTGAATAATGTTATAATACGCTTATGATAGAAATATATAAACATGCCAATGACTCGAACAGAACTGTGACGAATTTAGAGAGTTATTCACGAAAAATAAATCTTTGTTTAAAAGTAATATATTAAGTTCACCGTAGCGAAGCACGGGCAAACTTGCTAGTTACTTATAAAAGTAAAGTAACTAATTTTTTAACATAAGATTTATTTGATCTTTTCTGAATTCTAATTTTAATTGTTTTATGTTTTTTGCAATATACATAGAATAGTTTGTTATAAGAAGTAACATCTTATCTATCGAGTATATTCTACACGCTGATTACCTAAAATTAAATATATAAATTTTAATCTCAATACATTCCATTATTTTGTCATTGGATAGTGCAAACTCAATAAGATGTTAATTTAAAGAACAAATTAAATATTCATTTAATGAACAACGTGCCTTTAAGCAACTTCAAATGGAAGAATTTTACCTGTTTTTCGACCGACACACACACACACACACACACACACACACACACATATATATATATATATATATATATATATATATATATATATATATATATATAATTATCGTAATCAAGGTTGGGAAAAAAATCGATTAAAAAAAAATCAGATTTATTTGATTTAAATCAGATTAATTTAATTTTTTTCTGAATACTCATTTTAATTGTTTTTATGTTTTTTGCAATATACATAGAATAGTTTGTACATATATATGCAATATTCTCTCTCTCTATATATATATATGCAAGGTTGTTTCTGTTCTGGGGATTTCACACAATGGATATCCAAAGAAATAAAATTACTAATATTTCCTCTTACTCTTTTTTGTTTACTTTAAAAGCAAAGAATACAACAAATTCTGTATGATTCTCAAATAACTGCTGTGAAATGATCTACTAGACTCTGAGACTTAATATAACAGTTTAAAACTTGGAAAGCTACTTGACCGGATATTACAAGGCAAGGGTCATTAACATATACATTTAAAATGGAGACTTCAAGGAAAGGAATTTTTAGGGGTAGAAATGCTAAAGGCAGGATTGAAAAAAAAATCAGATTTGATTTTTTTTTTTTTATTTAAATCAGATTTCTATGATTTTTTTTAATTCTAATTCTAATTGTTTTTATGTTTTATGCAATATACATAGAATAGTTTGTTACACAAAGTAACATCTTGTCTATCAAGTATATTCTACACGCTGATTACCCAAAATTAAATATATAAATTTGAATCTCAATACATTCCATTATTTTGTCATTGGATAGTGCAAACTCAATAAGATGTCAATTGAAAGAATGAATCAAATATTCTTTTAATGTAAACTATTTATTTAAAAAAAGAAATCCCCATTATTTCAATATTTTTTAAGGATTTAATTGTTTCAATTAAAACACTCGCTTCGATGCTTTATCCACTCCTAATGGGTTACGAAGGCTAGAACGAACAATACCAAAAGAAGAAAACTGTCTCTCCATTCTGGCAGATGAAGCCACGGCTGTCGTTATTGGGTAGACAAACTGGATTTCGAGTTCTGTCCTACTCTCTTTACCTCCCATGACATAAAATGAATTCCACCAGTCCTAATCCATCATTGTACTACCCTTACTTCAATCCCTCCATTCTTGGAAAGCACATGCTATTGACTGACTTACTAGCATATAGCCCATCCTATGATGGAATCAGTAAAATTTTTAATTTTCCAGAATTGCAAAGTACCCTATGAGGCAGGTAAAAAAAATGGTTTGTTTTTTGTCTGAGAATTATTTTGCAACAAAATATTACCTTACGAAAATTATTTACGTAATATCTAAGTTTAGTGAATTAGTATGGAAATGACGCAGACGATATTAAAATAAACAATAATAAACGATTTAATGAGATGGTGAAAGAAATGATGTCATGATGATAGAAAAATTGTTATTTTTACCTATTTATTATGTGATAAATTGATACATTTAATCGCCTGCTCTTAAAATAGGGCTTGATATAATAATGGTAATACATGGATTTAATAAAATAAAAATCATAAAAATTTGAAAAATGGTAAAAATTTATTTTAAAAATAATAAAACTACTTTAAGAATAAGAATTGAAAAGAAAAAGCTGAAATTTGTAAATTAGTTAGACATTTAGAAATGGACGACCCATGGTGACAACTGAAACAAAAAAAGTCCAGAATTGTTAATTTCCATCAAGAATTTATATATAATAGATTAGTTGATATAGAATAAGAGGGAGAATAAGGCTTGAAGTAATAACATTAAACGCTCGAAAAGGGCGGGGATGAGGTGGATTTTGAATTCTGCTAACCCATAAAAAATCCAATATGTATCCATTCCAGGTCCAACCGCTTCATAAATTCGCGGACTTAGGCTATTATTATATAGGGGATTGGTGACGAATTCGCAATTCTCCTGTCTCTGGAATATAGGTTTTAAAAGAACTTTATGCCACCTGCGACTTCATTGTGTTTGTATTGAGCAATGAAATTTGTTACTATAGAACTGTTTGATTGCATTTCATATTTGACATTATCTTACCTTGTCACCGTACAAACTGATGACCAGCTACTAATATTGGATCTCTGATACAAAAGATATTTAAAGTGGAAGCTACATGACTTGTGCAATGACAAGAAATAAAAAATTCGAGTACTTAAATAAACATTTATTTAAGTTCTAAAATTTGTTAAATAAAAGTTAACAAAATAAACAATCAATTTTAACAATCACCTATTACAGAAAAATATATAACCAAATAATAAAAAAAATACAAGTAAAAAAAGCCTAGACTCACGAACAAAATAATTGCGAGAGTCAGCTTTTAACAAAAACAATTAAATTAAGTGGCTGTCAAATTTTCCATGTTGACTTAAATAAATAAACGAACTAAGACAAATTGCTGGGATTCACTGAAAGTTACGGAATGCCGATTCGGCTGCAATTTCTAACACAAACTTTTTTGCTAGGATTACATGATTTGGGAATTATTACAATCCGAATGCAACACTGAAAAATTTTAGGATGTTTATACAATTGCACAGAATTTATTATTTAAAATTTGTTTTGAATAACCTATATTTCTAAGTTGAGAATTTTTGTTATATTTTATGCAGCTAAAGTTTAGGAATGGGTTTATAAGCAGATTTTGCAGAGCAGATGGCATTAAAGTTGACAAAAATAAACAAAAAAGTACAAGTTTTTAAAAAGGAAAGACCTAATGTCACAATAAATCAGTTTACACAATCACAAAATTAAAAAATTTATGATGATTTTTACATACGCAATTGTTAAGGAACACTATGACAAGATAACCAGTACTGATTCAATATACACATCGCAGTTTTGGTCGCCAAACTTGGCAATGTATGACGTTGTTGGTTACTTTTGGCGACTTTTAGCATTGTAGTGGCAACCCTGGTTCTTAATTTAAGCCCCATTGGTGCACATGATTTGTGACGTCCCAACCTGCCTTTCTCGCGTGGTTTTCGGGTCAACTTGGGGTCCTGGTCGCGTGGTTGTAGATAAGGTCGTACAATTTTGTTTCTTCAGTTTTTTTAGGTTTTATGGATTAGTTAGTTATGGATGTTGTAACTATTTTCAATGTAGTTAAGAAGTATCCAGAGATTTTGAAGGGATAATTCGTGGGGTCTTTGCTCACGGTAGCACATGGTATGTCCTTATTTATTTATTTTTTAATGTTTATTAATATACTAGCATATAGCCCGTCATATGACAGGATCAGTAAAATTTTTAATTTTTCAGAATTGTAAAGGTACTCTATGAGGCAGGTAAAAAAATGGTTTGTGTTTTGGCTGAGAATTATGGTTCTACAAAAATAATTGATTAAAATTATCACTTATGTACCTAATCTATTATTTAAGCCAAATGTAAAAGAAAATTATTTAGGTAATATCTAAGTTTAGGGATAAAACGTATGGAAATCATGCAGAAGGTATTTAAATAATCTTAAAGAAATGATTAAATGAGATAGTTAAAGAAATGACGTCATTATGCAAAAAAATTGTTATTTTTACCTATTTATTATGTGATAAATGGATAAATTTAATAGCCTGATCCTAAAATAGGGCTCGATATAATGGCATTAAACGCTTGAAAAGGGGAACAAGGGGAATTTCGAACGTTTTAAATGATAATATTTTTTGCTGTGATACGACACTTATTCATATCTATTTATTTTAGAATCGGATCTATAGTTTAGGAAAAAATAAACTTTACTCGCTTTGAATTTTGCTAACCCTAACTCATCAAAAATTCAATATGGATGCTCTATCCATACCACGTCCAACCGCTTCATCAATTCGAGGACAGATAGACAGATAACTTAGTCTATTATTACATTACAAGAAGAAAGTTTAAGTCATAAAAAGTTGAAAAAATAATAAAACAACTCTCGCTGCCCTCTCTTATTCTATACTAAATTCATATGAAGAATGAATTTAGTATAGAATAAGACAGAGAATAAGGCTTGAAATAATAGCATTAAACGCTCAAAAAGGAGGGGATGGAGTGGATTTCGAACTCGCTTTGAATTTTGCTAACCCTAACTCATAAAAAATCCAATATGGATGCCTGTATCCATTCCAGGTACAACCACTTCATAAATTTGCAGACAGACAACTTAGGCTATTTTTATATAGGGGATTTGTGTTTGTAATATGTTTTTAATGTATGAAATTTGTATTATTATATCATTAAAAAGGGGGTTGAGGGGATTCCCCTCCCTCAAAAATTAAAAATTTGATTTAAAGAATTTTCTTATTTTTGGTGTGATTGTATAGTTCTTAAATAGCAACATCTGTAAAAAATATATAAATATTTTTTTATAATTTTTTTAGGAGGGGGAATTTAAAACTTTTCCCCCGTCAAAAGTTTTAAAATTTTCAAATCTTAACTGTTTTAAAATATTAAAATATTTGTGTTTGTGCTATATTTTCAAGTTAAGTATTTTTAAATTATGTAATTCTCTTTTTTTTTTTTTTTTTTTTTTAGGTGATCAAAAGTTGTTTATAATGTTAAAATATGTTAAATTTATGCTGTGTGATTATTTTTATAATTCTGCCACGTGGTGCCGTCCATGTTTATTTATTTTTTTTGTGATCTTTCTGAAAACACCATTTTCTGCTGCCATTTTAGTTTGGCGACTTTCAGAAAATGTGTTTTTTGCCAAGAAAAAAACATGGTGGATATCAAACGGAAGCAGATATCAAATCAGTTCCAGATAATCTATACTAAATCTTATTATACGATATTTTTCTGTGAAAATATTGCGAAATTCGTACCTGCGGATTATATGCAGGAAATTAGGGTAAATAATATCTAAAAATGATGACTTGGGCTAAGAGATGAGCATTTAGCCCAATTCATTGCTTAGGAATAATTTTGTTTTTCTCATTGACTTTTATATGGAAGTGGAAGGCCTTAGTTATTTTATTTTATAAAAACAAATGCAGAGATGGAAGGCAAACATAAAGATGACAAATTATTCAGGGTCCAGTATGTTTAAAAAAAATTAATACAATGTTCAGTTCAATATAACACATCAAAAATAAGCTCACAGTTTGGATAAAAAAAGACCCAATAAACCACATAAAAATGTTTATGTATGCCTTCAAATCATGTTTCACAAAAAATAAACATGAATATGGCATTTCTTTCTTTGCAGATGTTCTCAGGAAATCAGCTACTTTCT